>OZ022233.1:10985525-11585525 GCA_963978835.1 Tenthredo scrophulariae | reverse complement strand
ACCTTGAAATATTATTCAAAACTTTTAGGAAATATAACATGACAATAAACTTCAAAAAATCAAATTTCTTTCGTGACGAGGTAAATTTTTTAGGTCACAAAATCACAAAAACTGGAATAAGACCACAACCAGAGAAAATCGAAGCGATAAAAAACTTTCCAACGCCGAAAAACGTAAAACAATTAAAAGGGTTTTTGGGTCTTACAAATTATTACAATAAATTCACTAAGTATTACTCGGACTCAACATTTCCGCTATTAGCTTTGATAAGGAAAGGCGCCAAGTGGGATTGGACCGAGGAAATGAACAGGCAGTTTTACTTAGTTAAGGACATTTTTTGTGAAAAAATGATTTTGCATCAGCCTGATCCAAATAAACGTTATTATTTAGAATGCGATGCAAGCAATTATGCAGTAGGCGCGGTCTTATATCAGATCTCGGATGAAAATGAAAGACAAATCGTAGGACTGGCGAGCAGAACCATGAAAGGCGCAGAACTTAATTATTTTACTAGCGAAAAGGAATTGTTGGCGATAGTTTTCGCATTAGGCAAGTTCAGATCATTTATCATAGGTGCAAAGCTGACAGTACGCACTGATCATCATGCCTTAACTTTTCTTTTTTGATGCAAATTGGTAAGCTCCAGGTTAGCTCGATGGGCTCTGTTTATCCAGGCTTATAGTTTCGAGATAGAGCACATTAGAGGAACAGAAAATGTAGTGGCCGACACCCTCAGCAGAAATCCACCTGAAATAAAAGAAATAATTTCTGAAATTGCAGAATTTAACATGGCACCATTAGCCAAAGAAATAGATAAGGATTTAAAACAAAATTTAAAAGTCTTTTGGAAATTTCAGAAGCAAGATAAAAGAGTTTGCGAGTTAATGCAACCGGAAAGCTTAAACAATAATAAGAACCTCATCGTAGAGAATGACATTTTATATCACCGAAATCCAGGGGGCGATTTCAAAGCATACATACCCGAAACACTATTAAAAGATCTTATAGATGAATGTCACGAGGCTTACGGCCACGTGGGTGCATCAAAGTGTCATAAACTACTTACAGAGGGTTTTTATTACCCAAAACCAGCGAAAAGAGTGCGACAAGTAATAGCGAAATGCGACAAGTGTCAAAGATGTAAGGTACCAAACCGTCATTGTTATGCAGCAATGCAAAATATAATTCCAGATGGAGTAGGGGATCTTGTATCCATAGATTTTTTAGGACCGTTACCATCTAGTAAAGGGAATTATAAATGGCTCCTGGTGACTATCGACGCATTCAGTAAATATGTCAGATTGTAACCATTAAGATCGGCAAACGCGCAGTCCACAATTACTTGCATTTTTAGGGATTATATTCCAGAACTAGGGAAGCCGAAGTGAATCCAGTGCGATCATGGCACACAATTCACTTCATCCAAATGGATTAACAAGCTAAAAGAAGAAAACATAATATTAATTTTCTCGTCAATTAGACATCCACAAGGCAACATTGTCGAACGAGTAAATCGAGAGATCGAAAGATTTTGCCGTACCTTCCTGGCGGACAACCATACACAATGGATTAACTGGATAAGAGTTATTGAAACTTGTATAAATGAAGTATGCCATGATGGTACTGGATTCGCTCCATGCGAAATCCATTTAAAAAATAGACCGACCAGATTTTGGGCAGATTGGATAAATCCAAAGATTAAAGACATACCCTATGAAACAAAAATTCATTTAGTTGAAAAAAATATAAAGAGACATGGTAAAAGAAGGGCTGATAGGTTTAATTCTAGCCATAAATTATCTAGGTTTGAGGTAGGGGATAAGGTTTTAATCAAAGCACTCAATGTGTCGGACACCACAAATAAAAAAATGGCAAAGTTTTTTCCACTATACGAAGGACCGTATATTATAAGCAAACAGATAGGAGAAGCAACTTACATTCTTCAGAATATAAGAACAGGATTAGAAAGAGGACGATTTCACGTAAATATGATGAAGCTATACATAGAGTCAGAATAAAACCAAATATCACTAGAATCTTATTGTATGGGTTAAAATCTAAAATAAAAGTAAAGGGTTAAGTATGAATGCTAATCCGATGAAGAGGATTAAGGAAGATATATAAGACATCACCATCACCAGAAGAGATATCAGTCAAACCTCAATCCAGGATGTGCGACTACGTGTACGGGTATATCAGTGTCCAGGATAAGGGTGTCCAGGCATCCGAAATAGATATCGGAAGTGTGGATGCAAACAACAATTTATATAAAACAATTGTTTGTTCGGGTCCATTCATCGGTGGTAATGGGAAGTTCGCATCCAGGAAAGGGTCCCAAACTAAAAAGGACAAAAATGATACCACATTAAAACCAAAAACAACTGAAAAACCGATTATGACAGTAAAACCTGACATAGAGATGAAAATAGAAAAACCAAAACTGGAAATTCAAATAACCATACCAAACGAAAAAATCAACCTGGAAAAAATAATAAAAAAGGCAAAAATCCACGAAGATTACCCAAATAACATCCCTTGGAAACTGCACAAAATAGATTTCAAAGAAAGAACGGAGGAAGAAAAAAGGGCTCACCATCAAAAGGTAGATCTGTTCCGAACCTATGGACCAGTATCCCTAATCACCAATGAATTGGAACGGGTGATAAATATTCCAACTGAAGACAGAAATAATAACATCCAAGAAGACGAGATGGTCGAGGACATAGGTCTAGGAGAAATTCTCCACATCCCTTCACCACGATATATGGAAGGTGAATTAATTCCCTTCAACTTACCGGAACTGACGTTAGACGACCTGACTACGGATTTCACTATGGAAATTCCGATGCCGATATTCGCGGGAAGTGATTCACCAGGCTATATGGCGGAGTTCGACATCGACGACCCATTAGCTATGGACAGGAATTGAAACACAGAATAATATCAAGAAAAACAACACGGACATGACAAAACAACATGGATATGACAAAACGCTAGGATATAACAAATATAAAACACCGGACGTAACAACAAGAACTAAGGATTTAAGGAAGAAGATATTTTTTCATCAACTTACCTGCCAGCGCTTCCGGAAACTTCATCGCAGAACATCAGCTGATGAAAAGGGGGCAATGTAACGTATTCGGCCTACAGGCAAAACAGGCTGACTATACGTCACATCATGGACATAGCACACACAGGCATTGTATCACGTGATACAATACCAGAAGGTCGGAGCGTCGGTGTGACGACACATTTCGTATATAAGACGGACGAAGCTAAGCCTCTCTAGCGTATTCGAGCCAAAGCGGCCGTGCGACTCACATCATTCAAAAAAATCAAATAGAGCGTATTCGAGCCAAAGCGGCCGTGCGACTCACGATTATAACTTCATTCTATTCTCTCAAACGGCAGAGTACTCACATAAATTCTCATTATAAAAGATTGTTTCGGCCATAGCGGCGTTTCGATTAGAATCAAAGAAAAAAATAAAAGATTGTTTCACCCATAGCGGCGTTTCGATTAGAATCACATAAAAAATTAAAAGATTGTTTCAGCCATAGCGGCGTTTCGATTAGAATCACAAAATTGAAAACATTGACTCAGCCAAAGCAGCGTCTGGATTAAAATTAAAAAAAAGGAATTCAAATGAAAAAATCAAAACAGAAAACAGAACAAAGTCCGGCCATTGAGGCTATAAAAAAATTAAATATAAGGAAAAATAGATTAAGAAAACATTCATTCATTTCATTCACTCATTATTATTTTATTTTCGCATTTTTATGATTTTGTAAAATAGAAGGTTCAAACAAGATAGAACAATAAATAGGATAGGATCAACTGATCTCACAAATATCAGAAATCTGATCCTTGTCTTCTATTTTCCTTGAAAACATAACCTAAAATTTTATTCTTTCAGAGAAGTATTTCACTTCAATTGCTTATAAACTTAAATTCATTGTTTAGCTATAGAAGGCAGCTTCGGTGAGTGTGTTGGACAGCTACGGTATAGCTATAATTGGTACCCTAGTCTGAGAACACACAATTCCCAAGTCTGTAATAGGCAGCTTCGGTGAGCTAGATTCAGGACAGCTACGGTAGAGCGATAATTGCTATCCTAGTCTGGTGAATCTAGCATATCCCAAGTCTGTAGAGAGGCAGCTCTGGTAGAGTAAAATCTATCCGAGTCTGTATTAGGGTAAATTAAGGGTTTTTTCAACTTTTCCCAGAGGAGCTCCAAATATTCTAAGAAAATAACCCGTGACGAACAACTCACGCGAACTAGTATAATTTCACGAGCCTTCAGCTCGTGAAACATATACAACAAGTGACAATATATATATATATATATATTGTGACGTGGATTTTTATTGGTCCTCGGAGCTAGACCGGATAGCTAGACTCCGAGGTCCCTCCACTCTACAATTGGCCGAAACTGAGAATCTGAAAAGTTGGGCGCCAGGCGGATAACCGCCGTTTACAAAAATCTAAACCAAAAGAATATAACCTAACGTACCGAAGCGTCGGCTAGCTGCAGTACCGCGGAGAGGGGTCGGGATCAAATGAAGGATTAGCGGGGCGTTAACAAACGACTCGAAATTTCGAATTTAATAACGAAATGGAATTTATTGAATAAAAAAAAAATTAACAAATCATGTACCCGGGGGTACTTCGCCTCGGGTATAAATCGGCTGCAGGCCGTGTAAAGGCGACCTGGCCGCGTTTGCCGAGTTTCACAATAACAAACGAACTACGAGCTTCCATGTGGGAGAGCAATAACAAGGAAAAATATGAGAAAATTAAAGAACTCGACAAATCGGGTCCTCGGGAGACAATAAATCAGCTAAAACACTAAATACTCTCCACGAGGAGGAAATCACAATAACTTAACAAATAACAAAGATACAGGCTCAACCTACATTAAATTTACAAAAAAAAAAATAAATGCCTCGCGGCTCAAAAATTTGACTCGAACTAAAGACGTTCCCGATCGTGTATAGGCGATCGGTACGCCCCCGTGAGGCGAAACCTCACGGTGAAAGACGAATATAATTATTTACAATTCTTTTGAATTTACCTAATTCTAGCTCAATCTAACTCTGCGGCTTGCGTGGTTAATAATTTAAGTAATACTAATGACTCGAATCGCGAACTAAACCTCAAACTCGAAATAAATAAAGGCTCTGGACTAAGCCTCGAGCTTCGTCTCTCCCCGCAGGAAGGAAGAGAGAGCGACAGTGACCGACTATCACTGTCTCTGTCGCACTCGTGTACGACTGCAGATACTGACTCAACGAAACTACTAAAATATGCAATAAATTGACGTATAACAAAGACTCGACCTCGAACTCTAATACATGGGGACACTGGTGACGGCCTACCTTTCGGAGATCGGCTTAATTCGATCCCAAAAATTCTAATCAGCCTCGTGGCTGCACTTAGGCAATATGGCAGACGGCCGTTGCCGGATTCAAATTAACATGGGTATGAATAGCTAACGCTTACCGTCTTCCAGCCACCTGACAAAAAGCACCTTCTCTCGGCCGTAATTCATCCCTTTCGGGGTCGTCTCACACACCCACGATTCTGTATCGGCAGATAACTACCCACACAAGACGACGTTATAAAGTAGGCCCACGGGGCTAGAACTCGAACGCAAACAAAAAAAAAAGAATCTTTCCACAATAAGTAGAGCTAGAGACACGCTAATCTTGCAGACGCTAGTCTAACGCAGAGTGACTAGACCGCATGGCGCCGGTAATCAGCGCCCTCGTGTTGCGGCCAAATATCGATTATCGCGTCGAGCGCAAGATCCCTTAAATATGGCGACTTGTTGTCGCTACGCGCGTAATTCGAAGTCCACCACGGCGTCCTTAGCTCAGTAAATCGGAGGACCACGGGTTGCAGGTTCTTCTTGGTGGCGGGAATCTCTTCCGCCACCGATTTCCCTCGAGTGCCCTAGGCACTCCCCCGTGTCCTCACTTTCAACGTTGGAGGTAGCCCGGCCGGAACTAACCTCCAGAGCTTAGGTGGTGTCCGTCGAAAGGATCCAAGCACCCGGTATCTAGCGTCGTGCGTCCGTCGGGGTGCGTCTCTGTCTGAGTGGCTCAACCGTCAGATGGACCTCGTCTCCCACATGTCAGAGAAAAGTCGGAAAGAAAAACAAAAGAATAAATAATATGTCACATAGATCTAAGTCGGTCACGGTCGCCTCTCGGAATTATGGTCCGGCCTCGGGGCCACCCTATTCATGCTGTAACGCAGTTTTTTATTCAGGAGAGGAAAACCTTTTGCTCCGTCACAATTCGGCGCTTTCCCGTGATAATTGCGATATTAACTTACTGAATGTTGGGCGCCAGACGCTGATGCGTCGTTTCCATACCAAATTACGATACCATACGATAAATTACGATAACCAAAAACTTACGGAAATGCGACGAGCGACAACTCGACTTGCTCAGATACAAAAGCCTTAGATAGAGGGGCAGGGTACACCATATAAAACAATATTATTTCTTTGAGAATGATGAGGTCACATCAATCAATTATTTATTAACGAAATCGAATAATTAGACAGAATCGATACAGAATCGGCGATATAATGGATCAGTTTGTTACGATAGGTTTCCTAACTGTTCAGGACGGAATTTACTTTTTTACGATACAATTTAATCAGAGGCGTGTGTCAGAGTTGACTCGATATAAAACGATTTGACTAGACTCTAGACTTGGTATCACAGAGCGATACTTCGTACCCAAATGCAAAGTTATTTCATAACACAGCCTAAGATCAATGCATTATTCCAAGATATTAAACAGTGAAAATCGCAGTAAACGATATAGGTAACAAACGATACAGGTTCCCTACTACAATTAATTAGCCACGTTGGCCATACGATTAACGATATTTCGAGATCTACTGTTAAATAGAGACCACACGGTCATTCGAACAACGCGAATCACAGGTTCGACGATACCAAATTAATTTAGTACGATAGACTGATATTTAACCGAATTCTGACAATACGATATCGGTAGTTGCGATACTAAATTATCCAAACGTTACTGAATTTTACAAACGGAAATAAATTATACCAAATGGACCATACCTTACTAAATTATAACAAAATTAACTGTAACGCGAGGCCTAAGCCTTCGCGGCTATCTTCGCTCAGGGTACTCCAGGAAAAGGATTTTCTACAGTATTTCATGCATAAGATAACTTTACCATACTAAATAAGAAATAGAAGCCATACGAGAAGCGATAAGCGATAGATTATAGCCAAAAACAATAAAAGGTCTACGTAACTCAGCCAGACTCGAGGTTGTTCGATAAATTATCCATAGACCAAAGACCAAAGACGAGCTTCTTAGCTCAAAAACCAAATTAACAAACCAGACTTTTATCAGAACTACCTCGTGTCTTTACAGAAAGGATCAAGACCTTACCTTAAATTGCTTCAGAAGAACACACACTATTTTAAATATACTCGATATGATAGCGATACGATAGCGATACACGATAAAATGCGGTACGATACTCGATGAAAATGCGATACGATACACGTTGTCTTGAAGATGCGTAGCGTAAACTGGAGCGAAGAATAGGCCGAACAGCGAGTGTGTCCTGTTTATATAGTGTTTGTTTCCTTCCAACAGCTCATCCTTCAGATTAGCGTAGGTCACGTGACATATCGGTACTCTAATTGGTCGCTATACGACAAGTTTTGACGAACGTATGATAGGAGAGATCTATCCTACCCCTGCCGCTGCTAATACCTCTCCTATTACCGCCTTCCTTTAGAACCCCCTGACGCTGGACTCACGTTGAAGTCTCGCTCGCCAGAACTATGCGATATTTCTCCTGGGGCCTTACATAATTCGTCGATCCACCAGAAGCGTAGGTCATAGTCTCGTGCTGAGCATACAAGGGCTTCGCTCACGACAAGATTCCGCAGGTTGGAACGCTGATCCGGGGGTTTTCTTGACCAACCACGGCCGCGATAACAGATTCAGAGAAAGTAGCTCGATAGATACCCTGACTGATGACTCATTGGGTGGGAGGCTGTGAGGATGCACCTGCACATCACCCTATACGCCACCCTCACATCGGTACAGTGTAGTTTCTTGTAGGCGGTAGCTTCTTCGGATGACGGGAGGATTGTTTGTGCTTCTCGCACATCCCTGTACGCCGCCAGTCCGATAGTTGGAGGTGGTAGATCTTCCACTTGAGAGGAGGCGCCGACCCTGGGGTTTTCTGGACCAACCATGGTTTGCGCGCCGACAGTGTCGTCCTTGACGATATTGGAAGTTCTTTACGTTCGGTAGAGCCATATTTTGCATCGGTAGTCCCCACGACGGTAGACATCTCGTGGTTTCCATACTCGAGATTACATAATTACAAAAATAAAATAGCGTTAGTTAATCCTAATTATTTTCCCTAAGTTTTCCTTTTTCCTGGAGACCCTGTCTACGCCACGCATCGTCGCATTTTCGATAGAATCGCCTTGTGGCGGGGAATTTCAAAATACCACGTCACAATGCATTCATTTTTGGACACTCCGCTAAGGTCGTCCAAGGGGTAAGGAGCGCCTAGTAACATGCAATGTTACAGTGTATATCTATGTTTGCGAATCAATATTATGGATGAATCGTGACGTGAACAATCCTAACTGCATAACCCGGCTGGGGTAATTCGTAGAATTCCGGGTTTACCCTAATCCCAGTGCGAGGCTACCTTAGCGCGCATAACGAAACAGTTACCTTAGAGAGAGAGAGATCTTATTTCATTCTAATAATTATCATCTTTGATTGTCCCAACGTGCGAATCGTGAATAGGCCTTCCTTTGTGTTATCTATTATTTGTTAATAGCTTCCTTATACGAACTAGCCAAACCTTCACGATCCCCACGTCGGTGACTGAATATCACCTCGTTATTCGACCAATTTATTATTTTCTCATTTATACTATTCATCAGTTCAAGTCCATTTCATTTCCCTCGTAGCAAAATGATTGAATTCTGCCTGCAGTCTTACTGCAGATCTGCTGCAGATCTTCCTGCAGACCACTAGTGGTCTACTTCACCATTTGAGTTAGGGACTGACATCAGATTCTGCGGTGCAGAATCTGACGCAGATCTTACGCAGATTGCTTCAGGTTAGATTTAGTGCTCTTCTATAGGATGTTAACAGCCCAGAATCAAAGTATAATAACTCTTCACTTAAGAAATAGTTTGATTTGTAACTTAATGATATTCATCGATATTGATAATAATATTATATTTTCGAGTTAGAAATCAAATTATTTTTAAAATAGAGATATTATACTCTGAGGTTGAGCCATCCATGTGTGCTATCAAATATCATTCATATAGGTTCTAACACATCGGTAAAATAAAATTCTCCTCGTAAATAACACCCAATAAAGTATTTATTTTCATATTGACCATTACAAAGGTACATACAATCTATACATACAATCTTAAGCTGCTTCCCTACGCAATTCCACCAGACCTGAAAACATTGGGAAAAAAGGTGTTATTAAACGGAATATCTCTGCCTGGGCACCGAAATCAATGAAACAAACTTCGTCGCGCAATTCTATACGATTTTGAACACGTACAGCCAAAAAAATTATTTTTTTCCGCGAAAATAGAGAAGATATCCATGTAAAACGGCTTTGAAAACGTTTTACATGGATATCTTCTCTATTTTCGCGGAAAAAAATAATTTTTTTGGCTGTACGTGTTCAAAATCGTATAGAATTGCGCGACGAAGTTTGTTTCATTGATTTTGGTGCCCAGGCAGAGATATTCCGTTTAATAACACCTTTCTTCCCAAATTTTCAGGTCTGGTGGAATTGGGTAGGGAAGCACCTTATAACGAAAAACTTAAAAAAAATAAATAAACTCTTTTTCGCTCGAGAATCACAGAAAGTATAAATTTAACAAATGTTACAGCGTATTGCACAGTAATATGACTGTCAAAGAACCCAACATACCTATACCTCCATAATGGAAGCAATTGTGAGGTGTTGCAAAAATTATTCTCATTACCATAAATCTAAATAGTAAAATGAGCATAGTGCAAAAAATATGATCTCAAGAATTTATAGATATAAGAACACAAATTAAATTATCCTATATTGATAAAAGGACTAGTAAGAATATAGGAACTTTAGTACCACTATACACTAGTAAAATGATGCAAATAAGTACGAACAGGTACAAACATAATTCTAATACATATTTTTGGAACCCAATATAATTTCCAATAATTGGAAAAATAAAAACAGCATAATATCAAACAGCGATTATTTATGTCCAGTAATGTTCATTAATGGCTTCGCGGTGGCTAACTGTTTTTTCCATGATTAACTCTGTTTTTTTAATAATATTATATTATTTTTATAAGGGGTCATAATTATTATTTTTATAATTTCGACTATCGACACATGAAATACGACTAGAATGGAGTCTCGTTTCCGAGAAAGTCTAAAAAAAAAAAACAGTTAGCCACCGCGAAGCCATTAATGAACATTACTACTGTACACAAAAAGATTCGTATACTTATTACATGTATATCGGATGAATTCCTGAAAACGATTGGGTGGAATCGAGGAACAAGCTTGCAGATGCGGTCCAGAACCAATTCAACTGCAGTCTGAAAGCTCATTCATCCATTCCACCCAACTTCAGACTGTTCAGTCGTTAAGAATTCACCCCATATGCGAGTATTGGATGCCTATTATAAGTCTTGAAAAATGTTAAAGATGAATAAAACAAGGTGGAATCAACTAGTGAGTAAGATTCGATTTGAAATAAAGAAAAAAAAGGAAAAGAAGATACAAAACTTACCGTAAGAGAAAAAGATATCGGAAACCTCGGGATGGAACCTACATCGGATATTTGTACGTGACCCCAAAATAGGCCACTGACATATAATGCTGAGCAGTACGTTCCATGTAGATATAGATTTCAGCTCAAACTTAGGGACACACGTGAAAAACCTACGATCCTGAATCATCCTACTGATTTGAATTTTCTATGTCTGCTGCTACGCTATCGCCTCTCAGGTCATCTGTGTAACTGTCGTCTTCCGAATATTCATCTTCGTTTGATACTTCATCATTAGGACGTCGCACCCCGCGGTTGCGATCCCTAGCCCTCTGTTTGGCCACGTGTAGGCCATGTTGCATAGCTTGAGCGAACTCTGCTGCAGACAATTTTCGCAAATTGTAGCAACAAGAAAGAGCACCTAAACATAGAAAATACGTTTACATTTAGCTTAGGCTAGTCTTTTTAGTTTTATTTAGTCACGTCCATTCATCACCAAGATACTTTACATTCCATTATTTTGAAATCTGTTATTGAAAATTAATAATTCATAAGTTGCGCGTTATAACAAAAGTTAAATCTTCAAGCGTTTACGAGAAAATATCATTTATATGGAAGGGAATGGTTTTACCAAGGATAACGTCGAAGAGTTTGCGTCGTGATTGACCTCGATTAATCTAATTACAGCGCCTTTGCATAAAAAAGTCAAAGCTTTTCTTCGACTCACCATGGAGGGTCTTCGCAAAAATGGTTCCCTTCAGTTTCTGTTTCCGAATTCCTCCAATCCACGTGAATTCGCTGACCAAAGCGTCTGAGACAGTCTCTTTTAAGAATTGGTTTACAGCTTCTTTGTGACTTACTCCACCGATGAATCTGAGATATGATTTCTGAAAATTCCGTTCACACAAAAATTACAAATGTTCACAGGAAACGCTTTTAAATATCTATTATTTAAGCATAATAGTGATACAAGATTATTGGTGACCACTTCACGCTCAATTACCACTGTCTTACATATTGCTAACGGAGTATATACCTGGGTCTCTGTAGACGTGTAGGGTAAAGCGCACTTAATTAGATGTATCAGCTCATTATCAGCTGAGATAAGCCCATGAAATTTTCAAAATGTCATAAAATTTACAATCGTCACTGATGAGCAATTAAGGGGGGAAGTCCATATAGAATTTTCAAAAAATCGATTTTTTTTTTCGATAATCTGAAAGTACAGTATGTTGAGCGTGTACTGACGAGAGGAAAAAAAAATATCTCGAATATTAACGAAGTTATATCTAATACCGCGAGGACCAGGTGAAAGAGAATGGTCCGTCCGTCCAGACACCTAATATTTCGTAACAAAACATGCTCGTACAGCTCGCAAACAACAGCAAATGGAAGAAAACCAGCTTTTTGAATCAGAGAAAGGACTATTGTATGGGCCTGGGATTGCAGATTAATCGGTGAGTCATTAAAACTGGTCATTTTCCTGTACTAAAACTTTAAACGCGATTATCTCGAAACTGTATTTTTAAAAACTGCTCGTGTTGTAACTCAAAAAGTTATCGACCGATTTATATGAAATTTAGTGAGGCATTTCTCTACAGTACTATCGGAAGGATAAACCTAAAACTTTAGATATTTCAGGTTGATAAAGTATTTTTTTGGGGTCAAAAAGGTCAAAAAAATAGCCTTAAATCCTAACTTTTTTTTCAAAGGCCTATTTTAAATTGAATTTTATACTTTTTTTTGAATTTTATAGGTTGATCCTTCGCGTTTATATGTCCTAAGAAGAAAACACTTTAATTTTTTTGTTTCAGATCAATGGTTGATGAATGACAACTGCAGCAGTTTGGGACCTCGCGTCGTGGGCAGCAGACAAAAAATGATCCTGAGCCGCCATTTTGACAGAAAAAAAAAAAATTTTTGTACTCTACAAAGATTGAATAAAATTGTGTTAAAGTTTAAAAACAATTGAATTATTTTATCACTTTAAAAAAAATTCCTTAAAAATGACCGATTTTCAGGCTTCTATATGGACTTCCCCCCTTAAGGGGGTGTATACACCTTTAAATGTGTTGAATTTCTGAAAAACAATTTTCCTTTGTTTTTCAACTTGAAGACTCTAATAAAATTAGAAAAAAATCATCATGTTTGGGGAGGGTTTGACCTTCATTAATCATATCTTACATCATGTATTATACTTCCAGTCTAATAGTGGCTGCGCTGAAGACAGGAAAATACAAAATCACTTGGTTGCCGCAAAGAATCAGACCCAGCGTTGGACCGATCTTGGAATTTTTGGTTCTCAATTGTTCATAAGACATGCCTCTATCAGATGAACAAAGAACTTTTTGATAAACCCATTTTTAGTTTAAATATTAGAAAAATAAGCAAATTTTTTTTTTCAAATTCAGAAAAAAAATCGAAAAAATTCAATAACTCAAGTAATTCTTGCAATATCAAAAAGTTCTATGTTCATCTGATAGAGGCATGTCTTATGAACAATTGAGAACCAAAAATTCCAAGATCGGTCCAACGCTGGGTCTGATTCTTTGCGGCAACCAAGTGATTTTGTATTTTCCTGTCTTCAGCGCAGCCACTATTAGACTGGAAGTAATACATGATGTAAGATATGGATAATGGAGGTCAAACCCTCCCCAAACATGATGATTTTTTTCTAATTTTATCAGAGTCTTCAAGTTGAAAAACAAAGGAAAATTGTTTTTCAGAAATTCAACACATTCAAAGGTGTATATACCCCCTTAATGTTGATACAGATAAAGTTATAAAACACCGTTAAAGTAAGAGTTGTTTTTATTCAAAATTCATACGACAGCACGCTCGCAATGCCACCACGGGGTGAAAGAAATATTACAGAGCTTAATTTGAGTCGCAAAGAATTGAGAAGTAAATAAAAATTTCCTAGTAAGATATTCTTTCTGACACGCTAAGAGAGTTTCATTATAATGCTGGTACCCTATACTTAAAGATTAATTATATAGGAAGCAAAAGTATAATTAGATACTCACAAGTTCTTGCTTAGTTAATCCTTCTCCATTCTCAAAGTTCTCAAAATCGTCCAGTGTACGAAATGGAATACCGTTTGGTACATTGTATCGATCTTCGTAGTTTTCATTATTTGCAAGGGACCGTCTGCAATAAATGAACCATAATGTATTTAAAATACTCATAAAAGTATAGATGTATCATTCCATTTTATACATCGGTAGCATATTCGTGAAATCTCAATTCAGCTCTAAAAGTAGCTATATAATCAACTTGTGGATAAAGTGAAATATGTTCCATTTCAGGGCATTAAAAAATGCGTTGGCCTGTCAACTATAGGATATATAAGCTTGGCTGCTCTCCGACATACCTTATGGTTCGATCAAGTTCTTCGATTTTAGTTACCAACGCCCGCTTCTGTGCTTCTAGTTCACGGCTTAATTCATTCTTGAACTGGGTTAAGTCAGTCATAGTGATCAGCTGATTCTTTCCAGGTGGTACCCCTACTATTCGATTTGTTGACAAATCTTCTTTTCCATTGTAATCATTATTCACAATGGTTGAGGTTGGGTTTTGAAGATTATCTATTTGATTTTTCTGTGTTGTAAGATCCTGGAACGGAAGACGTCCAACACTTGGTGCTCTTTCGGTGCTATATGCTTGAGTTTTATCCATAGTAGCAGTGCTCTGCGAATTGAGTCCTGAAGAAAAATTCCCAGCGGCATCTTGGTGAAAAACGATAACGAGATAAGCATTCAAATCTGTATGTAGATCCGGCCGATCAATCCATGAGTAGTTCGAGACTCTCGTATTCTCGTCTATTGAAACATTGTGAGCTTCATTTTCTTCCGTCCCTGGCAAATCATTCTGATGCAATGACGAATACGTCACCAAAGTCGAGCGATTGCTTTTTGAATTGATCGTGACATTTTGGCTTGTACTAGGTAATACATTTTCATGACTTGAGAAGCGTAGATCCTTCGAAACATTTGAAACATTCCCAGCATTATTGGATGCATATGATATATGAGTTTCATATGTCGTTCCATCTATGGGTCTTTCTGGTATAGGTCTTTCGGAGCGTTGTTCAAACTCTGGAGACTGAGAAGCATTACATGAAGGTGGCACTGAAGTTGATCGCATTGAATTTGAGGCTGCACGTGAGTACTTTGTGCCATTGAGGTCTGATCTAACAGTCATCATTTTCTGACTTGACACAGAAGGGTGAAACGGTCTGGATCTTGGTGTAGAAGAAGTTTGTCGAGCAACAGATTTTACCATTTGTAACGCTCTTTTTTTCAATGGAATTTTGTCTTCATTTGGTACTGCCTTCTTTCGTGTTCGACCTTCATCAGTAGAATCAGTAGTGCAATACTTCTCAGGTCTTCGAATCTCCCGACCGATGCGATTAGTTCCAGTAACTTTAGGTAAACCCATGGCTGTTGATCAAAATATTACAAATCATGAAAAACTTTGCTTCCCGGGGTCAATTATTTTGAAGACACAATTAACATTTTAGTCGCATAAAAAGGATCATCTCCATATTTCTCAAATCTTTCATATCTGGGACCAACTCATTAGCATATTGAATTATGTAATTGTTATTATGATATAGTATTAAAAATATAGATGGGCTATTGTATGAAACACAGATTGACCGATGTAGGGAGGCTACGTCTGTACAATTCATATATGAATCGTTTTTTTTTAAATAGAATTTATAGATTTATATAAAAGTAATTACATTTCCTTTGGTTGCGAGCCAGAGTGCCAGAGTGCAGAGTATTGGTAGCCATTATTTTATGATTGGTGAATCAAAGTCATAATTACATAATTTCCGGGAACAGAATATAGTAAATTATCCGGATCATCGCTCCAGAGCTTGGTACTATAGCATTTAGAGGCAACATTGTTGACTGAAATGATTTCCAAATCGCTTGCAAGGCCATCGCACTTGAAAATTCCCACCTCCGTTGACGGCAAACCAACTTCGTAAAAATTTTGAGGATTCAGATATCGTTTAACGACAAAGTAGTACTCATTGTTCTCCTGAAGTATGTTGACAATCTTACAGAAAGAGCTATCGTGCAGTTTGCAGCAGTTATCTTTCATTCCGATACTGTATCGTGTGCCTTCCACTACCAGCTGTTTGTACTGAGTGTATTCTGTGGTTGAGCTGGGTGGAAGAGGTCCTCTAATACGTTTTTTAGAAGCTAAAATATGATCAGAAGGGGCTCGATTATTCGAGGGATAGTGATAATTGCGTTCCATCAATCGTATAGCAAATTGTTGGAGTGGACGATGATGGTTTCTAACAAATTTTTTGAACAGTGGCATATTGCTCTCATACGGAAAGGCTGAATAAGAGTCCAGAGGTCCAAATCTCCGTACATCCTCCGTAAGATGAAGTAGGCAGTGAATGTTATATGATAAGAATGACGATCCATACAGTTCCTGTGAGGCAGTAACAAATAACTTCAAGGATTGATCCGCAATATTCAAAAGATATTCACTAGGATTCGGCGAACAAAGAATACGCATGCTTGTGTGAAAAATCAGGAAGTGCACGTAGTAATCTTCTGCGATAACGTCTTTGAAAACTATTGGTCCTGCATATAATAGTAAATGTCTAAATTCTGTGGCTTTGTAGTTGCTGAACTGAGATATAGCTCGAGGTCTCCGTTGAAATTCATGTGGACATGAACTATCCATAGTCTGCAATCTTACTGAAATTATATTAATTTCATGAGCAGATAGCATTAGCACGCCGAAGATACTTTCCTTCAAACATTGCTTCGCATATCTTTTTCATAACACCAATTAATGTTGGATGCATATACTCGTAAGGCACACCACTAACTAGGCCCATGTTTAGCTGGGTTAAAGGACTCTCATCTACCAAATAGTGGTCAGTGTCGAAACGATTTAATGCCTCTTCGTCTGTTCGTGGCTCATGATCAATACCGTAAAAAGCAGTGCCCGTCCGTATTCTTCGGCGAAAATTTTCTTCGTACCGAGTACCAACGACTTTACATTTAGAGCAAGGATGCAGAGATATGTGACCCCGATGTCGAAGTACAAATGCTCTAGCTGGGGCATCAGCGATAAAAGCTCGAAGTTTAATCGGGATAGAATGGCCATGAAACAGAATGCCATCTAGCAATAGCTGTTTCATTTCGTCAACAAAATCTCCGAAAAACTCATCAACATTTGACGGCTTGCCTTTACCTCGATATACGCCAACTATGAGTGGTTTACTATTCGCTAAATTTACAATTTTTATTTGAATCGGCCAGTATTGAATAAAGCCTCGACTATCTGCGGCTGCTCCATCAGTACTGATATCAATTTCAAGTTCCTGGGGAATGTATCTAGCAGAAGATAGTTCACTAATCACTGCATTGGAGACTCCCAAATGGCAGTATTCTCCTGGTGAAACTCTCTTGATATGAGTAAGGAAGTTACAGGTCCCTAATAACGTTCGAATATCTTTGGGTAGGCCAGCGAAACATGGATGTGACCTCAGTAAACCAAGTATTGCATTTCCTTGACTTAGTGAAACATTAATATTCTTCAAAGTTTCAGCTAATTTCGCAGCAAACGTATCTGTGCTATCAGTCGAATCATCACTATGATCGTTGTTGCTGCTAACACTCTCATTAGACTCTCTGTCGAGTTCTTCGTTATTGTCCGGTCGTGTTGCGATATCATTGTTGTAAATGTAACGGTCATCTATATGTCATGGTGATAACCATTCGCGTTCATTGCAAACTTGTTCATTATCACTATCTGAAGATTCTATTGTATTCGGTGCTACGCGGACAAACTCATGATTAAGCTGTGATGCTCTGCCCGTACCCCGGATTTGATTCAATACGCTTCTTTGCTCATTGATACGTACACGTTTTTGTCGATTGGTCAAGTCTTCGAATCTTTTGCGTTTCATAATTGCAGTACGTTTGATAAGAAAATTCCCAGGAATCTGGTATGTTCACATTTGGATGTAAAAAATTATATAGATATGTGATGTATATTTGTAACTATAACCTATCAATTTTTATTGCAAAAAATTGTCTCATATTCCTTCACTTGGCTTCTAGATTTGATTCATAACAATGTAATAATTATAGGATCAGATGATCTTTTTTACGCGACAAATGCTCTTGCGATAAAACTTTTGAGAAAATCTACCGAAAAAAGAAACTTACCTTCAAAGCTGAGTCCCGCTGGTCCTCTACACACAACAATTCTCACCTCACACAACAATTCTCAACCTCTCACACCGCAATTACGCTACTTACTTATTTTCGTACAAGCTCGGTATAACAAAATATAATGTATGTGAAAAATAAGACCGTCCACACTACACATGCTTGTTACGTCGCCATCTTGTTTACGATCAGTTCGATATATCGACCAACGTCGCGTCGTTTCGACTATCGATCGCGCAGGCGGGATGAGATATATACCGTGAGAATCACGTGAAACCGAATGGATCCATGCTACCGAAAAGCGAATATTTCGTATTTTTAGCAGGTTAACCACTCGTTGCACTGAAAACCCCTAGGGTGATTTTGGCGTGCGGTCAATGAAACTCGGCAGCCATTGTTGCACATTGTTGTTGGAAAACGGCTGACTGTCAATACATCGCGGAAGGTAGACATGTGGGGTTATGTTCGTTTATTTTGAGGAAATGATGAATGAAGTGAATAAAACCTACGTGAATAAGCTATTGACATTTATCAAAAATCGATCAATCAGTTTTAAATAATATCATAGTACAACCAACGAATTAACTTAAGCTATAACTGCAAATTAATTAGAATCAAAGAGTTCATCGAGAACAACCAATTTGAACGAAATTATTAATTATTAATCCTGGGGTTGAGGCTTCAATAAATTAAACTAGGTAAGTGAAAAAAACTTCATTGAAGCTTTCTGAAAGTGTATTCAATGCGTGACAAGGATAAGTATCATGTTGTAATGAATTGGTCCTCGTTACAGTCAGCAGCGCAGTTCAAACCGCCAGGTCTTGGAGTCTTCGAAAAATGCACAAAGCCTAGACTGGGCATCATGCCTGCGCCTGTAATTTCAAGGTAAAAATTATCACACATTCATTGCACGATATCGTAGTTATCCATACTTTTCAAATATGTATGTTTTTCAATAACTTAATTCCATTGAACAGCACTTTTTTTTTCACAGGAATATTAGCAGATGTTTGTGGCCAATGAATGTTGGCATTCAATGTGTGATAATTCTTAACTTGAAATTACAGGCGCAGGCATTATGCCCAGTCTAGGCGTAGTGCATTTCTCGGAGACTCTAAGACCTGGCGGTTCAAACTGCGCTGCTGACTGTAACGAGGACTAATTCATTACAACATGACAATGATCTTGTTACGCATTAAATGAACTTTTATTGAGCTTCAATAAAGTTTTTCTCACTCACCTAGTTCAATTTATTGAAGCCTCAACCCTAGAATACAATTAATAATCTCTTTCAAATTGGTTGTTCTCGATGAACTTTTTGACTCTAATTAATTTCTTGTTATAGCATAGGTTAATTCGTTGATTGTATTAGGATATCATTCAAAACTAATTGATAGATTTTTGATAAATATTCATAGCTTATTCACGTAGTTTTCATTCACCTTATTTATCATTTGCTCAAAATAAACGAACATAACCCCACATGTCTACCTTCCGCGATGTATTGACAGTCAGCCGGCTTCTATCAACAATGGCCGCCGAGTCGCATCGACCGCGCGCCAAAATCACCCTAGGGATTTTTCAACGCAACGCGTGGTTAGCCCGCTAAAATGACGTCATATTCGCCAATATTCGCTGTCCGGGCGCATGGACCATTCGCTTTCACCTAATGCTCATGGTAGATACTAGATCTACCAGAGCTGGTATCAGACTAGCGCACCGAAGCTGCCTTTTCACAGACTCGGGATAGCTAATTATCTTCACATACTCGAATAGACACTAGATCTACCAGAGCTGGTATCAGAATAGCGCACCGAAGCTGCCTCCTATCTAGCTAATCACGATTTTACTCTGCAAGTGAATTTAACCTGATGGAAGTTATTTTAATTGAGCAAAGACACAATATGAAATGAAAGACAAGGATTTGTTTCCTTATTTTTATGTTAATAATGAATTGCCCTGGCAATTCTATAAAAAAATGCTATTTTACAATACTAAAATAATAATGGTCGCTTTAATATAAACTATAATTGCTTCTATTCTTATTCCCACTCTGTTTCGTTTTTCTTTGTCTTAGTTCTATTCTGCTTTGTTTAAACGTTTCCGTTCGGGTTTTGGCTGTTTGATTTTCTTTGATTTGATTTTGTTTCTATGATTTTACCTCAATTTTAGCAAGTGAATCGTGATCTATGATTTGGCTAGTAACTCGCTGCTTTAGCGAAGTTCTATTTGTGAGTGAATTTGGTTTTCTAGATCGACGTGAGTCGATTGACTATTTCAGTACGAATCGCTACTATGAATGAAGAGCGAGTTTAGGTGATTTTAGATCGATGTGAGTCGATTGACTATTTTAGTACGAATCGCTCTAAGTTTTGAGTGTGAGTCGCACGGCCGCTTTGGCTCGAATACGCTGCTCGTTGGCCTGGCGAGCCGCCTTATATAGTGCTTGTGACGTCATTGACGGTCGAATGATTGGCGTGTAATGATATGCGCGGTCGTACGGTCGTTTGTAGCTCGTTCGGTCCGGTGGTATAGGCCGACCACGTTGCAGTATATGTATATCCCGCGACCGGGAACATAGTACTCTGAGAATCCATCCGCCGTCGAGTAATGATAGAAGCAGTTGTGCACAGTTCAGAAAAACTGTAAGACAAACACAGCCAAACCTGAAATAAAACTGCAAGGAGTCGTGTCCTATCAATCGATGTATTTTAGATGCCAGATTTGATGAATAAACTATATGGAGAACAGTCGGGAAAAAATGGTTCGCAAAATACGATGAAGTACTATCAATCCAAAGCGAAAACGACAAACTTAAATAAAAAAAAAACCGATTGTGCCCGCCAAGTACGTAACTCTTGGAATGATGTTTCGATGTCCTCACACGAAACTCCGACTTCACGATTGATTGATTGGTTGATTGATTGATTATTTCTGTCACGACGTGGACTTGCTGAGAGATCACAGGGATACGTTCGGTACTTGGCTTCTTTCCTGATTCCACGACAGAGACTGGCGAAACGTTTTGCTTATAAAGCAATTTTGATTTTCCTGCTGGTACTTGGCGGCTTTTATTTACATCTTTGGATGTTTTTCGTGGGATAAATATTTTTAGGAGCGAAAAAGAATCCATGTGAAAATAGGGCTAATCAGGGCTCAAAATAAAAATCTGAGAAAAATAGAGAATTATTTTTTCCACATTTCTAGCTGATTTACGGCCATCCAACATTGAGATTCCAAAAAGAACCATGTAAGGACCACCCTAGTATATACATATGTCAGAAAAAAGGTAGGTTAAGTGCAATTTATTGACACAATGTTTCTGACGGGTGACTGAGCAGTTAAACGATGCAAATGATATTTACAGTTTGGCAATGTGGGGGCTGTCCAGTTGCACTAAAAACGGGATGGCCCGTCCAGGAGCTAGCTGATAATCGGGTCACCCCAAGAAAATTCCCACAGGGCATTTTAGCGACGCATAGCACTTGCCCTAATATTCCGGTGATCGTCCAATGAGACGAAGCGATGACAGCCAATCGGGAATGTGTTCCAAAATTCCTTTCGACACGCATAATGAAATTATGAAAAAGTGCTTCTACGGAAAAAAAAAATCAAATCATAGAAAAATTCGAAATCCTATACATAATTCGAGAAAATTTCTAAGACTTTTCGAGGACGAACAATATCCAAGGACAATTAAAGGACTTCGGGGACTTCAAGGCGGCTAGACACCCTGCATGAAATCAAGTGCAATTGAAATGATATAGTGCGACAACGAGAGTTTGCCGTATTATTCTTGTACGTGTAGTGGTCCCCAGCAGCCCCGTGTATCGCCGAGTCCGAATGTGTCACGAAAGATGAAAACGGCCGCGTCGCGGCGCTAGTAGTCACTTTGGCCGCGCTTTAGCCTTCTTGGCTCCGATCGCTCCGATCATTTCGGTGTTTACAATTATCCGTGCAATTATTATCACAATAATTATGGTGAAATGTATCGCTCCCGGGTGTAAATCGGGTTATAAAAATACTTCTGAAAGCGAGAATGAAAAAATACACTTTTTCTCTGTGCCTAAAAATGAAGATTTGATAAAATTATGGCAAAGAGCCATAATGCGGAAAAATTTCACTGTCAAAGCGGGTCAATCTGTGTGTGAAAAACATTTTCACAAAGAAGACATCCTTTTTGAGAGAGTTTTGAAAGGACCAGATGGCACTGTTTTAGGAAAGGTAAGTAATTATTTTTATTCTCTTAACTCTTAACTCTTAACCTTAATATATATCTATAAAAGTTTTTGAATTGGGAACTGACATTACTGATATTTTGAATTTGAAAGTTTGCTGTTTTTACGTTTTTACCTAGCTGTATCCATGTATGCAGATACAGGGAAAGAAATGTATGGCGTTTACCACAATACTGGTATGGTATTGAGGCAGATACTGAAACAGTATCCGAGATATTCACCATACTTATGGGACTCGTGGCGATAGTGTATAGGAATATCTCGGATACTATTTCAGTATCTGCCTCAATACCATACCAGTATTGTGGTAAACGCCATACATTTCTTTTCATGTATATTTCTTTGTTCATATCTGCATATGATCACTCACCGTTTTATTGTTTACAGTTGAAATATTTGAAATTAGGTTGTTTATAAGCTTTTCATGGAGATATTTATATTTCTTTCTGCTTATCTTAAAATAAATTGTAACTTTCCCTATGTTCGTTTTTAATGAATACTGAATAGAAGATAAACAGGTTTGGGTAATTGCTTCATTTCAGAGTCCTTATAAATGTGCTCGATTGAGAAAAGGGGCTTTACCCCTACTGTTTCCTGAATGCCCTTCTTATCTATCAAAGCCTGCTCCGAAGCCAAGAAAATCGCCAGCAAAACGAAAATTAGAAAATAATTCGAAACAAAGGACAACAATTTCCAAGAAAGTAAAAATACAACATAGACCTGAAAGCACGAATACCAGCTTTGAAACTGAAGAAAGCACAAGTAGTTTTTCAAATAATCCTGCTCCGCATAACCCAGAATTTGTGTTCGCATCAATTTTTTGTTTCGAAGCTGAAATCTCTGCTCCGACCTCGTGGTCTCGACAAAATATTTGTTCCGAATCAATCCGCGCAATTCAGTTCACACAATGGAAGATTAAAAAGAAAGACGATGACATTGAGTCAATCTGTACAAAGCAAGTTCTTGTTGATGAAAAGATGAGCTATCGCATTATTGTAATGGGTAGAAAAATGAAAGCAGAGGACTTTGGTTTCGAAAGCCATACAGCTCTCACAGCTCAGGATCTTGAAAATATCATTAAAAAAATAGATAATTATCGAATTTGCTCAGGATGCGCAGAAATAAATTCAGATGAAAATATCATAACATCCTTCACTCATCGAGACAAAGAAGGCTACTTGCGTCACAATCTCTGTCCACTTCTTTTGATAAAAGAGAATGAAGATGAGTCGAAAACCAAAATTACAGACAAATGTAAATTTTGTATGCGTGCAAAGCACACTTTAAACCAAAAACTTGTACGTATTCAAAAGAGAAAAGAATACGCAATAAAGTATCTCAAGCTCCATAATCTCAGCCCTAATAGGAGAAAGAGAATCCAAAGTTTGCAAAATCAGTTGAAAGCAGAGACAAGAGCGAGATTAAGAGCTCGGCAGAGAATTTGTATATTAAAGGCAACGATAAGGTCTTGCCAAGAGAAAATCGCGAACACCAACACTGATTCTTTAAATCAAATGTTAGATGGTCAGGAAAATCTCAGTAGGAATGAGCGCACAGCTATTGTAGAAATGTTTGCTGCTGCCAGGAAAAAAAATACTAAAAACCGCAAATATTCAGACGATTGGGTTATTCTTTGCTTATTGTTACATATGCGTTCGCCTGTTGCGTATCGAATGTTGAGAGATAACAAAATATTACCCCTGCCTTGTACCAGAACTATTAGAAGGTAATCACGTTTAATTCATATCTATGATAGGTATAATTTTCTGTGATATAGTTTCTCTTTCATCTTGAAATCAATTATATCATTGAATGGAAAAAAAAAACACAATTTCAATGACTGGAATGAAAAATAAACTACTCTGTACAAGCATATAATTTTTCAGGTACCTGGCTCTCATTGATACTCCATGTGGCTTCGACCCTCGATTTTTCGGAGTTCTGGAGAAATATTTGAATAGTAAACCAGAAATTCAACGTGACGGTCTGATACTAATGGACGAAATGAAGACTCGAAAGAGTTTACTGCTGGACTATACAACCATGAGCTACAAAGGAGTTACTAATTTCGGCAACAAAGAATCAACAGAAGACGTTACCCAAAATATGGCTGATTACGGACTGGTCATTGCCTTCCAACCCGTTAATGATGACTATACCCAACCAATTGCCGTTTTCGCTTCCAAAGGTCCAGTCCATGGCGATGTTCTAGCAAAATTGATTATCGAAGCCATATGTCTCTTGGAGAAAGCTGGAGCAAAGGTGCACGGTGTTATTGCTGATGGGGCAGCAACAAATAGGAGAGTTTGGACCGAAATGGGCTGTAGTGGAAAAATGTCATCATTCAAAAATTCGTTCGAACATCCCATTGATGAAAATCGCAAGGTTTTCTTTTTTTCAGATTCGCCTCACCTAATAAAGAATGTTCGAAATCGCTTGGCCAATAATTTGAAATTACAAGTATGTTTGAGCTGTGCTTTGTTATTATTACTGGTAATGCTAACGTTTTAACAAATGTGTTTCATCATTTTGAGGTCCATCCAGATGAAAGTCCGATACAATGGGAATATTTTAAAACTCTCCATGACATTGATAAGCTTCAACCGGCCGGTAACAGGCGGTGTCCAAGAATTACAGATGCCCATATTGACATCGCAAAGAATAGTTTGACTAAAATGAGAGTCTTTTTTGCAGTCCAAGTACATTTCCCCTTTGTATTTCTACAATATTTATCAACATTAATTATGTATAATTAATCGTTAATGTTGATTCATATTTTTGAATTTTTCAGATCCTGAGTAAATCTGTTGCAAGTGGCTTACGTTTCTACAGGAGATATGAAAAGCAATTGGAAAATTGTGAATCAACTGCGAAATTTTGTGAAAAATTCAATGATTTGTTTGATGCTCTGAATCGGACATCAGCTCGGACAGGATTGCGACTTGGCTGTAACGATTTCAAAGTATTTTGAGACCTGTAAAATAATCGCATGCTTCTAGGGCTACTCCAGAATATTATTTTACCCTTGTTAATCTTTCCTCAGGTTCTTGAAGACACCCTCAAGTGGTTGGATGAGTGGGAGAAAAGAGTCAATGAAAATTTAGTGCCTGCGAAATATTTTCTAACAAGTACCACTGCTGAAGGTCTCAGAATGACTATACAATCCACGATAGATTTGGCGACTTATTTGCTCAAAGAGAAAAAATACGATGTAGTACTAACAGGAAAAATCAATCAAGATCCTCTGGAAGTAAGTATGTGTTGCGTAACTCGGTGACAATGTCGAAGATACTAGATTAAGGATTGAAATAATTTCTGACCAGGAGATCCCATTTTTCGGAATTTGAACGATCTGCATTTTGAAATGTTATATTCGTTACATTGCTGCTTTTTGAATGTTGTTTACGAGGTTTTATATAAAGTTATGGCAGTTGGAAATGTTATTATTTCATGCCTGATATGCTTGAATGAAGAAAATCAATGATATAAATAAAAACTGCTATTTTTACAGTGACTTATTGGATTCTATCTGATTTATTACATAGATTAGTAACTCCTAATCCCTGTTATTTAATTGTGTTTGTTTAGAGATTCTTTGGTACAATTCGTCTTGCTGGCGGAACCAATGATCATCCAGCCACTCCTACATTCCTACAAATCTACAAAATCCTCGCATTCTATAGCATTCTTAAACCACCCAAAACTGGAAACTGTAAGATCGATGATGACAGACCTATCGAACCCTTGATTTCCATTTCCGAATTAAAACAAATTTACAAAACTGAGAAGACAGAATCCATCGTTGAAATAATTAAGGAAAAGTTGAATATCGTCATTAAGAACGAAGATAGTGATTTCTCTGATTTTGTACATGCTATAGATCATGATTATGGGCACCCGCATGTTGTGGATTGTTTAATGTACTACGTCACCGGTCAAATTTGTGAGAAGTTGAAGAAAAGAAGCTGTACCGATTGTCGCTCTGCACTATTCCACTCCGAAAACGATACAATGGCAAATCATCCAGTTTGTTTGTTGAATACCTTGGATGAAAATAACAATTTCAGTCATCCAAATTTCAAATTATTTCAATTCATAAAAACTATTGAAACATATTTTATCGCTTATAGCAAGCACAGCGATGTTTTCGACCTAGTCGTGAATGAATTAACTAAGAAGGAATTTCATTTCACCTGTGCCCAACATGGTAAAGACGTTTTAGCCTATGTTATTTATTCTTATTTACAGTATAGAATGCGACAATTCGCTAAAATTTGTTTGGCAGATTCTAAGAAAGTTAATTTACAAAAAAAGAAAGAAGCTAAATTGGCTTTATTTTAATCGGAAGACCTATTACCTATTATACCTATTATTACCTGTTATTATATTTTATAATAAAGTGATATTTTATAATATAAACATTCTATGTGTAAATACGTGTTTAAATGGTTTGAATATTTTATGTTCACTATTCAATTGGTGATCAAACTGTTTTCAAACTGGAAATATACCAACAATTTCTCTACACCTTTTCATAATTACAAGTGAGTAGATTTATTCTTATTTTTCACCAATCCATATACTGAGGAAGGAAAATAATTTCGAACGGGCAATTTCTGTTATTTTGGCAATTTTGGCATTTTTTCGTTATTCTATTCTTGTACTCTTCTCCTGCTTTTCCCTTTCTTCTAATGCACTACATGCTTTTGTAGGACAAAGTTACTACCAGCGCCGCCTCGCGGCCGTCGTCAACTTTCGTGACACATTCAATACATTAGAGAGATAGGCCGATTGAGGCCGATGCGCGGGGCTGCCTTTACCTTACCCATTCCTCAATAAGTATATAAGCAGCATGGCTTCCGCGTCACCTAATTTTTTCTAAGTCCCGCAGCCTATATGTATACTCATAGACACATTGTAAAATCAGGGGTGTAGGGTCCAGGGGTGAGGACGGCGGGGACAAGGGGGACGGGGGACAGGGTCTTGGATGACGTCACACGGCCCAGATGGTCCCAATATCAGACAAGGGTAGGCCGGGGAGCGAGGGGCGAGGGGAAGGTAAGGTTAGAATTCCTAGTTTTCTCTAGAGTCGACAGGGGGAGCGGGGAGAGGGGGGGGATTTCCCAAAGTCGCCCTAGGAGGAGGGGGGAGAGGGGGGGATTTCCCAAAGTCGCCCCAGGGGGAGAGGGGAGGGGGGGGGGGTTGTTGTGTCTACCCAAAGCTGCCCATATCTACTAATGAATGTTGAAGAATTTAATGTCACCACAAAACCATTTTTATTTGATAACTCTTCGAAACTTATTCAAAAAATTTTTTAAAAATTTTCCATAAGTCGGATCAAAGTTTTATCTCCGCGCCTATACTGCCGTGCTTAGGAAAAAGACAGTAAAGTGAAAAAAGTGAAATCAGAGAAAACTGAAATCTAATTTTCTGTTATTTTCAAACTGAATTAATGGTATTATTTTTTCATAACAATTATTGAATGACTAATAATATATTACATGACTTCATGAAAAGTATTGTGAGTGTGATTTCAGATGATAATTAATCAAAATGCCTAAAAAATGGATTTACTGCTTTTATATTTAGGAAATGTAACCGATTCAAAATACTTGACAAACTTGAAAAATTATCATCTTTTTGAAATAACATTCTTAATGATTTATTTTATAATTGATATCTAGAGAATCATTGAAAAAATTATATTGGCGTCAAAATTAATAAAATGCAGTAATGCAGTAAACGAAGTTTACCACCTTTTACCTAAGCACGGCAATGAGTTCGAACTGGTACGTTTCATCGAATGAAATCGGGATTTTTGTTTTTTGTGGATCGAAGAGTGTGGGCGTGCCATTTATTTCGATTTATATCACAGCCTACCCATCAAGAATGCAAAATCGGCCTTTGTAGCCCAATTCTATGTGGGATTCCAAAGACAACCATCCAAAAACATGTTTGTTTTCGACAACGATGAAGCGGCCAGGTGTATTCTACGATTTTGTCGTAATTTCCGCGATTGTCAACGGCTGAAAGCCGCACCATGCGCATGCATGAAATAGAGTCTGAAAACCGACTTTACATTCGAATAATTATGTTAAAAATTACTGGAATTCGAATAATGTAAAATCGAGTTTCAGGGTCCATTTTCGCACGAAACGAACATGTTCTTGGACGTACGTATTCGGAATTGAATTTGGATTGCGCAGCGTTGGCCTTTTTTGCGTTTTCGACGCCTGGGCTTGGATAATAATCGAAATGTTCACATTTCGACCAAAAGGAGTTGGGCGACTAGGGATTGCCCTTAAGGTGCTTGCCTACCCAACTCTACCAGACTTGAAAACATTGGGAAAAAAGGTGCTATTAAATGAAATATCTCTGCCTGGGCACCAAGATCAATGAAACAAAATACGTCGCGCAATTCTATGTGCGACTCCGAATACGTACGGCCCAAAAAATGTTTTTTTTACGCAAATATAGAGAAGATATCCATGCAGAACGTTTCAAAACCATGTTACATGGATATCTTCTCTATTTTCGCGTAAAAAAAAAACATTTTTTGAGCCCTACGTGTTCGAAGTCGCACATAGAATTGCGCGACGTATTTTGTTTTATTGATTTCGGCGCCCAGGCAGAGATATTCCATTCAATAGCACCTTTCTTCCCAATGTTTTCAGGTCTGGTGGAATTGGGTAGGCAAGCACCTTAAGGCCCATCCCTACCCCATTATGCGCCGAGGAAATCGAATTCGAAAAATCTAAAAACCATCTGTAGACTCCATTTTCGCATGAAACGAACATTTTTTTGGACGTATGTATTCGGTATTGAATTTGAATTCATGCAGCTTGGCTTTTTTTGCGTTTTTGACGCCTGGGCTCGGATAATAATCGAAATGTGTCACATTGTATCAAAAGGAGGTATCAAAAGAGCGTTGAGAATGCCTCGGCGAGCGCGCGCAAACAGATGGTTACGACTTTCGTTCTTATTTGCTCATTTGTCAATATGATGAGGTTTTTAGACAGCCATTTCATAGATAAAGGAAAAATGTTTAATATACCCCTACCAAATTCACGTTTCCCCCCCGGTCTTGCGAAAACCGTACTTGAAAGTCGATTAGCTTTGCGATGAGGCACAGCGACGAGTAAATTTGTTTCATTCATTCGGCTCGGATATAGCAAAGATTCATTCTCCATATATGAAATGGCTCCTTAAGAATCCCTTCATCGTGATAAAGGAAGAATTGAGAATGAACGTCACAAAGCATGGAACAGCCAACTTTCGGTACTGTAAGGGCCGGGGCGAACGCCACTCTTCGTCGTTTACTTGCGCTCTCCAGGTATGGTCTCTTTAGGTATGTTTTATTGTCACCAATAAGAGAAAAATGACTTCGGGAACGTCGTAGCGAGCTAGTATTTCCTTGGGGTGAATACAAAAAAACCTGAAAATTTATATTCGAGACCCTCTGAATTTCTTTCATTTGAAAACAGTTGATATTATATTTACTCATCATGCCTGTTGATTGGGAATTATGAATCCCTATCTTCATCTGTATGCCGGAATTTGGATTGAAAAGTATTTGTACGTTCAACTCTTGAACATTTCATAATACAACACATAACAAGTTAAGTTAGTCTTTCAAATCCAAAAGTTCCATATTGGTAATTACAAGAACAATTTTGATTGAATCTGTGAAATTCCTCACCCCGCATTATAAAGACATCCACGGGTGAAGCTTTATGACTATTAAACTCACACTTACCTGTAAAAAATGAGCCAAAGGATCCCTGTGTAGACTTATACCTCACCGCACTACTTTTTACTGTTTCAAACACCCGTATTTTCATTCGAAAATGTATATTCAGAGAATCATCTCAGCCAGCTGATGATACGGTCCTTATTCTTTGAATACAAAAATTGAATACCGCGTAGGTTCATATTTGTAAGGAAATATTAGGTATTTCTCACATCGTGACGTACCCGAGCTTCTGGTTACGAATTTTTTCAACGATAAAATAACATAAATCCTGTGAATGTCAAGCTGAATATTCACTTGACCATATTTACGCGGACGACCATCTTTTTTCTCCTTGCTCTCAGAAGGAAGAAATGCGACAAAAGACGGGCGTACGCGCAAATATGCCAAAGTGAATACCATGCTTTAGATTTTTTTATTCTGTCGTTTCTGACACGATCGCGCATAAGTTCAGACGTTTATGCGCAAGACATTCGGCACACCATGGTGGCAAATTATTGCGACAAACAGTAAATTTTATAGCCTAATGAGGCTACAGTAACCCAAGGTTACTATTAACGCTTATGCACGGTTCGAACCATGAAAAAGTCAAGAATTTTTTAATATTACTTACTTTTGGCTTGAAATGGATGATACATTTTTCTGATCCTTTTTAACTACTCAAATCAATTGTAGTAATAATTGTCTCGATGACGTAGATTAGGGTGGCCCTTATTTAAGGGTCTGTGAAAATCTTACCACGACACCCTCTAGGGCTTAGATCGATTCGAAGTTAATGAATAACAATCCGGGTGAAACTTGAGCTTTTTAGTGGGATTGTAAAGGCTGCCTGAGAGCCCGTATTTAACCCCATTTAATTAACATAGAATTTTTCATCACGCGATTCCGCGGATCTCTCAGATTCAGGTATAAAAGAGGGGTCGCTGAGCCGCTCGCTACCGATTGTGTGGCAAGCTCCCGTCAAGTCATTTGTGTTTGCATTCTTAATTAGGTACGTAGCTAAATAGTCCAGTCGGAATGTACAGAAATTTCGCCTAGTTCTATTCTTGAATATGTCCGAGTTGGCAATTTTTTTACAGCTTCATTGGATACCCAGGAACATATTCTGAAAAACTCGGCGTATGAGAGGTGCGGGTTTGAGAGAGAAAAAATTATTAACAATCGAAAGTGCCTGATTTTGACGCAATCTTTTTATTGATCAAGTTTAGAGAAAAAAGTTTCAGACAAAAGTTGTAGATCTCATTATTCTTCACAAAATTGTTATCATGAAAGAATCACTGAGCGTTGATGGTTTGGCTGTAAATCGCAACGGAAGACTAAGCACTCCTAAATCTCGGTTCTTTTGTTTATTGCACGCAGGTCAGTGAATTATCAATGCACACTATTGGAACTTATCGTCAATGTAGAACTATCTTTTCTTAAGAGAAGTGCGTCAAGTTTTCCCGGCTTTGTCATAGAGTTTAGCAACAATGAATTTTCGCCTGAAATCCGCCCTTCCCCTACTGTTTCTAGCTGAATGACCCGGGAGAGTCCAGCAAAAAATGTAGTGGTACTTTTTACCACCTTCTTTCGGGATCCGGTGAGAGATTTTTTTTTTCCTGCAAAAAAGGCCGTTAAAAAAGAAATAAAATTTGTGCTTATAAACAAATGGTAATAACTTCGTCAATTTTCAAGTTGACGGAAACATTCTTCAAGGATCTGATAGGTCTTGTCGAGACGCTTTTTTTGGAAAGAAAATCATCTCTTGATCTCTATTAGAACCGGAGATACGCAGAGGTTTACCTATTAATTCATAATTGTCGATCTAATGAACATTTCAAGATGATTCAAGTTCGTGCGTATTCTGGAGACAGTCGAGTATGATATGCAATTTGTCTCATATTTCCCAAATCATTCATTTCATTGCAACGACTGGTTCAATATAGCGGCGCCGATGACATCGCACCGTCCGCCGAGTGAGTCCCGCCGGGCCGCGCGGTGGGGAGCGACTCGGCCAATCGCGTTCGACGTCGCGCCGCTTGGTTAACAATTGCAATATGTCCCTTGATAATTGTCGTACAAACTTCATTTTTTTTTTTAATTCGGGCTACTTTTTTCTCACCATTCCGATTATCCCGTCCAAAATGAGCGTTGACCGATACTCTTCGAACCACTCAGGTTTTCTTTCAACTTTTCATTTGAAAGTCGTTATAACAGAATAACAATTTTTTTTCTGTGATTGCTCATTGATATAATATGTGATACTACGGTGCACCTGGGCATCGCAGGTATACTCAGGCAGGAGCAGGCCCGGATTAAGTAGTCGCGATACCTAGGAAAAATTTTTACTGTGAAGGAAGAGAGTCAAAGTATCATAAGATAGTCGATAAGGAGAAAAAGGATAAGTTTTGGAAGCACAAATATGTAGAAAACGAATGGCATATGGAGTCGAAACTAAAAACCATTAATACATAAGTGTAGTAAGTATAAGTGTAGTGTAAGTAGTCTCAAGTAGTTGTGAAGAATTGTAAAACTGTACGTATATAATAATATGAGACGTGTAAAAGAAATGTACAATGGATGGGAAGTTATGTAACCCTAAGGGCAATCATTGAAAGTACATAAATACTTTTCACGTTCTATAAATAACCCAATCAACATGTCTTTTCATGACCATTATTTTATTACGAAGAAAAAACGTCATTTAGTTCAACGAGTATCGGTCAACGCTCATTTTGGGCGGGATAATCGGAATGGTGAGAAAAAAGTAGCCCGAATTAAGAAAAAAATGAACTTTGTACGACAATTATCAAGGGAGATATTCCAATTGTTAACCAAGCGGCGCGACGTCGAACGCGATTGGCCGAGTCGCTCCCCACCGCGCGGCCCGGCGGGACTCATTCGGCGGACGGTGCAATGTCATCGGCGCCGCTATATTGAACCAGTCGTTGCAATGAAATGAATGATTCGGGAAATATGAGACAAATCGCATATCATACTCGAATGTCTTCAGAATACGCACGAACTTGAATCATCTTGAAATGTTGATTAGATCGACAATTATGAATTAATAGGTAAACCTCTCTGTATCTCCGGTTCTAATAGAGATCAAGAGACGATTTTTTTTCCAAAAAAAGCGTCTCGACAAGACCTATCAGATCCTTGAAGAATGTTTCCGGTAACTTGAAAATTGACGAAGTTATTACCATTTGTTTATAAGCAAATATTTTATTTCCTTTTTAACGGCCTTTTTTTGCAGGAAAAAAAAAATCTCTTACCGGATCCCGAAAGAAGGTGGTAAAAAATACCACTACATTTTTTGCTGGACTCTCCCGGGTCATTCAGCTAGAAACAGTAGGGGAAGGGCGGATTTCAGGCGAAAATTCATTGTTGCTAAACTCTATGACAAAGCCGGGAAAACTTGACGCACTTCTCTTAAGAAAAGATAGTTCTACATTGACGATAAGTTCCAATAGTGTGCATTGATAATTCACTGACCTGCGTGCAATAAACAAAAGAACCGAGATTTAGGAGTGCTTAGTCTTCCGTTGCGATTTACAGCCAAACCATCAACGCTACGTGATTGTTTTATGAGAACAATTTTATAAAGAATAATGAGATCTACAACTTTTGTCTGAAACTTTTTACCTCAAACTCGATAAATGGAAAGATCGCGTCAAAATCAGGCACTTCCAATTGTTAATAATTTTTTATCTCTCAAACCCGCATCTCTCATACACCGAGTTTTTCAGAATATGTTTCTGGGTATCCAATGAAGCTGTAAAAAAATTGCCAACTCGGACATATTCAAAAATAGACCTCATGTACATTCCGACTGGACTAAAAATAGTGCGTGACCTTTCTTGCTATAAATTCCGAGTTCTTCGGTTGCTATAATTGAAGTTGATAGAATCGCGAATTCTGATATAAAATAATAAGTCTAATAGAAATCTCAGTGCACCATAATAGTTTTTACTAATTTTGCATAAACTGAAAAAAAATAGACTTCAAGTTTCATAGTCATCTTAATTAAATTAACGACGCAATTTAACTTTTCCACGGATCATCGGAAACATTGATAAAACTTAAGTAACTGTAATCTATTTTATAATTTCTTCCGTATTCCTTATTTTTATACCCTGTGCTTTTTGCTTACTTTTTCTGATTGTTAACAATTCATGAGCTCAATGAGCAACATTATAATTTTCTTTATTTGCTAACTAATCAAACTGACTATCATTAAATTTAATCTTCTGTTAAACTGCATCTCTTTCTTGCAATTTTCTTTTGTTGCAACTACTTTTCAAAATCCTTCAGCTTTCGAAATATCATCGTTGTTAGCTATTGACAGCTACGGTGCGGGTTATTAATTCAATCCCTAGTCTGGTAGACAGGCTCGGTGCGCTTAGCGAAACCAACTTAGCGTGACAGCTTCGGTTAGATACACTGATTGGCAGCACTGGCTAAACGCCCGTGTCTGTAAATTCTTTATCAGTGTATTTTGATCTAAGTCTGTGGCCGAGTTAGGCTAGCAAAGCAAATCTCAGCTCTGTAGGGACAGCTCTGATCGGCTAAAACCCGATCCGAGTCTGTATTAGGGCTTTTCGTGGTTTTTCACTTTTTCCACCAGAGGAGCTCCAAAATTATATCACCCGTGACAAAGACACTCAAGACACTCGCGCGGACTGGCACCGTATCTCCAGCCTTCAGCTGAGATATTGGCGCAGTAAGTTACAGTGCACATTTTTGCAGCCATCAACAATCATATTTCACAGAGTACACAGAGAAAAGAGTTTATTTATAGTTGATAAACGTATATTTGCGTATGAGCGAATAAACATTTATTCATAGTTAACTAATATTAGTTGATCCAAATGATATTGGGTTGAGTGAACTCATCTATGTATAATCGTTGCTTGACTCAACCCAATATCATTTGGATCAACTAATATTCGTTGAATATGAATAAATATTTATTTGCTCATGTGCAAATATACGTTTATTAACTATAAATGAACTCTTTTCTCTGTGTAGCCGCTGACGACAGATTATAATTTTGGAAAAATTACACAATTACAGGTAGCGGCTACTCTGTGAAGTATATGATTGTAGATGGCTGGAAAAATGTATACATTAGAGTGGTCCTTATTATGGTCACTTTCGAATTTTGGTTTTTTCGCCCCCTAGAAGGGTTCCAAGTAATAAAAAAAAAAAAATATCCCGAAAATTTCAACTTTTTGTTATTATTGGTGGTAGGAAAGGGGATGGCGGGAGGGCGGGCGGGGGGGGGGGGGGGGGCACTCGCCCACTCACTTTCCTCCCTTCCTCCAGGGGGTTACTTGGACTGTGTCCACTGCTTGAATGCTTGTTCATCTCGACGTTTCGGGCGCTAATATCTGCTCCCGTCCTCAGGATGGTAGTCTGGCGACTTCCCATGACAGAGTGATCAAATTCCGTGCTCCCGCCGGTATATATATAGGTTGATCATCGGTGACACCAGCTATGACTTGTGGCGCCGCTTTGGCTTACTCATGGCTTCCCTCACTTCATCCCTGTACAAAAGGGAACCACAGTTTGTTGAGTTTTATGATGGGTTGACTTACAAAATTTGGTGTGACTGCCATGCAGGCTTACTTCTTTAGCTCTCGTTTGATAGGATCGGATTCCTTCAACAATATCCGGGCATCATCCCATTGGAAATGGTGTTCATTCTCCCAGGCATGATCGGCCAATCTTGGTTTCGATTGTTCGCACATCTTTTGCAATCTGCAGATATTAGCGCCCGAAACGTCGAGATGAATAAGCATTCCAGCAGTGGACACAGTCCAAGTAACCCCCTGGAGGAAGGAAGGGAACTGGGTGGGCGGGTGCCCCCCCTCCCTCCACCCCCTTTTCTACCACCAATAATAACAGTTTATTACCATTGCTATCAACCTTCACTCAACAACTTTGAATCTTTATCTCAATATACAGGATGATTCAGTTCGACCGGGCCACGACCGGGCCATATTGAATGGCCATATTCCTTGTCGAATTCTAAGACTAAAAGTCCTTAGCGAAAAATTTAAAGAAAAAAAGAAACCTGAAACGGTGGACTTAGACAAGCGAAAACCAAGGAGCGGACGCCTGGCTGCCAAAGATTGAAAAACGGAATTGTCAAAGAGGAAAGTAACACCCGTTATCCGTTATGTATGAATAAAAATAATACTTTATAGCCAAATTAAGATATTGAATTACTCGGACACCGTTGATCTCCGGAATTCATCTAGAAGGAATTTTAGTCTTACAATTCGACAAGGAATATGCCCATTCAACATGGCCCGGTCAAACTGAATCACCCTGTATCGACATGTCTAATGTATATTTCAGGGACATTGACTTTTTGGAAGCCTAATTACGGTCCTGTGACAACCACCGGTATGTCTTAGCATTTGTTTGTGTGTGATATGGTCCCTATAGCGAGCGATCAGTATAAAATATAATTTGGGGTGCCAGTAGCCTTTTTTTTTCAGAAATGTCCTCAAATAATGCGTTAATACATAAATTCTTTGAGGACTGGCCCCAAAGTATACCGAGGTCCCCAAAGTATACGTTATACCTATAAATTCTATAACCCCGGTCCCAAAATGAAACAATAGATATATTTATTAACACATGCCGCAAAGCTTCTCAAGTTTTCCGTCTGATCAACTCGGCGTTTTCACCGAACTTTATTCATAATTTTGCCGCACCGTCAATAGGTATGAAAAAAATGTAATTCCTGTAGGAATCTCTTCAGAAATCCCTACATTATTTTATCAAATTCAGTGAGAATCAAAATTCAAAATGGCGGATCCGAAACGGCGCTTTGAATTATCAAAAATATCAATGATATCGAATATCCGCTATTTTGAATTTTGAATTTCTTTGAATTTGATGAAATAATGTAGAGATTCCTGAAGAGATTCCTACAGGAATTACATTTTTTTTTCGTACTTATTGACGGTGCGGCAAAATTATGAATAAAGTTTAGTAAAAACGCCGAGATAATCAGACGGAAAACTTGGAAAGCTTTGCGGCATGTGTTAATATTGAGATAAAAAGTTCAAATTTTGAGGATGTTTATTTTAATTATTTGGAACCCTTCTACTAGGGGGCGAAGAAATCAAATTTCGTAAATGACCAAAATAATGACCACTCTAGTATACATACTTACTAATTATCATACTATAAACTGATGAATTAACGAGGTCGAGAAGAGATGATATTTTAACGTCATAAATGTACCCTTCATGACTATTCCTGGCGGAAACCCCGATGAAAACTCTTGAGTTCGAATGAATGATAAATTACAAAACGTGCTCATGCATTTTCTGAATCGACCTGTCAAAGTTTTCATCTCTTTTATCAGATTTTGGATCTGAAATTCGGAACAGAGTACAAAATTCAACGGTAAAAATTACCCGACATAGTGTCCTCCCTTATTAGCGGGTTCATAACGGTGGTAGCCTCCAGCTCCATCCACTAGCATAGACCGGTACCGCAGACTCCAAGAAACTCCGTGTGATGAGTCACCATAGGACTCAAAATAATGACCTTCCGAAATCGTAGCCTCTCGCTATGATATATCCGAATACGTTTAGCTTAGAAGTCCTGATGATTCCAAATATTGAACCGTTCGAATTATCGACGTTTGATATTTTCGCTATGCGATATTTCGCCCGTCGCAGTTCCAATGATTCAAAATTTTATTTTTTAATCAACATATCTTTCTGCATTTCAATGTACGTCATTTCCAATTACTACTTCGTAGACTTTCCTTAAGGGTAGGGTATACTCGATTTATTACCGGCCTGTCTTTTTCCGCGAATATCTCCGAAACGGAGCGATGAATCGAATTGTCCTTTCGGCAGCCGATGTTTGACGACTAATGAGTTCAAACTGGTACGCTTGATCAGATGAAATGGGGATTTTTTTTTTTTTGATCGAAAAGTGTTGGCGTGCCATTTATGTCGACTTATATCAAAGCCTACGCATCAGAAATGAAAAATCGGCCGCGGGAGTCCGATTCTATAGAGAATTCCGAACACAACCATCCCAAAACATCTTTGTTTTCGACAACGATGAAGGGGCCAGTTGTTTTCTACGTTTTTGTGGTAATTTTCGCGATTGTCAGAGGCTGGGAGCGGTAATGGCCGCTAAATGTCATGATGTTAGTGCTCCGAACGCCCGTGAGATGTCGCCCCGCTGTTACATTGACACACCTGGTACTACGTCACTCGACCTGTAGTCCAATCATCTTTGACTAATAGTTTTAAAATGTGCGCGCGACGACAGCTCACGGGTGTTCGGAGAACTGACAACATGACATTTAGCGGCCATTACCGCTTCCAGCCTCTGACAATCGCGAAAATTACCACAGGAACGTAGAATACAACTGGCCCCGTCATCGTTGTCGAAAACAAAGATGTTTTGGGATGGTTGTGTTCGGAATTCCCTATAGAATCGGGCTCACGCGGGCGATTTTTCATTTTTGATGCGTAGGCTTTGATACATAAAAAAAAAAAATCCCGATTTAATTGTATCAAACGTACCAGTTCGGACTCATTACTCGTCAAACATCGGCTACCGAAAGGACAAGTCGATTGATAGGCCCTTAATACAAGCTTTTTATATTTTGCACATTTATCATTTTGACATTCGCATTTTTGGTCATTCTGAATTTTGATCGTTCTAAATTTTGACCCGCGCCCATGTGAACTTAGGCTAGAAAGTGCAAGTGCAATATGAGTATGTGTTGGCTGCGCTTGTCCGGCTATTGTAGCCATGTCTGAGGGGCCTTCATCACCGAACACTTTCGGTGCATGTGTCTGCGAAAACTGATATTACACAACTAATTCCAACAATGAAACTTACCTTTGGTAGGATGATGAATGGCCATTTTGACTCTGGAAAAATTTCCAAACCCAAGATCCCCCCGCATTCCATATAAACCGACATTTTTATTCAGCGTCACATTGCGCAACCTGTGAATGTCTTCCACCAGATCCATGGGCACATCGTCCTTTGGCAAATAGTTCTCATTTTGTAGGCTTGAGTCTGGAACAACAGAGCCAGGTACACAGATGGTCGATGGCCTCATTGAACACTTATTTCTTGTGTTCACAGCAACAGTATCTGAAAAAGAGATTACTTTGAAGTTGATAATTTGAATAAAATGAGTTCACTGGTGATTTAGGAATCCAGTTCAGGCTCATGGTAGCCTATCTGAAAATTTAAACCACTGATATCGGAAAATTGTAGAGCATCTCAGAATACAGTTTCGTAGACTTATGGAGTCTGCCACGACAAGGCGTAATTTGCACAATTGTTGCAGAAAAATCCGAAGCAGAGATATCGCCGTATACACACTGAAAGGGAATTGGCGGAGTCAGTAACTTCGATGTTTCGCCATTCCGCTGAACAGCGCCACTCGTAGTCCTCTCTCTCACGGTTGAATGACTCCTCTCTATGTCGTCTCACTCGCCTAAACAGGATTGCTAGCTAACCGTATAGTGGACTCACTCCTCTCTACGCGAGGAGGAGTGAGTACGCGCACATTCTGTCAGCCTACTCCGCTCAGTCACTCACTGACTCCACTGAACGTGCGGTGTCGCTAGTCGTCTCATGAAGACTAGTAGCAGCGCTAATTCCGTTTCAGTGCAGGGTATCAGCATAGATATAAGGTTATTAGATTAGACAAGATGGCCGCTAAATTTAGGCCGTGAATGTAGGCGGCGCGGCAATCGAAAAAGTTTTTCCGTGTATTTCACTTCAGCACTCTTTTTTATCAACAGAATTGCATTCTGGTAAATGATCTGCACACATTGATCGATAATCTAGATATTTAATGTTACCATCAGATTTTTAATATTTGTGCATTATCCAGTGCTACTTCACTAACGTATAATGTTATGATTTGTAGCGCAATATGAGCTAAATAGCTCAAGGTTAAGCTGCAATTTACGCGGTAACGCCCAAAATAATACATATGGGGCATTCCATGCTGAATCTACCTGGCCCTGACCCTCGACCTCTCAGACCTGGTCCGCGATGTTCCGAATTTTTGTCAGATTTTCCCAAATAAATTTGAGCGCGTCATGAATTTTCAAGGTTTTTTTTTCAACACCTCGATGGCCGTGATCGAAAAATCTGAAAAAATTCTCAAAAATTCTGTATCTTGAATGAAACTTTGTTAACCATTATTCGCAATGATTAGGCTTTTGCTCCAACCTGTTTTTTTTAGCTTTTTAATCATAATTAATTCAATAAAATGTATATTGAACTTGGTTCATATACATTTTTATTGAAAAATAATAAAAATGAACAAAGCTATGGGCCTTGATTTAGGACCTAAAAAAAATTCTCTCTCCACTGTTGCATCGATATCTTTATAAGGGTTATCTTGAAAAAAAATTATCAGTATCTATACAAATGTAGTTATCGTTGTACGTAGCCGTTTTTTTTTTTTTCTGATTCTTTACAAAATGGCGACGGATTTAAATTTTTTTGTACTTTTGTACTTTTTTCTTGCATTCAAACAATTTTTAATGTTAGTAATTATTAAAATTTTCGATATCAACTACGTACAACCGTGGCCAATGCAATGATAAATATTACGATAGTAAAAAATTGAAAATCGATTCATAATTTTTTGAGTAATCGTTGCAACCAGTTTTAAAAAATTAGTTCCGAGAAAAATGCGTGCAAAGTTTTCGTTTCATTTTTCATGATATGAAATCATGTATTATGTCGGTCTATCTGCTCTTACTAAAGTGACTGTAACTCAGTCAATTCTCAGAATTTTTACTAAAAATTTGACCCACATATTTTCGAAAGTATATACATTAAATATTGATGCAAAAAAAAACAATTCAATTTGTCACAGTGGCTATCCCCCTTAAGTGCCAAAAAAATAGATATTTTCTACAAGACATGCACAAGGAAATATGGATAATCAAGACAAATGGGTGCTCAAGTACGATGGAACGTAGTGGTTGGATTTTATTTTTTACGCACTTCACTGAACGATGAAAATCTGGATTGTATTTTTTCCGGGAACAACATCAAAACCAAGGATCTGATGTATTCAATATTGATGATCGGACTCAACGTAAATGCACACATTTGAATATTATCTCGCTGAAACACGCGAACGCTGTACGAATAAAAAGTATTCAAGAACGTAAAGAAACACGCCGGAATATCTCATCTCGCTGAAATACCCGAGCGCTGTACGAATAAAAGATTAGTCCTTCAATAATTAATTTGATAATTAGATTCCTGGAAGCGGATGTACATTATACTTGACAATCATTTAGTTTTTGAGTAGTTTTCATAAAATTATTATATATTTCCCTATACCAGTTCGTATAGTCTCGTACATGAATCATAATTCCCCCCTCTCTGGCGCCCGTCTCACACGTGTCTGTAAGACACGGACGTTATGAAAATATATGCGAGGATAGCTCGGGATAACAAATAATCGGTTCGAGTATACGTTTTATAAAATTATATATATTTTATACATTTTTCTTGAATTTCTACAATGGCTAAATGCTTCATGAGATTATATATATTTTTTTTCGAATTGCTATTGCTACTATATGTTTTCTACATTTTTCTTAAATTGATATATGTAAATTATTATTATCAAATCAACGACGAATTGGGAATACGGGGGAGGGTGATCGACGTGATTCTTCCGATAATGAAGGTGAGCTAGGACGCGATGAATTATGTGATGATGGCGGTGATGTAGGGATTGGTTCCGCTTCTTCGTCGTCGTCATTATTAACCGTTTCTGGCTCCGATTCGCTTACATCTTCCGCGATGGTCGAGGAAATTTCCGGATTTTGCACCGGTTCTGGCCGCGCCCTTCTTGCTGCAATAGGGGAAGTCGCCCCAAGGACGAATTGATCGTTCAGATCCCACTCGTAATTCAGGTGCCCGAGTACTTCGTAATGCGCGTTGTTGGTCTGCGTCACGAGTCCTACATCGGCATTGTTCTCCCGTAGGAAGCGCAGCAAAGTCGTTGCGTTGGATAAAAAACGTTGCCGCAGCTCGTCCCTGAGTCGCATCTGTTCCGCACGTCGCTCGATTCTTCCGGGATTTATCTAAATCACACATCCTTTTGTTTAGAATCTTTTAAAATGAGATTGGAAAAGAATCATACAGACATACCTTTTTCTTTCTGGCGGGATGCTTCTGTAGCGTTCGTCTGTTTCTTAGTTCTGCGAGTCTCTATTCACTTTGCCGCGTAGGATTCGCGTATGTGAATAATTATGAGAAATATGTGTGTGGGGTTCATCGCTGGCGCCTAGAGTCGCGTGATGCAGCATCAGCGTCTTACGGAAAGCAAGGAGCGATGGGGTATCGCTGTCGGAGTACGTGAGATATCGTTGAAATATCTAAAAGCGCGTTACCGATACCGAAAAGACAAAGATGGTGTTGCGAGTCGGAATACGTGATTTATAACGCAAAACATAACCCACCCTTCACCTCTGGTGGCCCCCGCACAATATTCATCGGATGACCGGTATAAGGTTACAATTCGCGAAGCTGCCTGCGACTGTCGCGCGGCGATGCAAGTTTTTGCTGATGTGTGGAAAACGGTAAGTCTCCTCGGTCTTGGAGTAGATGCGGAGCGTTCAGTCGCAATTAAACAGTCGAGAACTATGGCAGCACCGAAAACAGGTCTGTTGAAGGAGGGGTGTAGTAGGCTGTTCAAAACTTTTGACATAGCTGTCAAGAAATCCGAACGTAACCCGGTGTTGTCGAGAACGTACGGGCTCAACGGCTCGTGGTCTAAAAAAGTGTGTATCGGTCTTCGTCTTCGTTTGAATGGAAATTTCGAGCCTGTGGTGAAATTCGTCAACAATTACTCAAGCGGTGTATCCCTCAACGCCGAAGCATGGGAGGACCTGGTAGGAAGGCTCGAAGATATCGAGAAGTATTTCGAGAAAAGCGAGCGTCCTCCCGGTGGACTGAGTTCTTTGTTAAACGACACAATCTTGCTACCCGGAGGGTGTACCCTGCGCTTCACATCGGCACACGGCTCGAAAGTGATTGCGCTCTATTCGAGCAATCCTGAAGAGGTTGGAAGTCAGCAGGGGTACGAGGAGGAGGATGATGGTGATAACGCTGGCGAGCCTCAATTCAAGAAGCGAAAGAACTACTCGCCCGTAATTCTGATGCAAAAAGTTACGTTTGACGGCCTGCGACATATCGCCTGCTGTATAGACGAGTATATTATTCAGCTGGAGCAACTGGTAGGGGATGTCAACAAATGCAAGGAGTTGCTGGTTCGCCACTTTGCGGCCGTGGTGCGATCCAGAAAGATGAAGGCTCCGACTCTGCAGTAGATCGGTGCCGTGGTGTGCGAGGAGGCCGATGCAGCGAGGGACGCAGTCTACAGGATGATGATGGACACGGATTTCTCCAAGACCCATTTGAACGTTGTGTTTCACGAGTTGACCCGTTTGTTTTTACCTTATATCATTGCCCACATATGTCAGAGCGTTCTAATTGATAAGTGATATGTGCTAAGTTGGTACTCGGTGTTTCAAGTGTGTAGTCGGTAGGTGCGAGAGAGAGAGAGAGAGAGAGAGAGAGAGAGAGAGAGAGAGAGAGTAATAAACTGTCAGACCGCGTTGACTCTGGGGTTTCATCCCCGCGCGATTCGGATCACGAGACTTGAGCAGCTCCAAGCATCAGTCATCCGCGATGTATCGAGACGATGAAACTTCCTGCTTTCTTCCGTGCTGGCTCGGTACAATCGTCCCGACTCTATCCTGGGGCATTCATAGGTGTGAATGAGTCAAGATAGCGTCAGGACGCTTGCACCGGGCTTACGCGGAGGATGGTTGGCTGGTTCATCGTTTCGATACGTCTCGGATAACCGATGTGAGGATCTGTTCTAGTCGTATGATTACGAATGGAGGGGGATGCGAGCCCAGGGTCAGCGCGCTCTGTAGTTTATACTATTCGATGTATGGGATGCTTGTGAAACTAGTCTCAATAATAATTATATCGAATATGACCCGTATTTCGGATTATGAGACCGGATTAGATCCCAAACTGAATTCGGCCGACATCTTCCTCTTGAGGCCGGTATAATTTTCCCGACTCTATCCTGGGGTAATCATCAGTGTGAATACGCCAAGATAGCGTCAGGAGGATTGTACCGGGCGTACGCGGAAGATCGCGGCTTGGTTCATGGATTCGGTAGGTCCCTGATGACCGACGTCTGGGATCTAATCTGGTCTTACGATTGTAAATGGTGAGGTCAGCGCGCTCTGTTGTACCTACTATAAAAAAAAAAAAATGATTGTAAAACCAGTCTTAAGAGTAGTATCGAATAAACGAATATTTGAAAAATAATTTGTGTCGATCCTTGCTTACACCCTGTCATACTTTATTAATTTCAGCTAGTATATATATATATATTTCAACTTTGCGTGGGTATCTCAGGCTCGAAAGCTGTAGAGATACCCGCAGTTAGTGTGAGTTCTTTACCTGAAAGAGTTTATATAAAAAATTGGGCTTTTCTTTAAGGTCGAAAGGCAGGGAAAAGGATGGGTACACCACCAAAAGCCACCTATCTAACCTTGTGATTTTAAATTTAACTCGGACTCGGGTGGAATTAACTACCAAAGCCGTAAACGATCGGACTCGGGTCAAGACCAAAGCCGAGACATCTCTAATTAGCAGAGCCGGGAAATTAATCCAAGCCTGCTTTTCCTACTGCAAAAACTATCTTTCTCGGATCCGGGAACCGTGAGATTCCAAGACCGTGCATCAGACTCGGAATCGACTTCCTTGGCCCTCGGACGCGGAGAAACGAATCTCAACGCCGTACGCTCTAGGTTACGATCCAAAGCTGGTCCCTGTTGGCTTTATAAGGAAGGAAAGGTTTTTAGGACAGGAGTCAGAGCTGAGATGTCGGTTGAATCTAGCATGCGTTTAGTTTACAAGAAATGCATTTAATGCCGGATTACAAATTTAACTAACTCTAATCGATCCTCAAGTTTACGCTTTTGTCTTTATCTAATTGTGATCTTTGTGCATAAAGTTATATTAAATAGAATTCCCAGACGAAAGACTATTTATTAAATGATTTCACTTCTAATATCTCCCGTTTCTAATCATCGATTTTATGTGTTATATGACGAAGTGAACCTTTATCTACTCCTCATGATTTCATCGTTAAAGTGAATTGAAATTAGTCATTAGAGCTAGACGCTCTAATGCTATATGATAAGAAATTACAATGAGTCGCTGGGGTGTTCTACCTACAAACGCTGCCGTGCTTGAAGTCGGTACTGCTCATATACTAGCGATCCCCTCCTTCTTGTGTGACGTAAGCGTCTGGTCAAGTGTAGAGGATTAGGATAATCCTCTACTCCTTTGTTTTCATTCTTTCCGCTAATATTCAAGCCATTTCACAGCTTGATATGTTACAATATATATATATACCATAATAATTCATTATTTCAGAGGTGCAGTCGTCCTTATCTGCTGAAATCGGATCGCTCGGTATATAAGATTAGCCTTTAGTATTTAATAAGTATAAGAGATGGAGAGAGAAGACGGTCGCCATCTTGAATTTCATCGGTCGGTATATAAAATCAGCCTTTAGTATTTAATAAGTATAAGAGAGGAAGAGAGAGAGAAGAAAAACAGTCGCCATCTTGGATTTTGAAAAAACAGGCGCCATCTTGGATATTTGAAAAAACAGGCGCCATATTGGATTTTGGAAAAAACAGGCGCCATATTGGATTTTTAAAAACAGTCACCATATAGGTTCGTATGGGCGGCGCCATCTTGGATCAGGCTGCCGGCCGTCTACGTCACTGGCGCCAGATCCCTACTCTTGCCCTGTGACGTCATTTGTTATGACTCGCCATGGCTGTCATCTTCTACTGCTACTTTACAGAAGATATCTTCACATCTGCAAAAAGCTGTAGATAATATCATTACTGCTAAGAAAATTATATCGTCCGAAGGAACTGTCGAAAAATTTCAAGACGTTTGGAAATCCACCCCAGATTTAGCTCAGATCTTGGAATTGGATGAACCTAAAGCTCCGAAAATAAGGAGGAGACCTAAAAAGAAAGACGACTCTTCAAGTGAACCGCACCAATTTTCCTCGCCAGCTGACTTTTATCGGAAAGTATATTTTGAAGTGTTAGATAAAGTCGTCGGCTGTATTGAACAGCGCTTTTCTAAAAATGCTATGACACACTTGAGTAACATGGAACTCTTTCTTACTGAACAGAATGATACAAGCAGCACTTACGTGGAAAGATTCTACGGAGATGATTTTGATGTGGATCGTTTAGTTCTCCATCGTAACATGCTTTTAGATATTGCACGAACAAAAAATGTCAGACCGATAAATGTGGAAGATATTGTATCTTTTATAATTTCTCATTGCGAATCTACCAAAGATATGATACCAGAAGTCATCAAATTGTTAAAAATCGTTTTAACTATTCCAGTATCGACATGCACCGCCGAACGGTCATTTTCAGCATTACGGAGAATGAAAACTTATTTAAGGAGTACTATGATCTAGCAAAGACTGAATGATCACATGGTAGAGCACGTAAACCAAGAAATCGCAGATGATTTGGACCCTGAAGAAATCGCTGATATATTTCTAAATAGAGCTGCAGTTCGTCAAAATACGTTCGCATTGAAAAAGAATTGATGTCGATAATTAAATTTTAAAATGTTCCTTCTCAAAAACGTTTATCAATGTTGATTATGAAATCCATAGTACATTAGTAGGTACAGTACATATTGTGTTGTGTACATTAAGAAGAATGAGAGAGGGAATAGAAAAGGGGAGAAAAGAAATAAAGGGAGAGCAGGCCAAAATAAGGAAGGAGGTAGAGGAGACAAAAACACAGGGAGAAAAAGAGACAAAAAGGTTAGAAGAGAGAATAGAAAGACTGGAAGAAGAAAGAAGAAAGAAGGAAGAGGAAGAGGGGGAAAGGAGAGTGAAAGAAAGAAGGGAAGCAGAAGAAAGAATAGGAAGGGCAATACAGGAGGCAAGAGAGATAATGGAGAGAGAAGGAGAGGAAAAAGAAAGAAGGATGCAGGAGATAGCAAGAGAATGGGAAAGAAGAGAAAAGCAAGAAAGGAGGAACAACTTCATCATAAGAGGGGAAGAAATAGAGGGGGACGAGAGAGCAGAGAAGATAGCTACAAGGATAATAGAAGGGATAACGGGGCAGCGAGGAGGGGTGAGAGAGGTGGCAGAGATAGGGGGGCGCAGGAGAGCAATTATGGTAAAAATGATGAGCCGGGTAAGAGTAAGAGTAAGAGTAAGCTTTATTTGGCGCTCTGGGACGAGTCCCCTCAAGCGCATTACCAATACAGTATAAAGAAAAATCATACAGGTAATTAAGTAGTAATAGTAGCAGTAATAATTACCATAAGTATAAAGAAAAGAAAAAGAGTAAAATTAGATAATATAAATAGTTAATTATATAAATAGTTAATAGATAACATAATAATATGGGAGGAGAAAAGGAGAGTGATGGAAGGAAAGTCGAGATTAAAGGGGAAAAAGATATACGTGGACGAGAACTACACGCGGAAGGAGAGAGAAATACAGAGCGAACTATGGGAAAAAGCAAAACAGGAAAGAAGAAAGGGAAGGAAAGCGACAGTAGGCTACAAGAAGCTGTAGGTGGAGGACACACTGTGGGAATGGAAAAAAGAGAGAGGAGAACTGGTAATGGCGGAGCAGAGGAGAGGGAAGAGAGGAAGAGAAAGAAGCAGAGTAAGGGGAAAAGGGGCCAGAGGGGGGATATGGGAAAGAGAAGACGAAAAACGGGGGAAAAAGATAGTCTGGAATGTAGCAGGGATAAAGGGGAAGGACGAAGAGTTTTGGGATTACGTAAGAAAGATAGAGGTCATGGGAATGACGGAAACAAAGAGGAAGAAGAAGAAGGGGAGAGGCGAGAGAAACGAGGGAGATAAGGAGGGTCGTAGAAGAAGTGAGGGATGAAAGAAAGGAAAAAGAGAATGCGAAAATGGTATTTTATGATTATTCTATTTTTGTTTTATTTTGAGTTTGATCTAGCCGTACGTGAAATTTGTATTTGTATTTAAGGGTATTAGTGTGTGATGTTGGAGAGTAAGACGAAACAATGTATGGACATGTAACGCCGAAAAATGAGAGAAGCTGCTGACGAAAACCGCTGACGAAAAAAGCAAGTCGAATTCAACAACATATGAATTTTCTATTAAAACACACCCACACCATATTTCATTATGCAAACATTAAAAACCAAATTAAATTGATCTATATACAGGGTGTTGCAAAATTTGGGCACCATCTGTACACCAGCGGATTCCTTGCGAAAAATTGAGACGAGGGGCCTTTGCAAAAATGTCCGCGGGGACTTAGTTTTACCGTAAAAGCTCTTGATAACAAACCAATCAGCGTTCGTCTTTAGGAAAGACTGTCTAAAATCCGCATCACCGTCCGCCCCACTACGGATAACAAGACAATCATATGTGGTGTGCCCCGCTTCTCCCGCCGCGCTCGCAGCCACCGTAAGCGCTTAACATTAGACAGGCGGAGCGGGGAACACCACACATTATTGTCTTTTTCTCCGTAGTGGGGCAGACGGCGATGCAGATTTTAGACAGGCTTTTCTCAAGACGAACGCTGATTGGTTCGTTATTGAGTGCTTTCACGAGGAAACTAAGTCCCCGCGGACACTTTTGCAAAGGCCACTCGTCCTAATTTTTCGCAAGGAATCCGCTGGTATACAGATGGTGCGCGAATTTTGCAACACCCTATATACAGCGTGATTCTCAAGTCGCGGAAAAGATTTTACGTGCAGATTCCCTATCAAAGTCAAAGAATAAAGTTCCTTATCAAAAACTTCGAGGGACCGCTCGTTCTTGAGTTATAGAAGGTTTAGTCAACCCAATCAGACGGCCGTAATGTTACGTGCTCAGTCTTGTGGCAATCCGGAAAAATTGATTGTGCCCGCGTCGCATGAACTTTGCCTGAAATTTCGGTTTTTTATTTCGTAATTTTTAGTCTTTACGTCGTCCGGTCGGTCATTCTCGTGCCCTACGTCGTTCGCCCCGTAGTTGACGTTATCCAGGTGGTCAAACTGGTGACTTTCGATCTCCAGGTCGTCCTGACGACAACTAGAATTAAAACTACTAAGCAAAAGACCTGAGGCACGTAAGTCATCAGTTTGACCACCTGGGCAACGTAAACTACGGGGCGAAAGTCCTGGATCCTGGAAATCAACAACCCGAAGACAACGAGAGTGACAACTACGAAGCGGACGACCTGGGGAACGTAAGTCAACAGTTTGACCACCTGGACAACGTCAACTACGGGGCGAACGACGCAGGGCACGAGACGGACCGACCGGACGACGTAAGGACTAAAAATCAGGGAATAAAAAACCGAAATTTCAGGCAAAGTTCATGCGATGCGGGTACTATCAATTTTTCAGGATTGCTACGAGACTGAGCACGTCACATTGCGGCCGTCTGATTGGGTTAACTAAACCTTCTATAACTCAAGAACGAGCGGTCCCTCAAAGTTTTTGATAAGGAACTTTATTCTTTGATTCTTATAAGGAATCTGCATGTGAAATCTTCTCCGCGACTTGAGAATCACGCTGTATATTGTGGCTTATACGTATTGTATACCGTGACCATCAGACGAAACCGAATGGTCCATGCGCCCGGACAGCGAATATTGGCGAATATGACGTCATTTTGGCGGGCTAACCACTCGTTGCGTTGAAAAATCCCTAGGGTGGTTTTGGCGCGCGGTCGATGCAACTCAGCAGCCATTGTTGATAGAAGCCGGCTGGCTGTCAATACATCGCGGAAGGTAGACATCGTGTGACTAATGGAAAAAGGGCGTAAGTGACATGTTTGCGCCCTTCTGTAATTCTTAAAGGCAAAGGAGCGTATATATTTTTTTTTTTTGTTATTCGACTGGAAATTCGTCGAAACGGAAAAATACGTCAACATTGAAAAGTGAAAAAAAATGAAGGCAAAAGGGCGTAAACGCCACAGATACGCCCCGAGCTCTTCAGAAAAATCAGTTGAATTAATGCCAAAAGGGCGTATCCCCCAAAAATGTTCAGATTTTCGTCCAGAATAAATTTTGGCGGTCAAGCCCTTCTGGCATTAACTTCATGAAAAAAATCGCGTTGACTAATGCCAAAGGGGCGTATCGCCCAAAAATGTTCAGATTTTCGTTCAAAACTAATTTTGGCGGATTCGCTCTTCTGGCATTAGCTTTATTCGAAAAGAGGCGAAAAAACAAGTTGTTTCACGGTACTTTCTATCACCGTACAAATCCATGTAATCACAGGAAACGATATACAGTTTAATCAGAATATTAAGGTAATTGCTGGTCAATAATTGAATCGAATTATAATAATTAGTTCGAATATCAGAAATTGAAAGTCGATTATTTTCCGGTAGACCCGAATGGTCAAAATAAACGTAAAATGGCGATTTGTCATGACCGTCATTCGTATGTGAATCCCTGCGAATTTCAAATTTTTTCATCAAGCTGTTTCCTAGATCATTAGGCGAGTTTGTCCGCCGGAGCGACAGACAGACCGACAGACCGACATCTTTCTAAAAACCTGTTCTTTGAATTCCAGAGGCCCGTAAACGTAAAGATTCCTTGAAATTATCATAAGTCACTTTTCGATCTAAGCCAATACTTTTCTTTGTGAAAAGTAAAAATCAAAATATGCTGCTTACAAAAAAACGTGTGGTAACAGTAATACAAAATTATTTTGTAAAGCAATAAAAAAATTTCGTTCTGAGGGATCGTGCAGGTGAGTTTGAAAAGATTACTTGGCAAGTTTGCTGTAGAAAGAATAATATATTTATAGAAAAAAAAATTGGAGACTAATGATACAAGGTCGTATCCGCCATTTTTTTTTTAATAAAAAAATTTTTCAACTTTTCTGAAATATCGATGTATTTTTGCGTTTCAGAAGTTTTTAGAGCGTTTCAAAAAAAAAAAAAAAATGGCGTATACGACCCTATACCATTAGTCACCAATTTTTTTTCGAAAATCAAAAAATTTCTAACTTTTCTGAAATATCGATGTATTTTTGCGTTTCAGAAGTTTTTAGAGCGTTCCCAAAAAAAAAAAAAAATGATTTCTGGCGGATGCGCCCTACTGGCATTAGCCGGCGTGATATTTTTCAGAAAGCTAATGCCAGAAGGGCGTATAGGCAAAAATTATTTTTTGGTGGATGCGCCCTACTGGCATTAGTTGGCATGATTTTTTTCAGAAAGATAATGCCAGAAGGGCGCATCCGCCAGAAATAGTCCGCTTTTTGTCAAAATTAAATTTTGGCGAATACGCCCTTTTGGTATTAGCCCGAAAAATGGCTACTGGCAGAAAGGCGTATTAACCGCGGTTACGCCCTTCTGCCTTTATATTTTAGGCTAGAAAAAAACAGCAGCTTTTTTCATTTCAACCGAGTTCCTATCGATTGGCGAAAAAAAAAAAAAATATACGCCCTTTTGGCATTGAAATCGCGCTTTACGTCGCTTACGCCCTTTTTCCATTAGTCACACGACATGTGTGGTTATGTTCGTTCATTTTAAGCAAATGATGAATAAGGTGAATCAAAACTACGTGAATAAGCTATGAATATTCATCAAAAACCTAGCAACTAGTTTTGAATGATATCTTAATACAATCAACGAATTAACCTAAGCTATAACTAGGAATTAATTGGAGTCAAAAAGTTCATCAAGAACAACCAATTTGAACGAGATTATTAATTGTATTCTAGGGTTGAGGCTCCAATGAATTGAACTGGGTGAGTGAGAAAAACTTTATCAAAGCTTACTAAAAGTTCATTCAATGCGTAACAAGGATAATTGTCATGTTGTAATGAATCAGTCCTCGTTACAGTCAGCAGCGGAGTTTAAACCGCCAGGTCTTAGAGTCTCCGAGAAATGCACTACGCCTAGACTGGACATAATGCCTGCACCTGTAATTTCAAGGTAAAAATTATCACACATTCAATGCCAACATTCATTGGCCACAAACATCTGCTAATATTAGCGGTAAAAAAAAAAAAAGTGCCGTTTAATGCAATTAAGTTATTGAAAAACATGAATGTTTGAAAAGTATGAATAACTACCATATCGTGCAATGAATGTGTGATAATTTTTACCTTGAAATTACAGGCGTAGGCATGATACCCAGTCTAGGCTTTGTGCATTTCTCGAAGACTCCAAGACCTGGCGGTTTGAACTGCGCTGCTGACTGTAACGAGGACCAATTCATTACAACATGATACTTATCCTTGTTACGCATTGAATAAAATTCTAGAAAGCTTCAATGAAGTTTTTCTCACTTACCTAGTTTAATTTGTTGAAGCCTCAACCCCAGGAGTAGAATATGCCAGCTTTGGGGCGTCACAACAAACCCCCCTTTCCCCCCTTTCCCTCCCCCCTGGCGCCATACTTTCCCCTCAAGATCGTCTAGACTCCCCTCTCAAGGTCGTCTGGACCCCCCCTCGAGGTTGACCGTTGACGAGGGGGTGTCTCTGTCCCCCCGTCCCATCGTCGCTATTTCCGCCCCCTCTGCCCCCGCGCTGTATTTTCGTGAGGGGTCGTGTCTCGCTAAAATTTTAAATACGCTACCCCCTTCTTACGACTATAAGGATGGGAGGATCGGGTACAAGATTACAAGATGCAATTACACGGCAATATTCACATAAATGCTATTTTTATTCAAATCTCAAGTATACACGAACGGGTGTGAGACAACTTGTTTTCTTGACCCTATGAGTACATACAATTTCATGCAAATCTTAGGTTATATATTGGCCTAAGTGGTATCTTAACACTATGAGTACACACACACACACACACACACGCAATTTGTGTTTATTCAATACATTGGTGGGATTTTATGCAAAGGCAGGTGATAACTGAATTCTACGAGTACAATTTTCTATTCATATGCTTATTCGAGTGGTTCTAAAAATATTGTGTTGGAGTCATCCTACGACTTAGCTTTATTTTTTAATTTATATTTCCCAGAGGTACAATACTGTAGGCAACTGCTGGGGATAAAATTCCGAGAGCTTGAGATCTTGCCCTTGCCGATTAACTTGTTATAAAATGTTCGGGCGATGGTGTCATTCTTTTCATAGTCGTCAGTAAATATATCGAGAAACTGGCACAAAGTACTGCCAGCAGCCATAAAATAAATAAACATAATAGAGAAGTGTCCACATACGTCAGAAGAACGGCTCTGCAGCTACCTGTGGTTGCAGCGGTATTGCCGGCAATTTCTTCGGAGTCTTCGCATATCCTCAGGGATGAGGGGTGGCAGTCCAAAACTGTCAAAGTAGTTCCCCTGTCCGGTGGGGGTGACGTAAAATGCCACCCAATGAGAAACTGGGCGTGTGTGGTCATCGATGTTGGAGACAATAGCTGTCGGGTATGTCCAAACCAACGGTACTCGGTCGGCTGCGAAAACCCCGCACGGGACCGTATGCAACATCTGTAGAGCCTGCAGAATTTGTAGACTGCCCATATCCCTCGTCTTCGGATACGGTCATGCCTCGCGGTGATGGCGTCGTAATTGAATATAGCTCAAGTTGGTCGAGAGCTTCGGAGATGCCGACTATGGATCCTTCTTCGTCTTCCGCCTCCTCCGGATATTCCAATTTCTTTGGTATTATACCAGGCGTTGGCGGTTTATGCTCAACAGAATTTCGTCGCAGAGATGACTTTCTTTCAGGCCGAGGTGAAGGCTGTCGTTTCTCGTTTTTCGTCGGGATAGGTGGTGGTGCACCCACCTGATCTTGTTGTTCTACCGTCGAGACGCTACGTTCGCCGTTCCGACACTTACTGTCGATCGGTGTCCTCGATTGGGAGATATAGTTGAACCTGTAGGAGGCTGACTCGACGCGAGGGCTGTGGTCGTAGGTTTTGAGAAACTTGCTGGTTGCTAACCATTTTTTCAGCTTAACGGCATTGTTTACCACACACGTGTAAAGTTCTTCCTTTTTCACGCCGTGAAATAAACAATATTCCGGCGTTGCTTCCATCTTGCCAAAACTAGGGCAGTTAAAGTTTTCCAAATTTACGATTTTCCGTGCTGTTGCTTTTTCCGGGTATCTCGCCTTCTCGTAGCCTCAAGTCAAAATATGGTGAGCAGTGCGAGCAGTTTCCCTCAGATAACTATTCAGTTTTCGTAGCGAAATGTCGCCCTCGAACCACTCGATCCCGTGATGATAGCAGGTTACGTGATTATTACGGGTCTGGTCAATGGAATGCAGATCTTCAAACGGGTGCGGTGGCTCGACAATCCAATGCGCGGTGTGAGTTCCCTCCAGAGTAAGCACCGTCACTTTGTTCGGTATAAATTGTCGCTCAATGTCGTGAAATCCTTGGATATCAATAACGTAATCCATATATACCGCTTGACGTACGATAGTGGACGAGTCAAAGGTTGGCACTAGACTGATCGTCACGGTGATGGCGCGCGGCCTTTTAATCTCACCCTCGAGCTCTTGGTCGTAGCCCTTACTGCTTCGAGGACTCTGCTCCTCCCCCGTAGCGGACACCTGGTTGGCCGGTGACGTGTTATTTTCCGCCCTAGCCGCCGTTGGGATTCGTTTAACCGCCGAAATCCGCAATGACCTGGCGGGCGGCATTCACCTCGATAATATTATCGAACTCTGCGTAAACAATGAAGTTAATGGTTTCTTTCAAAGCTTCGTCGAAGCGCACTTCGATTCTCAGGGTACCGTGCTTGATGAGAGACCAATGCGACGGAGTTAGCTGAGAGATCCGGGGTCAGGTCAAAAGCCATTAGGCAGAATCCTCTAGGGTAACTTGTCCTGCTGATTCCGTTTCCCTCGTTGAGAAAATGTATACCGGTCCCCGAGAACAGGGAGTGATAGGCCTCAATGTACAGGTTGCTCGTCACTCCGTCTTTCTTGAAATTCGGCTGTAAAGGTTTTGAAGGGACCTGTACCCCATCGACGTACAGTGACAAATAGTTCATGAGAAAATTTTGGAAATTGAACGGATTTAGTTTCCTGTCTCCGTTGAAGGCCTTGTTGCTGACGCAACCTAGTATCACGCGTTTCGGTAGTTGACCAAGTGTAACGTTGTGCAGCATCTCTGCCTGTACGCCTGCGTGAATGGTAAAGGATTTCACCTCCACTCTGGTCACAGGGTACTTTGAACTACCTTGAGCGAGTGTCCGCGCATGGGCCAGTAAAATTCCAGGACTGATCTTGACGCGCCGTACCAAGAACGAGGTTTCGACGATGTGAAGACTATGCAGGGGCTCCAGCTCCATTATGGAAAAACTGTCTCGCGATCTCACGAGTCGTAGTCGCAGCTCTACACCGTTGAGTAGAAACTTTTCTTGGTTGAAGACGTCGCAGTGAAGACGACCGATCAGATCCACAACACGACCGTTATTCATATAGCTTTGCGTGCAGCATACCCGCCATCCACACCTTCCTCGTTAACGTCCCCTATGTGGTTGTCCGATGCCGATTGACCGTAGCCACTCCACAAGCCGGCAGTAAAATGCGATTCCTTTGTATGTGGTGCGTAATTCAGTAGTGCCTCTATGTAGGAACGATAAGCATACGAGTTGTTACTCGGTAAGACTAATTTTTGATTGAAAAATACATCGACTTGACTGAACATAGAGTGAAGCAGATTGTTCACGGGAAATGGCCACGGCCGCTGCTGATCTGCGTCATTAGGCTCGATCGTTCGTCAAAATTGTACTCGTACGCTGAGCATAGTGTGCGCCAGGTCGATGTACTCGTCACCGTGCCCGGGTACGAGAAATTCGATTGGCGAATCATCGGTTAACGATGATACGGGCTTGTAGTGAACCCACTGACCACCCTCGATGGATGTTTGCGTCGGTGGTAAAGTGAAAAGATCCAGCTCAGATTTCATACACTCCATCGAGTGAGCGTGTAAAAACGCCATTGATTGCTTGTTGACGTTGTTACCGATGGTTAGAGGTTAACGGGGTCCAAAGATATCGGTAATTGCCCGCTTTTTTGGTCGCCTTCCACGTTTGTCAGTTGCCCCGCGCCTGGTTTTTGGTGGTTGTCTTCTTCTTCTTTCTCTTGTTAGTTCGGGTAGACGGGCGTCCGGTGACGAGTCGTTTCAGACGGGTAAGCGTTAACTGACGCTCTGTACCTGCGGTCCCTTTTTTATATCCAGATCCCTTCATTGGTGCATCAACTTTTTCCTCGGCTTTTTGTTGCAAATTACTACCCGATTCCTTCACCCGTGTCTTGAACGCCTGTTTGAACGGTTTATGATTCCGCATGTCCGATAATAGGTTAGCACCGTTGCGTAAAACCTCTTTTCCAACGGCCTGAGCCCCTCTGGTTAGCAGCGGTAATACTCTACGAAACAAACCTCCAAGGAAACTACCGATACCGTGTCCTCGCTGATGCGCCGCGCCGCGGTAGAAATTTTCCATACCGGCGCCACCGAGCTGCGCCTCGTAATGATCGATATAATGAGCCATCTGAATTTGTGCCTAATTTTTATTTTTCTCTCTGTTTTCGTTCGTCGTCGTCTTATTCTCCTTCTTCTTTTTCCTCTTCTGCTTCAAAGAGGCAGATCGTCTTATTGCTGAATACGTCGGGAGTGCAGTGTGGTCGTCAACGTCCCGTACTCGAATGGCATAGGTTCACCGGTATGCGGTTCACCCTTGGTCGTATCTCCGTCAACACCGTTGGATATTTATCCCGCGCCGCGTTGTTTGCTGCAATGGTGAGCGGATAATGAATCTCGGCTAGTCCAACCTCCCAGACACCGGTCAACTCGATTGACCGCGGTAATTGAGTTATGTAGCAGCAGGTACGATTTTCCGAAAAAAATCGCATCGAACTATTGCTCGGTAGAGTAATATAAAACTGATCGCCCGTCATGAGGTCCGATCGTTTCGGGAAGTGTGAATCGTATGGCAAACGCACCCTTACTGAACGCTTGCTCCTTGACTTGCGCGATTTTGTCAAACCTCTCAATTTTATGCCGCGTGTTCCTCCTCCACCCGCTGAAGTTCAGGCTCGTAGAACGCACCGTCGATCTCCTCACCAGTGAGATCCTCCAACACGTAGACGAGCGGCGAGCGCGCTAGTACGCGACGAATCTTGAAAAGTTTTTCGCTCCAGTTTGCCACGTAGCCTTTCTCGAACGTACCCTTTGTCCTGCTGATCCGTACATAGTCGTTTTTGCGAAATCTCGGCTTACCCGCAGAACGGGGTGGGTAGCGTCTCTGCACGTAGGCGCGCGCATCCGCTGCGTTGTGAAGCGTCACCTCCGACGGAGCCATTTCAATGCTCGAGTGAACAGTTCCGTTGTAAGCTTGTACAACCTGAAGTAAGACATCAACGTAGCGGCGCGTCTCCTTATGCGTAAAGTAACGCCACAGTCGTTCCTCGAGCGTGCGTTTGAACCGCTCGACGATAGCTGCTTTTATGTCAGGGTTGCGGGTGCTTCGGTTCCTTATTTCGTTGTCGGCGAGTATCTTCTGAAAGGCGCTCCCGACAAACTCCTTACGCTTGTCAGTCTGCAGCAAAACGGGTCTACGTGGCGTTGTGCACAACACGTGTAGAAATCCCTCGGCCACGGCTGCAGCAGTCTTGCGCTTTAGTGGGACCACCCACGCGTACTTGCTCAAGACGTCGATGACAACCAATAGATATCGGTAACAGTTGTTGTGTTTTTTCACAGAGCTCAGGTCAGCCAGATCGGCCTCCCACACGTCGTCGATGTTGGAAACGTTGTATCTCGCGCGTGGAAATCTTCTACGCACAGGCTTGTGCAGTGTATAGGCCTCTTGGGCAGCCAGCCATTTTCTAACCGATTCACGACTCGTATCTCCGTGTGCGGCCCGTTCGAGTCTTCGAGAGCCTGCGTACCCCGCGGGATGAGAGGCGTCGTAATACGTTTTCTCCAGTATTTCCATTATTTTTTCAGTCAGAGAGTCCTCCATCGGAGTTTTCCGGCGGCGATTTTTGCACGTTTCTCAGCGCTGGAACGATCGCGTGAAAGTCTTATATCCCCCCGACGATCGAACGATGCAGGTGTTTCCCCTTCGTAGTCGTAAACCTCGTTCTCACCGGTACCCCCGTCGTGGTCCGCTAATCGTCTTCTCCGTCTCAGGCGCGGAAGTCCACTGGGAGTGTGGTCGAGCTCGTTCCTCGTTGATCATGACGATGCGAGCCTCGAGTTCGAGATATCCGCGATACTTTCATTGTCGAAGGCGCGTATATCTTTCCAAAAATTATCGTTTCCCACGTATTCCCGTGGGACGTTAAGCGAGTGAAGAAATCGTGAAACGGTGCTCGGCCCACCGGGTCGAAGGATTTTCTGTTGCGCATAGTGTGGTTTACCAGGTCGACGATATTCGTACCTGGTACAGGTACCCCGTCGAGCGAGATTAACCCATCGTTGTTCCAGGTCAACCGTGTCGAAGCACCCAGCATGTCCATCAGGAGTTTGGCCTTTGCGTTGAACTTGGCAGGTACGGCCACAATTATTTTCCTCGTCTGTGTCGCTTCTCCTCTTTCTTCTTCTTCTTCGCTTGTTCCGGGGGCCTTGACGTCGGTTTTGAATCGTTCTTTGTTAGCGATTTTTCCGTCCGCCTTTTCGGCCTTCTCGTAAACATCCACCCGCAGTGGTTTTCGCGACTCGTTTGCAAAGAACAGATAACGCTGCAGAGCCTGCTGATAAAGTTTCCACTTTTCCGCGTCATCCTTAGTCGGGTGTTTCAAGATATTGTTCATCTCCCCATCAAGGCAGGATACGGAATCAGTGGGAACAGTAGAATCAGTTTTAATCGTTGGCGATACGGCCGTACCCACGCCGTCGCCGACACGCCGTTGAAATCTCTCGATCGTTTCCATCGGAATTAAAACCATCTTCTTAGCTCGCTCCATCTCCACCTATCGTGTCGAAAATAGGCAAGAGGCAAGAGTTTGGAGTATCGGTCCGAGCAGTAGAGTTAAAAATCCGTTTCCCCGCTGAACAAGTATTCGTTTTTTGGTCTTCCAGCTGCCGCGATTACCGGCCAATCGACGAAGGGTCTGCTTGTGACGGAAGAGACGTGCCTTGTGCGCGCAGGACAACGCCACGTTACCCTCCAAGGTGTTCAGTGCACACTCGCAAATATTCTTTATCAATGAGTTGTCCGCCGTACGCAGCAATGCTTCCCTCTGCGTGGGGTTCAATTTGTGCAGCGCGTGCGAAGCGATGGTATTCGTCTTGCCAAAGTTAGCATGTCCGCCGTGACGGACAGCGGTGCGGGATCCCCGCGGCATTACAGCTGAACGACTGGTAGTCTATGGGCGTTGCCGCTCTTTATATCCTTCCGAGGAACGTAGACGTACTGTTTCTCATCCGAGGGAAATATGCTGTTTGGAAACGACAATTTTCTGGCGTCGATTGCTCCAGATCGAGCAGTAAATAACCGTGCGGGACAGCGGTGGCGTCGTGATAGGCCTTTTGAAGGAATCGCGGATCCTCCGGATAGACTTGTCGCGCGAGATGTTGAATCTGTCCGCGATCCCGGGGGTTTTTGAAGAAAACTATATAGTTCGCGTTGAGAGAGATATCTTGTTGTCCGTGTCCCTGATGAAAGAGATTCTGGGTAATGTAGAAGACGCTGAGATTCTTGTGATGACAGACTTTGGTGAATAGGTCGACGACTACGTTGTTGGACGCCTCACGCATCAGATGGTCAATCACCAACTACTTGGGCGACTTATCACCGTCGTAATCGCTGTGCTGCGGCAGACCCTCGCGGTACTATATCCCGTTGCCCGACTCGTAAAGCGGTTGCCACTCGTCAAAGTACCAGATGACGCGACTGAATTTAGTCTCGCACATCTTCTCGCTGTGACGCAGGAAATTTTTCACAAAGTTCGACTTGCCACAGCCCGATGGTCCGGCTACGATGGCTAAGAACGGATGCTTTCGACGCGTGTCCATTATCGTAGTTGCTGCGTTGCGATTAATTTCTTGTACACGTTCTGCAAAAAGTCGGAGAAATAGAATATAAATCTGCGATGGGAATCGAAACACTAAACTACCCTCTTGATGAGCTCATCCCGGCGGCAGCGGCGGCGCGGGGCCGGCCGCGTGCTGGCTACCAGCTGATACCAGCACGCGCGCGCGTGACGTCCGTTGGACGAGCCGAGTACCGCGCGCGGGGGTGCGTGCGTGTCAAGCTCGTTTGTACGCACGCGCGCGTTCTGTAATGAGCTGATAGTCAGCGCGCCACGCGGGGCCAGTGAGCTGATTTTTAAAATTTTTTCTCGTATACATGCTAAACTAGATATTTGAAATTTGTTCATCAGAAATTATTCCCTGTTCGTTTTACCTGTTCAACAGCCTTGACGCCGCGTTCAAGCGGCTATTTTCTTGTCGTTGTCCCTTGGTTTGTCCTCTGGTGTCTTTTCGGCTCATATACCAATCGTTCGCGGTGGGCCGTCCGTCCGACGGGCTGTCTGCCAGGTATCTGTCTGTCTGGCTGGCTGGCTGTCCGTACACCGTTTCGTCGAGCGAAGTAGTGAGAGAGAGAGCACGTGAAAGTGGGCCAGAGGGTCGCACCGCCCTGTTTATGGCCTACGGCTCGAGTTATACACCCTACACGCGGTAGCCGTAGGGTAGCGTATTAAAGTTACCTGCCAGACAACGTCTTTTGAGGAATACCGGCCTGCAGATTTTCTTTTCAGTACCCGTCACCACTTCGCGCGTTGCGGTTGTGCGAATCGCACGGTACTTCACTTCGATTGGATTCGCCCCCTCAACTACCATCCGGCGAATGGATTCGAAATTCACTCGGCTACCGACCGTGTAATTTAACGTAATTCCTTTTACCTTGCACACTTCGACCTCTTCACCGTCCGCATGACGTACGATAAACGCATAAAATTTCGGACCACCTGAGACGAAGGCTCGGATGTAATTTCCGTCACCGTGAGTAGTCAGTTCGTCCGTCAAGTCTCCCAAAAAGTTACTAGTCGGTGGCTCGTACTCTTTGCGGGTAATGTCGCGTATGTAAATGACAGAATCAGTGTCGTAATAGAGAACGCGGCGGTCGAGCCTTTCTAGGTAGGAGTAAAGCTTCAACCGTGCCTGAGCCATGGTGTAGGCGGCTATTACCGCGTTGGCCAGCGGCGAGGGACCGACACTGTGACGCGCGTATGCCCACCTAACGTACAACACGTTCTCGTTGATCGTCAGCAGATGCTACAACTCGATCTCGGGATCGGTCATCAACTCGAGCAGTTGCTGGCGGGTTTCGACGATGCTTGTTTTCGTCAGATTCTCACGTTGACCAAACTTGCCCCAAAATGAGTTCAGACACAGTTTTGAAACAGATCGCAGCGCAGGATTTTTCTCAATTTTCGCGTCATCCAGGCGTATACCTTCGACTCGATCGTACTCGGCGAGGTAGCGTGCCCGCGTTACGTCGACGACGCATTCCGCAGGCCATCCGCTCGCCTCCTGCTTCATTTTCAGAAATGTGTCGATGTAGCCCGCGAATAGGCCGCCTTGTCGAGTGACGGGGTCGAAGGAAGTAACGTTGTAGTGTCAGATCTCTCGCACGCTCAAGATTTCGTATCCCATTTCTACGGCCTTTTGCAACTCGAGCGATACCCAGGTACCCTCAAACTGTCTGTCCTTGCTATTTTCGTGAGGGCACTCGTTTTGTTCGAAATTCAGGCAACAGGAATAGCACAACGCAAACATAAGCTTGTCGTGCATACGCAGAGGTAGCACGGGGTGATACAGATTTCGCGGCGGTAAGACGCGACACTTGATCAAACCCTCGACACGCGAGATGTCCTTGCCGGTCGGACCCGTCGGCAACTTACACTCGTCGCCTACGTGAACGGTCGGATGACCAACCGGGAACCGCCCGTTCTTGCAAACCCACGGGTACAGGGAACAGACGTCCACGTAACGAATCTGCTCCATCGCGTCAGCTGAGATCTGTCGGTAACGCAATGTATTACCGATACGTCCACCGTAGAACGCATCTCGCGGATTCAAAGCATCACTACCGTCCGTACTCGCGGTCAAGGGGTGAAGCGCTAAATATTGCCGCATATCCTTAGTTTCGGCGAACTCCCGGCCGAACGCGCATTTCCAAATTTGCGTTACACTGTAGCCCAGCTGCTTCATCCACGAGGTCTTGGCGAGTGTTTCCTCGGCGCGCGCGTCAAGTGTGACACCGTTCTCGAGTCGTCGATCACGATTGATACGGAAGCAGCGACGACACCCGTGAAAAAAACATCCGTGAAATTCTAGCACGTGTCTCGTCCCGTCACGGTCGACATAGTAACCGTCCACGCGTCGTCCTGTTTCAAGGATACGATATTCTCGAGAGCGTCCGGCGTGCAATAGGGTGACTCCTAGCTCCCGCTCCATCCAAACGAGCCTCTTTAAAGCCTTTTGAGACTGTCGTTCGGCTAGTGTGTAACCCCCGGAGGGTCAGATCTCTATGCGATCCGGTTCTAAAAATTTTTTGCGGAACACAGCCGAGCAAGCCGACGCTATTGTGGTGCTTTCGGTGAAAGGGCATACACCACCGCGCTCTATAAATATCGCCCGGAACGCGATGCAAGCGCGACGAAGAATATCTACATCTACATCTACATGCGACTTACAGTACGCCACTAGCTCCAGGTCGAAATTGAACGTGTAATTTTTTGCCACGGCGTCGTCGTACCACTCATAGAATAACACTCGCGCTGCACTACTCATACTGTCCGGCGCGTAGAATCGCGCTGCGGGGAGCGGTCCCACGTAACCGATATTTTTAGGCGTATTGAAGAAGTGTGGAAATACTTTTTTCACAGCACGATCGGGCAGTCCGAAAGCTTTCGGGAGAGCGGATAGGGGCATCGGCAAGTACGACAGAAAGTCCAAGAAGCGCGTACGACCCGTCTCAAGCATAATAATTTTACCACCGTTCAATATCACCGTCGGATGCTCGACATCCCGCTCGACTATCCCCCGCAGAATAAACTGACAATCGAAGCCTTTGGAATTGTGGGCGATGCAAATAACGCGACTGAATCCCTGCACCGGGCGTGTTGCAAACTCGACCAGTTCTCTCACGGGATCCGTGCTGAAAACGAACTCACGCACAAGTCCGCAGAAGCTGCAGCCTTGTTTGATATCGGTTTCGCCGATGCAACGAGTACACACCTGCTGCGCCACGCGAAGGTTAGGCACGTGAACGTTCGTCGCGCTGTCTCCGCGGATCGTCTGACTCTGCTGTGTCTCGAAGTCGTAAAATATAAAGATGTAATCGCTCGAACGATCCTGCGTTTTCAAGGGTTCCATAGAACAGAAATGGTTATGCGGTCGGGTACGATTACACGTCCGACAGAAACGGGTTTCGCACGAGTGTGAACCGGTCCTCGGATTGACGACTCGGGAGCAATTCACGCATGAGCGGAGCACGAGGCAAACAGTCCGACGCGCGCTAAACGAACCCGCTTGGCGATGCCTATCGAGGCAGACGTTACCCCGAAACACGCGCCTACAATCGGCGCATTCCAATTTAGTTGCCCCGATGCCGCACTGCGGTATACCCAGGCACTGCGGACATCGATGCGAGCACTGATGATCGTTGCCTTGATTGAATTTTTTGTTGCATTTCTCGCAAAAAAATCGGCTCGTTGAAGCCCCGGTCAGGTTTGTTATGGTATCGAAATGCCGCTCGTCAGGGTTATATAAAATATTCAGCCTATGGGTAACGCTCAAGTGCCTGTCTGTAACACGGGTCGTGCCGTTGTAAAAGACCGCGTCCCCGGTACCTAATTTCCCCAGCTCGTAAATCACCATCGCTAGCCCCTTTGGAACCAAGAAATCTTGGGATCTGGTAATTTCTAGCATCCCGCAGCCCGTTTCGGGAATTACGACTCCGGCTCGTTCTGCGATTTGCCGCGCTTCCACCCGCAGCATACGCGAACCAGGGTAACGTATCGCCTCGTACCGTTCGTGCAGCCTCCCGCTACGGCTCAAACCCCTCTCAGCGTGTGCTTCCGCCACGACCAACGCTCGCGATAAACAAAACCCGTCAGTGTTCATGATTCGAATAATCGACTTTTTCATCACACCGGCGTGGGTCATCGGCAGGGCTCTGCCACGGCCGGATGGTACCTTGGCTATATGAACCATCACAGTAAAGATCTTGTCGATTTCAATTCGACTGCGCTCTGTGTAACGCTGGAAACCAGCTTCCATAGATCGCTGTAGCGAGAATTGCGGACGGGCCGAAAAGATAACCATGCGGATCCCTCGTTGAGACCTTCTGCGTGAAAAATATACTCCATGTGATCATCCTCATGACAGGTCGCGGTGACGTATGTGTCCAAGTCTTTGAATGCTCCCTTCAACCACTCTGAAGGATTCGCGCTGGCCTCGGAAATATTTATTTTAACGTTCAGTTCGCGCCCGTTAATGTCAAACCGTCTGATATGTCTCAAAGTTTCTCCGAGAATATTAAAGCGTTTTCCAGGTTCAAGCGGCTCTGGTTCAACCTGGTCTCTCGTTACACTCCCACGCTCGTTCTTATCGCCTACTTCGCAGCCAGTCGCCCCGTCGAGGTTGTCTGTGTTTTTTCCTCGTTCGTCAGGCGTCGCATCGTCGTCGTCGTCGTCGTTGCTGTCTTGGTCATAATCAGTATCGTCGGAATCAATGGATATCGCCCCAGCGCTCGATAATCTCGAGGTGCTGGCTCCTTGGTTCACGCGTGTCAGGCGTTGACGTCCGCCGACCTGTAGACCAGAGGCACACCACCCCTCGTATTCGCGTTCCTTGGCTTTCGGCGGTAGCCCTGATGTGCGGTAGCGAACAGAAAATAAGATTTTTTCATTTATTTATTCGTTTATTTAGCACCGGACAACCGGCCCTATAGTGCAATGATAAGAAGACAGATACTTATACAGCGAACAGTATAAAACATAGGACAAAACGTTAAAAATAACAATTAATACTAGGTTATTTATGATAACGGAATAAACTGCCAAACACACGCCCGCCCCGATTATGGAAAGCGTTAGATCTCCGCGTCCAAGGTTTCGCACAACAAAAATATTCCACTGTCGAAGGACGAGCCTGGGCTGAATAACTGAGAAAAAACCTCAGGATCTGCCGTGGAAATGCTCGCGTTTTCCTCAACCTCATCCGCATCCTCGTCCTCGTCTTCAAACTCGTCCTCATCTCCGCCGTCATCATCTACCTCTTTCTCCGCCTCATGTTCATCCTCATCAGCGGCTACTTTTTCCATGACCACGTGAAGAGCTGCAGGTTGTTCTGGTTGTAGATGTGGAAAAGAAATGTACGCAATGATATATACTAAGAGACTTCCGTGAAACATCGCAGTCAGTCACAGCCAACTCGACACTACCCAAGTTTTTCGTCTGTTTCTCGCAGGCTGGCCATTTCCTTATTAATTTTAAACTGTCAGTCATTTGATCATTTCACGGCCTTCCACAGTTCAAAATTAAAAAGGAGATGGTCAGCCTGCGAGAAACAGACGAAAGACTTGGGTAGTGTCGAGTTGGCTGTGACTGACTGCGATGTTCCACAGAAACGTCTTAGTATGTGACACGGCGCGCTAACAAGAAGGCATAGTAAACCGAGATAATACGCCGAACAATACCTGAATCGGTGGTCATCTCCGCCCGATTCGGTCTTTGTAGCTTTACGGTCGACGCCTGGGACAGGGGGTCGTACAGACTAGCGATAAGCGAAGCTGTTCGCATATAAAAAATGACTGTAATCATCTACATCGGAAAAACGACGCGTGTACTCGGCGGCGGGCGTATATCGGTCAAATAATTGGAATTCTTGTTCTTTGTTGTAACTCACGGTCGGGGCTATCGTGGGATGTTGACGCGACTGGTTTCTTAATCTCTACTGAAGGAATCCGAGAATCGCTCGAGGGTCCAGCCCGAGAGAGGACGTGGCTTTCTGTGATGGTTTCAACAGCCATCGGCTCTGCAGATACCTCAGAGCCTCGGTGTTCGATTAGCGACGGCTGTTCCCCTAGCGTAACCGCATCTTCGCAGCGATCCAGGAGCTCACACAATATCCGTTCCGTCTCCTCGGAGCCTTCCAGCATGTTCGGCAGTTTTGGCACGTGTAGGAAATTAAATTTACTCAGAAATAATTCACTTTTCACCGTATTACTACAATCAGACCGTTTGAAATAAAATCTTGACTTACCACAGTATTCGTTGTATTCCGCGATCAACGGCACCACCACGGAGAAATGCGCAGTCCCCCGTCTTAACACCGTCTCGGCCGCGATTTGAAGACACTCCCTCGATTTCTTAAAAAACCCGGCCGCGTGCATTGAACCGATGGATCTCTCGCTACATGCGCCGATGAAACGTCGCAGGTGACGCAACAAAGCGTCGGCTGACATGCGAGCAAGCGAACGTCTCCAACCAATATCGCATTCCCGGTCGATAGTCGAATTTTTCTGTCTAGCGTAAAACACGGCCTTCAGCACTGCATCACGGTACACACTCAGAATACCGGACATAGCGTTAGGTGATTTCAAAAGTTGAGTAAAAATCGAGCAAGTAGGACGAGTCTCGTGAGAGAAAGATATAGCAAGAATGAGCAAGCGATATAGGCTCGATCAATGACTTAGATAGAATGACAAAAATTGTGGAAAACTTGCCTAAATACCCTATCTAGTACCCCTCACCCCGCGACCGAATGCACCTCTCACGCTAAACACGAGATTATTCTCACGCTGGGGGTGACGTAAGATTTTTAACGATTCTCACGCGAGAATCCTAATGCATTTCATCAGGTCGGCTGTAAAGCGCCTTTTCGCGAACCACTTGCCTTACTGGGTGTGATCCGCATACCGTATATTTATGGCCGTTTCTGACTTGAACTTTTAGCGGCGGTTTAGGGGGGTGTCTCGGAAATTAGGAGCCCAACAGCAAGTAATTAACGCCGTGCTGGTGAGCGTTAAAGAATGTGTCACCCCTGCTACCGCTCGGCAAGGGGAGCGAAGACCAGTCGTCAGCCAACCTGGTCACGGCTGATCAGCTGTCTATTCGAACCATATCTCGCAATGGTAGGGGTAACCGTAAAAATCATTTCATGGCAATCTATACGTATAATAAAGCACGGTGACCGCAAAACCAGGTCAGTTCTTCGTCAACAGCGAGAGAAACAACATCGCACAATGGCTACACCTAAAACTAGTTTACCGGCGAGCAATCCGCGAAAAATTTTCAAAACTCACTCTCAGTCGTTGAAACAGACAGAAAAACACCTACTACTGTTGACTACATACGGATAAAACCACTCGTTCACCAAGAAAATCAATATCGGTCTTGGATTGCGAGGGGACAGCGAGTACGAACTGTTGATTCGGTTGGTGAATAATTCTTCAGGAGGTATTTGCCTGAATCTGGAATCGTGGATCGCACTGACCGAAGCAGCGGACATCATCTCGGACTACTTTGCTCTCGATATATACGCCGATGTTCAATGGTATTTCGATACCCTCGACCTTGGTGAATGCAAACTAGCATTCACAACCGCTCACGGGGCAAGAGCAATTCGATTCGACGTACCAGCAGCCGACGCAGATATCTCATCGAATGCTATTGACGATGACACACGTGCCTGCGACAACGAGAACTATCAACCATCCGCTGAGCAGCAAAAACTCTATCAACCTTCAATCGTGATGCAGAAGACTACCTTCGATGGGCTGAAATCGCTAGTCCCCTGCGTACAAGAACGAATACGAATGCTGAAAAAATTGAAAGATGATGTCAATACATGTGAGAAACTATTCGCCGAGTTCATCGCGGAAAAGGTCGAGACTTTGCTGCCTGCTCAGCCTTTCTTGCAATGCATTTCGCAAATAGCTCTGAGGGAGTACGACGCTGCCGTCGAACACATCAAACCTCTGTTAGATCTCGAATTCCGTGAGAACTACCTTGACATCGTCCTGCTAGAGATAAGCAGACTATTCCCCTATTACGTGACCGTTCAGGTGAAACAACTCATCGACGCGCAGTCGAAGTAAGTGTTTCCGTTATTGGAACTGTCTGTCTCCGACGAGTTATACCACAGCCGCCAAGATCTCACGGGTCGCGCCATGGCGACTTCTTGTGAAAAGAAAAAATTCCCATGCCTAAAACCGGGCCGAAACAATCCAAGGACCTGCTAGGGATGATAAATCGTACTTGGGGAATCACCCACACCCTAGTATTAAATAAACACACCATTTTCAGTCGTGGGAATAAGCATATATATGCGCGTGTGCTTTGCATAAAATCCCACCCATGTATTGAATAAACACAAATTGCGTGCGCGTGTGTGTGTACTCATAGTGTTAAGATACTACTGAGGCCAATCTATAACCTAAGATTTGCATGAAATTGTATGTACTCATAGGGTTAAGAAAACAAGTTGTCTCACACCCTTTCGTGTATACTTGAGATTTGAATGAAAATAGCATTCATGTGAACATTGCCGTGTCATTGCATCTTGTAATCTTGTACCCGATCCTCCCATTCTTATAGTCGTAAGAAGGGGGTAGCTTATTTAAAATTTTAGCGAGACACGACCCCTCATGGAAATACAGCGCGGGGGCAGGGGGGGCGGAAAAAGCGACGGGACGGGGGAACAGAGACACCCCCTCGTCAACGGTCAACTTCGAGGGAGAGTCTAAACGACCTTGAGGGGGGAGTCCAGACGACCTTGAGGGGGAAGTATGGCGCAAGGGGGAGGGGTAGGGGGGAAAGGGGGGGTTTGTTGTGATGCCCCAAAGCTGGCATATTCTACTCCCAGGATTAATAATTAGTAATTTCGTTCAAATTCGTTGTCCTCGATGAACTCTTTGATTCTAATTAATTTGCAGTTATAGCTTAAGTTAATTCGTTGATTGTACTATGATATTATTTAAAACTGATTGATCGATCTTTGATAAATATCAACAGCTTATTCACGTAGGTTTTATCCACTTCATTCATCATTTGTTTAAAATAAACGAACATAACCCCACATGTCTACCTTCCCCCATGTATTGACAGTCAGCTGGTTTCCGACAACAATGTGCAACAATGGCTGCCGAGTTTCATGGACCGCACGCCAAAATCACCCTAGGGGTTCTCAGTGCAACGAGTGGTTAACCTGCTAAAAATATGAAATATTCGGCGTTCGGGCGCATGGACCATTCGGTTTCACCTGATGGTCACGGTATAATATTATGATAGTGAATATTATGGCATTTTTTTTTAACGTTTTCTTCATTTTTTCTTAGTCCCAACTGAATGAAACTTAGTTTGTGTTATTTGTTCATGATTGTTGTATAATATACTGCAGTGTACATTGTATTCAAATATACTGTGAATAGAATAAATTCTTATGCAATATATTGATGGAATCAGGGCCGCCACAAGGGGGAGGGCTAGCGGGGCGATCGCCCTGGGCGCTGCGTGTCGGGGGGCGCTGTGAGGCGCCTCCCGCACGCTTTGCGCAGTACTGCATCATAAAATCGCACTTTTTTTATACACATTTTCGATCCTACGAGTCATTGAAAAAGAAAAAAAAATTTCACTAATACATTTTTTTTCCAAATGAATGACTATGCACGCTCAATGCCGCCCTCCCGTATTTAGAAGGACTTGCTTATATGAGGACATCTTCATCTCGGCAGATGGCGCCTCGTGAAAAAGTAATGGCAAATGAGCTTGAGCAGTGATAAGAGTGATAAGACATATTTCATAGACATGAGCGAGTATATGGGGCGGTAAATTTTAAATTTTCTGGGAAGTCAAATCTTTTTAACCTTGAGGGCCGATTCGCACTTCTACAGTAGGTAATAGTTGTTGGAATCATATATTCATACGTTGTGATTCACATTGAATTCAGTGGACAGTGTTTTCCAGAGGTGTCGGCGCACGTTTGATACACGGAGAGAATTTGATGAAGATTACTTTTAATACGACAACACTGTCATAAATATACATAACAATCTCCCAGTGTAATATACTATGTGCATGGTTTATTACGAAATATTTTTGGAATTCTCTTAAGGCCGCGATACTCCCGTGTTAATGAGTGAGTTAACCGAGTAAACCTTATAATTAATTAATATGTCAAAAAAACTTTCGGGTGCGCAAAGGCGTAAGCTCGCTAGAGAAGAAGAGGTAGCACATAAGATGCTACTTTCAAAAGTTCCAAAACTGACAAGCTTTTATAGAGCTGCAACTTCATCTTCAATAGCTTTACGACAACGGCCTGATACGGAAACGAACCGCACAAGTCATGGTATTTCCAACACAGATACGACGGTTCCATCAGACTCAATTATTCCCGAAGAAGAGTCACATCAGGCAGAAAAATTGGTTCAAAATGTTATCAAGAATGCTAAAGAAAAACTCGATGAAACAACAATGAGTGGATCTTGTGATTCCACAGAGATATCTGCTTCAAATCCAGAACCGTCAGGTACTGAATTTTCTACTGAAGTAAATAGTGATTCAGTTACGCTACTCTCTAACGACCCATACACTTGGCCTGAAAATTTAACAAAAGGGCAAAGAGATCAATTGGTTCTTATGGGACCTATGCCATCAAATAAATCGAATGATCAATATCCCCGAAACGCAGAAAAGCCTCATTTTTCTAACGATTTTCAATATCGTCATCTTGACAATGGTGAAAAAATACGAAGGCGCTGGTTAGTTTATTCGACGACTGCCGATTCAGTATTTTGTTTCTGTTGTTATCTCTTTGATTCACTTTCAAAATCTCAGTTTGGGCAAAAATCCGATAACAGCGGTTGGAAGCATATCGGAGATCGACTTTATTCACATGAAACTTCACCGGGACACTTCAAATACATGCAGCACTGGGTTGAGGCAGAATCACGGCTAAAAGGAGAACCCCAAAAAGCACCTCTGGTGCAAAAACCTTTCGCCAAGTCCATTAATGTGTGGATCACCCCAACAAAACCCCCCTAAAAAGTTCTGCTCGTTCGCTCGCTGCGCTCACTCACTCGATTGGTTGATGATTATCAACATACAAAAGCATTGAAATCAGATACAACTGCCAAGTACCTGTAGAATATTAAAAGTTTGGAATTAAAAAATTTGTTCAAACTAAATATAACGTTGTACTCGTTCGCTCGCTGCGCTCGCTCACTCGATTGGCTTATGATTATTAGTTGAAAAAATAATTCCTATGAAGAAATTGAAGATGACAATATTTAGCAAAAAATATTCACAACAAAAAATGATTAAAAAAAAATTGTAAACAAAAAATTTGGAGGTAGTGGTACTTGGTGGGCCTTTTGTAGAAACAGCATTATGAAATATCAATTGCGAACCACGTCAATGTCATCTGATAGCCATTCAAACATTGGCCCACCAACGTACCACGGACTCCGAATTTTTTGTTTACAATTTTTTTTTAATTATTTTTTGTTGTGAGTATTTTTTGCTAAATATTGTCATCTTCAATTTCTTCATAGGAATTATTTTTTCAACTAATAATCATAAGCCAATCGAGTGAGCGAGCGCAGCGAGCGAACGAGTACAACGTTATATTTAGTTTGAACAAATTTTTTAATTCCAAACTTTTAATATTCTACAGGTACTTGGCAGTTGTATCTGATTTCAATGCTTTTGTATGTTGATAATCATCAACCAATCGAGTGAGCGAGCGCAGCGAGCGAACGAGCAGAACTTTTTAGGGGGGTTTTGTTGGGGTGATCCACACATTAATGGACTTGGCGAAAGGTTTTGGCACCAGAGGTGCTTTTTGGGGTTGATTTCACTACTTTTTGTACAATTTTGCTTGACCACCTAATAATTGTGCTCGCTCGCTACGCTTGCTCGATTGGGTTTTCCTATATCCTCGCTTGCGAGGCTTGCTTAGTTGTCAGCATTCTGCCAATTGTTCCTATGAACATCTCAATGCATGTACGGTGATGCATTTTATATCATCCGAATCCCTCAAAAAGCAGCAATGTTAAATGTGGTAGTATAATTTAAATGAATGAAAATAATGTTATAATATACACGTATGCTCATACTTTTCTGTAAGCCTTAAATTTCTGTGGACAGACGTAACATGTGTTCTTTCATTAAGTTCTACGAATTGTTTCGTTAGAATCCGGTATAATTCTGTATGCCTGCAACGTGTAACCCAGCGCGCAGCCCTTCTCCTGTCTCATCTGGGCTTGGGACCAGCAATGGCGGAGTTACTTGCACGCAGGGTTATAGTTGCAGCTCATGATTAAATATATATAAATATTAGATATATGTATTGCAATTCTTAGGTAGTTTTTCTTTTTTTTTTAATGCAGCTAGGTCCTCTGCAAAAAGAACATGTAAGCGTCCTATACTCATAACGTCAACTTCAACTTCGGGTCTGAACCGAAGGTATCGAAATATATAGAATTGAGCCTATTGATGCAAGACTAGATGTTCTCCAATAATTACATTTATGAATGAAATTACGCCGAGTCTAAAACGAATAAATAAATATATATGAGAATCTTTATCATCTGACAAAGAGGGCGACGATCGATCATTTCTTTCATAACGAATAAGTATTTTCATTCAATTTGTCGTGATAGCACTAGTCTGAATTTGAAGAAAGCTTAAGAGACTTGAACAAACAGACACAGGTTGCATACCAAAATCTAATAAATTTATGTATTAAAATTTGACAGTAAATTATGAATATATAGTTTGTACGATTAATTTACATGTAATCATAGATATTTATACAGACTTTGAGATTGCTCTGAACAAAGAATCTAAGCTGTTTGTAAAACATGGATTAAAAATTATCTCCACCGAGGGTCAAAGCACTACGTTGACGTGGAGTGTAGAATAAAGCCTATCGGAGTCTAACACACAAGTCGACTTACAGTCTCGTTTTGACTCGAGGATATAGATCATACAACTCGTCGGAATCCTACGTATAACGTCGACTCACAATTTGAGTCTGAGCAGACGGGCCTTCGGAGATGAAATTAACATAGAGCTTGAAGTGGAATTCGCTGCAATCTAACGCTTGAACTCGGCTTTATTGGTCTGGCTCCTTGCCGTTCCTTATATCAAATCATGATATCCTGATATTTTTCGACTTCAACATTTGCTCTTGATTTTATATCATCAGACTTCCTCAGGCGGTAACTTGCTCAATAATAAAACCTCAACAAACCGTTTCCTCCGATAATTGCATTCATAAATAACCTCAAAAGCTCAATATCGTAGGATTCAAAATTAACCTATCGAAACATTTTTGTTGGTGACTATCACATTAATGTACTTGGCATAAGGTTTTCGTACCTGAGGTGCTTTTAGTGGGTATTCACTAGTTTTCGTACCTTCAAATTTTATATCAATCATTGCTCGTACTTTATTTTATTTCCTTTATTTGGATTAAAAACATGAAATGACAACACGCGTCTGCTAGTGTTGCAGACGATTTTTGTTTGCGAACTAGCGCCAACTACGTCGTGACTATCGTACTCACGCCACTCTATACAACTTTTGTGTGGATTTATCCCTTCTATGTCATGTTCCCAGATGCGTAAGGACGTATGTTCTGTGTATGAGCATAGGACATACGTCCTGCGTTTAGCGACGCGATGTGATTTTATGGGAATGGTTTTAATGGGATAAATCTTGGTCTGAATTTTTGTGTGGAGTTTCCCTTCTATGTCTGTTCCCAGATCCGTAAGGACGTATGTTCTGTGTATAAGCGTAGAACATACGTCCTGTGTTTAGCGACGAAATGTGATTTCATGGGAATGGTTTGAGTTGTCAGAATCTTGGTCTGAAGAAGACTAAAGAGAAACATTGTACGAGGAAACGAGGTTTCAGAAACGGTAGTTACTTATATCTCAGCACTCCGGACACCGATTTAATCGATCTAGGGCTCAAATGAAAGCTCTTCATGCCTACATCCTAGATTAAATTAGTTTCAATTCGTGTAGTATGTGAGGTGAAAGAAAACGAGGATACCAATTCGCGTTATAGGTTAGGGTAGTTGCCTCTCGGGTATATAGACTCGTTGAGTCTCGCGCTTGAAAAAAATTTTTTTTTAATGTACTTGGCGCGAGACTCTACCGAGTCTCTTGATTCGTCAATTAATCGAGAACTAATGGACCAAGTTCGAACCGAAGCTGCACGCTGGCAAGCGGTATTGAAGCGAATAATCGCAATCATCTTGTATTTGGCGGAACATAACATAGCATTTCGCGGCTCGTCATCGACATTAAACACAAAAAACAATGGGAATTTTCTTGGATTGGTTCAGCTCTTAGGACAGTTTGACAACGTGATGATGGATCATATTCGGCAGCTAGAGAAACATGAAAATCGTGTTCATATGCTAGGGTGGTCTATTCCGAATGAGCTTATCGGTCTCCTAGCACAAAAAGTCAAACAGGTTATCATCGATAAAATAAAATGCTCAAAATACTTTTCCGTTCTTATGGATTGTACACCAGACATTAGTCATAAAGAGCAGGCGTCGCTGACAATTCGATATGTCCACGAAGAAAAGGATATCAACGGAAATATCACAATTGAGGAAAGTTTCATTGGCTATAGTGTCGCCAGAGAGTCCACAGGTGAAGCACTCACAAATTTGCTGTTCCGGGAGATTGCTGCATGCGGTTTGGATATAGATAATTGTCGAGGCCAAGGCTACGACAATGGCGCGAATATGGCGGGAATTCATAAGGGGGTTCAGGCACGCATTTTGAAACAATATCCTCGGGCCAATTTTATTCCTTGTGGTTGTCACAGCCTGAACTTGGTTATTTCCGACGCGGCCAAATCATCTGTCAAGTCGACATCACTTTTTGGTGTTCTCCAACGTTTATATACTATATTTGCGGGATCAGTCAAGCGTTGGTGTATTATTAGCGAGCACGTGAAAAGCCTTACTGTGAAGCAAGTATGCGAGACTCGTTGGGAAGCACGAATCAATTCTGTGAAATCGGTTCGCTACCAGTATGCGGAAGTTCGCGACGCTTTGGTACAGCTGGGGGAGAGCACGGATGATCCCAAAATCGCATCTGAAGTAGAATCACTTATCAGACATATGGAAGAATTTTCATTTATAGTATGTTTGATAATTTGGCATGAACTACTCTTCGAGGTGAATCTGGCGAGCAAGACCCTTCAAGGAAAATCGACAGATATTTCGTTGGCAAAGACTCAACTAAAAAAATGTATAAATTTCGTTACAACATTTCGGGAGAAGGGTTTTAATGATTCGATTACAACAGCGAGAGAAATCGCTGCAGAATTGGAGACTGATCCCATATTTCCTTTGAATCGCCGCCGCACGAAGAAACGTCAATTTTCCTACGAAATTCGTGAAGACTTACATACATCACCTGAAGAGGATTTCAAGAGAGATGTGTTTTATCCTTTGATAGACACTCTAAGCATGTCTTTGAATGAACGATTTTCACAGCTTGACAAATATCATGAGCATTGGAGTTTTCTTTACAATTTGAAAAATCTTCCTGGAAGAACTTAACTTATTAAATGTTGTGAAGCGCTTCAAATACTGCTTACTAGTGAAGGCGTGTCTGATATAAATGCAAAAGAATTGTTCAATGAGCTGCAACACGTTGAATCGATTGTTGATGAGGAGAATCCGACAGCAACTCCAATTGAAGTCCTGAAACGGATCAAAAACGCCGATCTCAAGGATTTGTTTCCAAATCTTTGGACCGCCCTGCGTGTTCTTCTAACAATTCCGGTAACGGTCGCTAGTGGGGAGCGGAGCTTCAGCAAGTTGAAACTTATTAAGACGTATCTGCGCTCAACGATGTATGATGACCGTATAACTGCACTTGCTATGCTTTCCATAGAAAACAATGAAGCTCGCAAATTAGATTTTGGAGAAATTATCGCGTCATTCGCGAACGCCAAGGCCCGAAAAATTCCGCTGTAAATCTTCGTCTTGTTGTAGTCATTAAAACTCTTGTTTATACCTTTTTTTACTGTAATAAATGAAGGTTCTTTTATAATGTACAAAATTTTTTTCACTCCATGAAGTTTCTTTTTCCTGTAATTCACCGATTTCAGACAAAATTAATGATTCAGTACTGTTGGCGGGCTGGGGGGGGGGGGGGGGCAAGTTTTCCTGCTGCCCCGGGCGCCGACTTACCATGTGGCGGCCCTAGATGGAATACTATTTAACGGAAAATATTCAATAAAAAAAACTAGTTATTCGATTACTGAGTATTATTTATTCAGTCTTATTCAGAATCCGAAGGTAAATCCTTATGGAATTGATTACAATTCTGAGTGGTCCCTCGTCATAGGGTGATTTCGGGTGAGATGGCCCATCAAAACAAAATACGTTAGTTTGTTGAAGGTATACCTCCTGAAGATTTGACGAAAAAATAAACATCAATTAGAAAAGAATAAGTCGTGAAGATTAAATGATACAAATTTCTAAAAATAGTGAATATTGGCATTCCATTTCCGGACCCGTGTGGGAATTCTACGAAATCGCAATTTCATCGCGAATATACAAGTATGTGAGGCACAGCAACGTATGCACCATGCAATACTTTGACCGCGTCTGCAGTACCGTCACACAGCAGCCACGTGCCATCCGATCTAAAGCACACGGCACTGTAATGTTCAATGGAATCATCGCTAGCGCCAGATGCCCGTGTGCCCACAGCAACCACAAAGGAAGCCTTAAAATTAACGAGACCATGTAACATTGCATCCTACTAGGCGCTCCACACCCCTTGGACGACCTCAGCGGAGTGTCCGAAAATTAATGAAGGTGTAGGGTGGCTCCGAGGCCGGACACTAATTCCGAGAGGCGACCGTGACCGACTAAGATCTCTGAGACATATGATTTAATTCTTTTGTTTTTCTTCACGACTTTTCTTTGACATGTGGGAGACGAGGTTCAGCTGACGGTTAAACCACATCGACGGAGACGCATCTAGACGAACGTACGACGCCAAATATCGGGTATTTGGATCCTGTTCGACGAACACCACCCAAGCTCGGGAGGCTAGCTCCAGCCCCGCTACCTCCAACATCGAAAGTGAGGACACGGGGGAGTGCCTAGGGCACTCTGCCTCGAGGGAAATCGGTGGTGGAAGAGATTCCCGCCACCAATAAGAACCTACAACCCGTGGTCTTTCGATTCAACGAACTAATAACACCGTGGTGGACTTCGAATTTCGCGCGTAACGACAACAGGTCGCCATATTCAAGGGATCTTGCGCTCGATGCGAAAATCGATATTTGGCCGTAACATGAGGGCGCTGAGTACCGGCGCCATGCGGTCTACTCACCTCGCGTTAGACTAACGCCTAGAACACTCGTGTGTTGTATGAAAATATTGTTGTTTTTGCGTCTTTCCTGCGATCGAACCCAGTGGGTTTTGTGTTTTTTTTTTTTTGCATTAGCGAAGTTACGAGTGAGTGGAGGTTCAGATATCCCCTAGGAACTCCTGTATCCCGAGAGTGTGGATTTTGGCCGAGAGAAAATTCTGTTTCTCCGGTGGCTGGAAGACGGTAAGCGTTAGCCATCCTTACCCATGCTAATTCGAATTTGGCAACGGCCGTCTGCCATAATGCCTTGGTGCAGCCACGAGGCTATTCAGTATCTTTGGAAATCGGATCGAGCCGATCTCCAAGGGGTAGGCCGTCACCAGTGTCCCCAGGCAGTAAAGTTCGAGTTCGAGTCTTTGTTTTACGTAAATTTATCGCATATTTTGTAGTTTTGTTGAGGCAGTACCTGTCGTACACAAGTGCGACCGAGATAGAGATAGTCGGTCACTGTCGCTCTCTCTTCCCCCTGCTCTATTTATTTCGCGCTCGAGACACCATTTGGTACTTTAGTTGTCAGTATTGTTTCAATTATTAATCGCGCAAGCCGCAGAGTTAGGTTGAATTAGAATTAAGAAAATTGTAAATCATAATCCTAGACTTTCACGGTGAGGATTCGCCTCCCGGGGGCGTACCGGTCGCCTATATACGATCGGTACCGTCTTTTGTTCTGCTTAGTAGTTGTTGTACGTTTTTAGGCCGCGAGGCCTTTGTTTTTGTTAATCTAGTTTATGTCGAGCCGTAGGCTCTAGCGTTATCACTTGTTAATTTATTGTAATTTCCTCCTCGTGGGGAGTATTTAGTGTTTTAGCTAACTTATTGTCTCTCGAGGACCAGATTTGTCGAGTTCTAAGATTTTCCTTTATCTTTTTGTTGTTAATGCTTTCCTACGTGGAAGCTTATTTGTTATTGTAAAACTCGGCAAACGCGGCCAGGTCGCATTTACACGGCCTGCAGCCGATTTATACCCGCGGGGAAGTACCCCCGGGTACACGATTTGTTAATTCTATTTGAAATCCTATTTTTTTTTTATTCAATAAATTCCTATGACAGTTTCTTCGAATTTCGAACAGTTCTTATGACAAATACGTCGCCCAGGTATCCGCACGTGATACTCTACTGTGTTATTGAATTTGGCACCCGATGATGCTGAAAACGGAATTGGAAGAACTGGCCGCGGCTGACGCATTTCTGGACATCCCCTGTCGCACGTAGAAGTTTCCACAATACTCGGGTCATTTTGAAAAAGTGCTTTGCATAAATCACTGATAGTGCGTCCGCAGTTCACGACCATCGTATTATTTCGTCACTCAGTGTTAGGAAATAGTTCGGATAAAATTATACAGCTCTTTTGCGATACGAATGACTAGTCAGACCTTAAGAAGCTAGTTCTGTGGCAAGGTGGAAGAAACTGTTTCTCTCATCATTGTGTGACGTTGCAAGTCACAAAAACCCCAAACCACGCGGGGAAACCAAAACATATTAAAAATTGCCGAGATTAGCCGAAGCTAACCAGAGACGATTGGCCGCGAGGACCGATCGTCACTTGAGTACCGAACGCCAAGTAAGACACGTGTAAATAGAAAAGTATACCCCGAATCTTTGTGAACTACACCTTCCTACTCACGGTCAGTAGCTCTAGATTAATTTACATACATTGAACTGCATAAGAGGACCATTCACGCACACACTTACGCACACACTCACACCCTTGTAATTAGTTTTTAAGGAACTGGAATAAACCCCAAAACTAGCACTCAACACGCCGCTCATTACTCGCCCTAACACCCCGTCCTGCTCCCATATAGATAGCTGGCCTACAGCCCGTTAGAATTGGATATTAATTCCCTCAAAATAATTCCGTCTAATAATCCAGTAATAAATATTTATAGCACACTATCCAACGTACGAGTGTTCCGGAGCGAAATATGTTTACCTTCGATTTTGACTGATTTCAACGCTACAGAGTGACCGTGCTTTATAAGTGGAACTTTAGACAATTTTTTATGTAAAACGAATTCATTTGCTGTATAACTGGCATGTAAATACTCTGATGTTTTCTTCCGTTGCTTATTCTTTCCTTGTATTGCCAATCCACCCCAATTTTCAATCTCCCTTGTGGCCTATATGACGTCTTCCAACCCCTCTGTGCCGCTGCAAGTTGTACGTATTCTTGTCTCGCCGTAACCTTCAACTTTCCCCTCGAGTGGTCTGGAACAGAATTCCAACGCATGTACTGCCTTAGCACACGAAGCGCATATATGTGCTCCATTTAGTGCATCTCCGTTTACACATGCTGGACATGCTAGACAAGCTGCACTAGGCCCGTACACATCTTCATTATTTACAATCGTCGTTATTTCTTCTTCTTCTTCCGCCAGGGTTAAGCTTACTTGATTGGTTACTGGCCCAGTCACATCTTCATTATCTACTATCATTGTTATTCCTTCTACTTCTGGGATTGAGTTCACGTGAATAGCCACCGACCCGGGTGCATTTTCAGTATTAACGACCATTGTTATTTTTGCTTCTTCCGGGGTTGAGCTCACGTGATTTGTCACTGACGCAGCATATACAATTTCCATTTGGCCATGACCGTAGTTTATATGTTTGTCAACAAAAGTATCTGCTCTCATCGGCGTTGTTGAATTTTTGAGCAGCCGGTTTTTAATCATGTTAAAGTCTCCTTCAACACTGGCACTTGAAGCTGGGATTCGACCGTATCCAAATTTCTTCTGGCATACGCACGACCACACCGGTAAGAATTTTACTTCTTTTATGAGTCTTTCGGCTGAACGTGGCAGATGATGCACATCATCTCGATCTCCTTCTTCCGCAGCCACTATTTGTTTTACTTCGTTGTCTATGGACGTACCCCAATCTAGCCATTGATTTGCCATGGAGCCTGAAGCGGGTTTATCATCTACGCGATCTTCGGTGCCTCCAACTATATCATCTTCGTTGAATTCCACTTGCTCGCAGGAAGTGAGGATGAGTTTCAACTCATTTTTGCAGCGTTCGCATTCTGTTTTCTCTCCATTCGACAGATTTCCTTCAGTCTTACTACGTGCCACTGTAATAATTGACCTCAGTATATCGGCGGTGGAATCAATGTCACATGACAATAGTAGCTGGCCGATGGCTGCTAAATAAAAACTTGAAATTCTTTTGTTGACACCTCTCAAAAATGTGCAACGTCAATTCGAATATAGCACTTAGGCATTACAGCATTATTACGAGCATCCGCGTACTGTTCGATTATACAATAAGATGTGAAAGCTCGGACAGCTCCAGTTAGGATCGCTCTGGAGTAATCGCACACTACCTCCTTGGGTGTTGGAGCGCCAGTACGAACCCATTCCATCAACCAAAAATGGATTGAATTAGTATTGTGACTTTCTGTTACCATTTGGCATACGGAATACTGGCTTCCAGGTCGACAATTAACTACGCACTCATACAAAAAAATATTTTTAGATTTACTTTAGTCCGAATGTTCTATTTTTTTAATGATACTTCCCATTGCATTAATCGCTATGCAAGCTGGTTCACGGGAACAATAACTCCTGTCCACGTGTAACTGATGATTTGACCAGTAATGTACAAAGAAGGGGTTGAGGCCCAAATCATGAATAACATTCTTCATCGAATCTAACTGCATAATTGATATGAATCGCGGTCGATATGTAAAGATTTTTCGTATTCGTGCTTAGCAGCATTGAGAACGGATATGGTGTGTAAGAGCGATGACACACACAGCGGTGTGTGTCATCGTCGAGCGGCAGCCAAGTCGGCACAAACCGCTGTGTGTGTCATCGCTCTAAATGTGGTGGTTCGGGGTCACCCGGTAACATGAGCTTTTGAGCTTGTTCGGCTCCATATACAGCTGCAGATTTTTGGCACAACCTTTCCGCGACTAGTTTTCTCTGTGGCTTTCTCAGGTACCGTTTACCGCAAACTCCGTCCCCTTCTTTGACACTGCACATCACATTTATGCACAGGCCTTCGAAATCTTCAATATCGCAACGTATGGTTGAACCACATCTGCACTTTCCATTTATGTATTGTTATAAATCAAATCGTTTCTATCTCATGACAAAGTCTAACTCGATATAACTAATAAAAATATTCAAGATCGGGATGTTTTGCCTGCTACTGAAGACAAAACATCGCGATACCAATAATTCTCCAATACATTATTTTCACCAATCTTTGGCTTCTGCGAACTACAGTGGAGAGTAGCTCATTTTTAACACCTTGCCTTTCGCGCTCATTGCCTTTGAGACACCTTAACGGGGTCCTGTACGCCTATGCTGAATTTCCCTGTGTCAGCATCTCTCTGACTTACGGGTAGCAAGCTAGTTTGCAATATTCAGACCACTCACTCTTCTTCTAATTGCCAACGGAAACTCACTGTCTATTACTTATGATAAACACTCATTGGAGAATTGCTTTTTAATACAAATCAATTTATCTACCAAGAACCCGTTCCCACTCGTTATAATAATAAAAGTTACACAACAGTATCCTGATTGACCATCTTGGTTAATTTTATGGTTCTTGACTTGAAATCCACACTTGAGTCCGGAAGTGTGCCAAATTCTGTCAATTAAAGCTGCTTGCCATCTTCCCGGTATAAACATCTGACAGTTGCGTTTGTTTAACCCATACCTCCGCGACTCACCTTGTTTATAAACCCGTTCCGTTAACAGTCCTTCAAATTCTCCTTTATCAAAAGCAATGACAAAATTGGTAGAGCTGTCATCTGTCGAATTTAAATTAATAGACTCCCGTGACGTGTCACCTGAATCACGTGGTTCGATACTTTCATCGCATGATGGAATTTGGCTATCCGCAAGATCACTTCTGCCCATTAGTTGATCTCGTACTTTATACTTGTTGCACGTGACAAAGGTATACAGCGTTTGCGGGGATATGATATTGTTCAATTCTTTGGAAATTAAACACTAAATATTGTTTTTCTTGGGAATAATTTTATCAGGCTCGGTCGGATTTTCTGTAGAAACTACTGTCGGCGCAAATAGGTTTGGCCCCTCTATTTGAGTGATCATAACTTCTACAGAAAAATTGATCGAGCATTGAGTCAGGAAGAATCGTAAAGCACCAAGTTTTTTACGTCTGATGGTTATTCACAAATTTGTGTGTCAGAATCGTGAAAACCGTAATGATCTCCGGAACGTTGAAAAACGTAGTTTTTTCGGAGTCCATCGTTAACTTTAACTCGTTACCGTTTGTCTAAACTGAGTGTGAAAATCTGTAAAAAATTTAGAAATATACCCTGAACATTAACGAACATGATAACGTTTGGTAATTCCAAAAATATTCAAAAACCTGGACGCCAGGTGTAAAAAGGTCCAATGGTGCGATTTGCGGAACGGATTGGTACCAGTGAACCTGAGCTAGCTTAAAATTTTCGTCAAGGTATACACTTTTCGATTCCGTCATCAGTTTTTAGTTCGCAACAGTCAACTTTCAGTAATCGACTTCACCAATTTTTCAAATTTGCGCGGGGCCGCGCGTGTCTCAGCCCCGATATTCATTGCTGCATTTCCCTCCTGCCGCGCCCGTCACAGACTCAATTATTAATGCGATTAATAATGTAAATGCAGCGACGAATATCGCAGCTTGGACACACGCGGCCCCACGCGAATTTGACAAACTGTTGACGTCGATTACTGGAAGTCGACTCTTGCAGACCAAAAACTGATTACGGAATCAAAAAGTGTATATCTTGACGAAAATTTTGAGCTAGCTCAGGTTTGCCGGTACCAATCCGTTCCACGAATCGCACCATTGGACCTTTTTGCACCTGGCGTCCAGATTTTTGAATATTTTGGAAATTACCAAACGCTATCATGCCCGTAAATGTTCAGGGAATATTCCTAAATTTTTACAAATTTCTGAAACTCATTTCAGACAAACGATCACGAGTTTAAGTTGACATACGGCGATGGACCCCGAAAAACTACGTTTTTTTAACTTTTTGGAGATTATAACGGTTTCCACGATTTTAACACAGAAATCTGTAAATAACCATCAAACGCAGAAAACTTGGCACTTTACAATTTTTCCAGACTCGATGCTCTATCAATTTTTCTGTAGAAGTTATGATCACTCAAACAGAGGGGCCAAACATTTTTGCGCCGACAGTAGTATCACTTGCTTGTGCTCCAAAACTTTTTCAATTATCAGCTGTTTATCCAAACTAGTGGGTCGTCCACGTACAGACACCATGTTTTGCACTAAAGACACGACTACCACTAAGAATACAGCTGTGAAGAATGAAGTTTTGAGGAATTATCAAAAAACAACGAGGATGGAACTCGAATTCTGAGGCAGACTGCAAGATTGTATTGGTGAAAAACGTAACGTAATTCTACAGCTCATACGAAGAGCGCAGACAACGCTACGGCCAACAGCCTGAGTTAGCAGCCTTAATTCGGTGCAGCACAAACAATGCGATAAAATATTGCTATTATTCTCAAAAGTAGTGTTAGTTGTGAGGGATTGACTGGCATTTGATTTTTGAGGGAATATGGTATCTCAAGGATTGTTGTTGAACAATAATAATAGCGCCATGCGCTTCTCTGCCATTATTGTTCAGCAATGTTCAGGCAAAGTATAATCGATCGCTTAGATCAGCTGGACGGCTAGTGCCTATCGATCGCACACACGCCATCGTGCAGTGTTTACCCGCGTTAAATCGAACTCTTAACGTATTATTGCGCACCGAGCGTAAGAAGTATTCAATGTATACCGTGACAATCACGTGAAACCGAATGGATCCATGCTACCGAAAAGCGAATATTTCGTATTTTTAGCAGGTTAACCACTCGTTGCACTGAAAACCCCTAGGGTGATTTTGGCGTGCGGTCGATGAAACTCGGCAGCCATTGTTGGACATTGTTGTTGGAAACCGGCTGACTGTCAATACATCGCGGAAGGTAGACATGTGGGGTTATGTTCGCTTATTTTAAGCAAATGATAAATGAAGTGAATAAAACCTACGTGAATAAGTTATTGATATTTATCAAAAATCGATCAATCAGTTTTAAATAATATCATAGTACAATCAACGAATTAACTTAAGCTATAACTGCAAATTAATTAGAATCAAAGAGTTCATCGAGAACAACCAATTCCTTGATTGTATTAAGATATCATTCAAAACTAATTGATAGATTTTTGATAAATATTCATAGCTTATTCACGTAGTTTTTATTCACCTTATTAATCATTTGCTTAAAATAAACGAACATAACCCCACATGTCTACCTTCCGCGATGTATTGACAGTCAGCCGGCTTCTATCAACAATGGCTGCCGAGTTGCATCGACCGCGCGCCAAAATCACCCTAGGGATTGTTCAGCGCAACGAATGGTTAGCCCGCTAAAATTACGTCATATTCGCCAATATTCGCTGTCCGCTAGCATGGATCCATTCGGTTTCACGTGATTGTCACGGTATGTATATGTATTCCTGCGGACTAAATCCAAGTCCATATGTATATCAGTATGTCCCAGATCTTCCGGTGGAAAACATTGTAAAATCGTTCGGCCTCGTGGTCAAATATCTGTATTTCTCATCGCGAGAACCGATAAAAAAAAAAGGCAAAGAAAACGCGTGTAAACTTTTCCTAAACATTCATCCCGTAGGTCACTCATCCGAGGCCTCTTTCTCGCTAATTCGTTTACCCACATCCAACGAACCTCTCTATCGTCTCTCGTCACAAGCAACAATCATTAAAATACCACGTTCCCGCGAAAATCAAATGCCGGTCAATTCCTCAGAAGCGTTGACTGAATATTCTAAAGACGGTTCACCCTGGGTTAATTTGTGAGCCGACCAAGTGGGCTTGAAGTGGGCTTGGCGCTGAAAACGGTATCTGTAATACCGACTGAAATTTACTCTTTCAAGCGGCTGCGAGCTGACTCGTGGGGTAAATTCAGATTGATAACAGTAGGAATCTTAGATACTATCAGACACACTGTTGTACTGCACGTGATTTTTCTCCACTCTATCGACTATGCCGAAAACCTGCACGTAGCAGCTGTGATGTTTTCGGGAAATGTTCTGATACATACAAATTGCATACTCTCGCGACCTTCCACATTAATTCGCAGATTAATAATTAAGGTGACTTAGCTCTGAAAGTTTTCATAAAATTATATGCAGGGGCGAGGGGGGCAAAATGGGCACCATAAAAAACTAACGCTTCAAATAGAGGTTTGAATCAATGGATCTTTGAATTTTTACCGAAAAACGATGGCCTGAACGATGTCGAGTGTTGAACACCCTTACCTGAAACATTTTAGAAAATTGCGGGTAAAATGGGCACCCTAAACATTTTTCGAAATTTTTCAAAATTAAAAAATGTTCTGAATTTGTTTTCGTATTTTTACTTTCGAATACTTTTTACTTTTTTACTTTTTAATTTTTATTTATTTTTTTGCCCATTTTGTCTACCTCTCCCTAAGTTGTCAAGATATAGTAATGTAATTAATGAGATTCAAAATGTTTTTCAATTTTGAAAATGTACGAAAACTCTTTGGGGGTGCCCATTTTGCCCGGTAGGTCCCATTTTGCTCCCCTCGCCCTATTGCGCGGCCGCGTGTCACCCTGCCGCGAGATTCGTCGCTGCATCTCCCCCTGGCCGCGCCCGCCGCCGACTCAATTGTTGCTCGCTTATGCGGCCACTGATATACAATGTGTATGCGACCGTAAATAATGATTTGAAAAAAAATAAAAACTCTACGATCGAAATGAATCAAATTAAATCGATGTAAATTATAATTTTTTAATAGTGAAACGCAATTTCGGTGAGCCCCTGGCGTCAGTATCGAAGTATACAGGAATTGATAAATATTTCACATAATTATAAAGAGACAAGAAGTTCCGAACGCTTTCTCCACAGCATGAAAGCTTTGAGCAACAATGTATGGTCTGCGCCGGGCGCGGCCAGGGCAAATGTAGGGACGAATATCGCGGCTGGGGACACGCTCGCAAATTCAAAAAATTGTTAACGTCGTTTACTGGAAGCTCACTATTGCGAACCAAAAATTGATCACGGAATTAAATAGTGTATATTTTAACGAAAATTTTGAGCTAGCTCAGGTTCACGCGTACCAATCCGTTCCCTAAATCGCATCATTGGACCTTTTTTCAACTGGTGTCCAGGTTTTTGAACATTCTTAAAATTGCACAGCGCTACCATGTTCGGTAATGTTCAGGGAATATTTACGAATGTTTCCAGATTTCTCACACTTATTTTAGACAAAAGATGACGAGTTGAAGTTGACGTACGGCAATGAACTCCGAAAAAACTACGCTTTTTAACCATTCGGAGATCATAACGGTTTTCACGATTATTGGTTAGAAATGTATGAATAATCATCAGACGCAGAAAACTTGGCGCTTTACGATCTTTTTTGACTCGATCAATTCTTTTTGTAGAAGTTATGATCACTCAAACAGAGGTGCCAAGCCCTTTTGCGCCGACAGTAGTGATTATTATTATTATTATTTATTATTATGAGGTAGTCCATTAATCTGCGACTTTAAAATTATCTGGTCATACCGACCGGCTGGCATAGTGAATATAAGCCAGTGAAAAGTCGTTTATTTTACAGATTGAACACATCAAGAGGTAGTTATTGATAAAAAATGAAATATTATTTAAGCAAACTATATGAATAAAAACTTACTATTTAATTTCCTTTATTCTATTATACAGGGAATTTCACTACTTCTTTTTTTCTGCACAGAAAATGTTATTATTTCAATGTCATGATTAATAAATGTATTTTTGCGTTCGAAAATAAATATTTATGATAATATAAGCACATGGATCACCATAGGTATACCTAGAGCGAAAAAAAGGTGTCCATATTACGGGAAATGGGGTGTGAAAATGGAATCGGTCGTATAATTGGACCTCTGGATCGTAGAAGAACGTATAAAATTATTTCTGCGCTTCGAGGTGGCCCCTGGCTACTTTGAAATAAACAAATTTTAATTTCAATTCTTCAAACGAACATCCTTATCTGCAATTTGATCGCATCTTTTTCGCCTCTCAAACAAATGTTCATCTTTTTTCACTTAAACGCGCTCTTATTTGAAATTTTTACTCTAGATTTGAAGCAATTATGTGTCTAACTCTTCTCAAGCTGGTGAAGCGATTGAAATTCATCTACTATGGAATAAAAAAAAGTATCCATTTTTTTTCAATAATTACACAAACAACGTTTGACTACTTTCAATCGCTCTATCTACGCAAATTTAGGTAATCATAAACTTTGGTAAAACTTTAGGTAAAACAAACTATAAAGTCTTTATACGGCAGTCTGGTTGCGCAGTTCGAAGTGCACATTCCAAAACTGCTGTATAAAATCTCCGTACCGCAGTTTTGATGTACGGTTCGAAGTGCGCAACAGATCGCACCGTAATCTCACTCTCCGTCTACGAATTTCAACTGGCGTCAAAGTGACTTTTCATGCCTATTCCGAAAAAAAGAAAGTATGGGGCGCACCCGTAAACCATTTTTGACTCGAATAATGATTTCAGTACGAGCTAAAGGCTAAAAAAAACTTGGTTTACGGGCATGCCACATAATATAATATTACTTCGATTCAACTAACATAAGCCGCGATGATCAACTACGAGCGTTGAATTATCTTCAGCGGCGCTGCGAGTAGAGATTTCAGTGGCGCCTGGCGGCTCCGTGCTGGGCAGATACGTGGCCACCTTTCCTGAAGGTCTAAATTCGGAAAATTCGATGAATTGTCTAACATTGATTTATGTAAATTCGTTTTTAACGAGTCTTAATTGTGCAGTTTTCATCTTTTGCAAAGTGCGAGTCGCTTCTCATTATACTCTCGCTCCGATTTACGCGCGAGAGAACCAGGCGGTGGTGCTTCAAAACATTAACAATTTTTTAACCATTCATTCGATTTAAGTGAAACTTTCCAGAAGACCTATTTGGACCTTATCGAGCAGCTTTCTCATTGGAAGTTTTCAGTTGCTCGAAATTCGTTCGACTTCCGAAACGCTTGAAGATATCCATAACTGATTTTTGCAATATCTCGGAAAAAAATTAAAAACTTTCTTTTTAACAACAATATTATTCTTTTTATTTTTTAATCAGTCATGAAACACTATAATATATGATTCCTGCAAATAACGTTCAAAAATTCTAAAAATCGGGTAAGCGAGAGCGAGTTGAAGTCAAAGAGGCGGGAAAAATTCACCTTGGAAAAAATACCTTTTTTGTAATATCCCGAAAACGACAAAAGCTACAACTTTTTTTGAAGGGAAAAAAAATTCGGGATAAAATTTCCTACAAGAATGCATGTTTGAAAATTCCTAATTCGTGATTTCTTTTCTAACTGCTCGGGGGCCAACTCTGGGGAGCGAGAAAAAGTTATATCTCCTTATTGCATCCATCTCCCCAATTACAATCAAAATGTCCCTCGAATGCTCGCTGACTCGAATCTCGCAGGCGACTGAAGCCTAGGTTGGCCCACTACGCTGGCGTGCAATACAGCTATAGCGCGAGGTATGATTTCTTTTGTTTCTCCAGTTTACACACCGATGACAAGTCTGTAAACATTCTTAAGCCTTGTGAATAACTTATTTGCATACCACTTTTCCGGATCTCTTGATTGCAAGTACCTTAAATCTTGCACCCAAGTATTGTTAGTTAATATTTTATGAACGATTTTCAATGAACAATTGAGTAGCCGAATGCGACAAGAGATATAAATTTGTTTCGCTTCGCAAAAGTGGCCTCTGACCGTTTGTAAAAAAAGTTACAAATTTCGAATCTTGAAGCATGCATTCCTATAGGAAATTTGATTCCGCATCTTTGTTTCCACGTAAAAAAAAGTTGTGGCTTTCGTCGTTTTAAAAATATTTACAAAAAACGTGTCCGTTGTAAAATTAAAAATTTCCACCGTCTTTCACTTCAACTACTGTTAAATTAACCAAATTTTGGAATTTTTCAACGAAATTTTCAGACATCATGTATTATAGCGTTTGACTATTGAAAACGGGGGATATGACTGTTAACAAAAAAGTTATTGATCATTTTCCGAGACATTGCAAAAATCAGTTATGGATATCTTCAAGCGCATCCGGAGTCGAACAAATTTCGACCAACCGACAACTTTCAGTGAGGAAGTTGTTTATCAAGATGAAAATAAGTTTTCTGGCAAGTTTGGCTTTAATCGAATGAATGGTTAAAAAATTGTTAATGTCTTAATTTACCACCGCTTGGCCTTCTCGCGCTTGGATTACAGCTTCGAAGATACAGAACAGAGAGGTTTCCGTAAATGAATAAAATTAATTAAAATCATTTGATTTATTTACTAACAAGGTTGATTAGATGAATTATCCTCACTTACCTACTTTGCTTCTTATTATCATTATCATCATTATATTCGTGTTGTTGTTCATTTTATTATTATCATCATTATTATTGATATTTTAAAAATTGTTAAACATAATAAAATTAATTAAAACTATTCGATATACTCGCTAACAACGTTAATTATATGAACTATTTTCACTTACCTACTTTGCTTCCTGCAAGCATCAATTCGTCCAGAAATAAATAAAAAAGCGGGTGGCCAGCCATTATGTATAACGTTGATGCAGAATTTCAAACGAACTCATTTGGAAACTGTATCATTATGTTAAGCCGCAAAAATCATTAATAAACATTGAGTGGCCTAATTTTTCATTCAAACTTTATCTTCTTACTTTGCATTTTTTATAGATGCCTAGGTATAACAGGGGAAAGAGCTTGCCATATATACTTATATATAAATGCATTGAGAAATTTTCATAATTCGAAGGAATGCATAATTTCAAGCAACCGCAGAATCGGAAGGGGTCGTAAAACGTAGAAAGATAAAAAGGACGTGTTTCTTCATTTTCAATCTATAAAAACATAAAAACAAAGAGAGAAACTCGGTAATGGTGAGGATCGGAGAATGAAGAGTTTACGTGGTTTGCCCTATATATTCGTATTGCGAAAACTTCGAAGAATAATAATAACTCGTATTATTCAGTGTAAGTCCGAATATGCAGAAGCACAAACTGCATACGCTAGTGTGCGGCGGGCAATCACAATGGAAAAATATTCAAGAGCTGTGAGATGTGACTTTGTGAAGCATACAAGTATAATCTCCCGTTGTCCTCAACAAGCACCTGCAAACTTCACAGCACTTTCCATATTGATCTCCAATCCGCGATGTTCTGGTAATTAATTGAAAACAGGTGTTATATCGGAAACGAAAGGAACGTTTCGAGCGCGTATTTCCGCGATGCCAAAAATATCGAAATTCCTCAATTCCAGAGACAGCCATATATATCTCTTTTGGTAGTGCTTTTGGTCATTTGCATGGTTGTCATTTGCTTCAAATATGTTTTATACAGTGCAAAACATATTTGTTCAAACTAAAGCATTTCTTCTTATCACCTTATTCAATTGCCGCGAAGTTTAACGAATTCGATTTAATGTGTACTTACGCCTCAGTGACTCTTTTTGGAGCCAGTTCGTCGTATTACCATAATGTCTACGTAGGAAGGCACGGGATTGCGTGAAAACGTGTTTCCAGTTCGCATTATTTATCAATTAAAATTAAGTCACTAGCAATCATCTTTATTTTATTTACTTAATTTCTGTGAGCTACAATGCGACGGAACCGGTAAAAACACGCGCGTGGGGTCGGGGATATTTGCGATTCCTATAACTATCTACTCTAACCGCTCTGACATATCATCACGAAAACGGTTTATTCCAGTCGGTAATTGCAACACGGATCCAGCGCGTTTCAGTATTTTTTACTCACTTCCTGAATATGCCGCTAGAACTACTGAGGGGGCGCTAGCTCGCTGCGAATTTTAGTCGGCTCACAAAGGTCCATAAGGGGAGCTGTCTTTATAATATTCAGTCAACGTCAGAAGTAACGCTACTTTGGAGAATGATTACAATAGTTTATCGCATTGTTCCGTATTGCAGCGAATCAAGGCTGCTAACTGAGGCTGCTAGCTCCAGCGTCGTAGAGCCCAGTATTTCCTAACTACCCAGGGCAGCGTGTAATCAGTATAGCACTAGGACTTTTTTGTCAATTTCACAATACACCTATAATTCACTTTCTTGTCATCGCAGTCGAAAGTACTCTGAACTATTTACACTAATATTTTAATGTTTACTGGTCACTTAACGCTCCCAAAAACCTAAACTTGTTTTTAGATTCGACGAATGTACTTTCTAAAATAGTCAATCGGGGGAGAGGGGGGCAAAGTGGGCCCTACCGGGCAAAATGGGCCGTACTGGGAAAAATGGGCACCCCCAAAAAATGTTCATACCTTTTCAAAATTGAAAACCGTGTTGAATTTAATTATTTACATTGTTCTAGTCGGCAGGGAAATAACTCTGAGATTCTAGCGACACATTAATTCGTTGGGTTGAATTAAATTGAATTAATGCCTTCAATTCAAATTCATCCTCTTAATTCAAATTTATTTTTTTAATCCACGTTAATTTCTTTAATTCAATTCAATTTTTTTCAATTCATCTAATTCAATTTACGTTTCACAGTAATTCATTCTGATGCAAGTTCAAAGAGAGTTTAAACTAACTCAATTTCATCAATTCAAAATAATTTTTACAATCCAATTCATTCCATTCGAACTATTTTTCACCGTAATGCACGCTAATTCAAGTAATTATATAATCATTCCAATTCATTTCTCATATTTTATGTTTTTTCAAATTGATTCTTTCGATAAAAATTCAGTTATTTCTCAGTTAATTCCCATTGATTCAGTTATTTCCCGCTCGATTTCTTATTATTTCAGTTATTTCTCAGTTAATTCAGTTCATTCTCATTAATTCAGGTAATTTCCGAAAGTTCAGGGTAGATAAAATTAACTCAAGGGCTATTACCAAGATAATTGAACGAGTTATTCCTCCCCCCCCCCCCCCCCCCCCCCGGCTCTAGAAAACTTTGAACCTTGACAACTTAGGGAGAGGCGGGCAAATAGAAAAATTAAAATAACGGAGTAAGCGGTATTCTAAAGTAAATACGAAAGTAAATTTAGAAAATTTTTGAATTTTGAAAAATTTGAAAATTTTTGAGAGTGCTCGTTATGCCCGCAAATCTCGAACTTTTCAGGCAAGGGCGTTCAACACTCGATATCGATTAGGCTATCGTTATCTGTGATTGTTCGGTAAAAATTCGGAGATTCATTGATTCAAACCTCTGTTTGAAGCGCTAGTTTCTTGGGGTGCCCACTTTGCGCCCCCCCCCCCCCCCCCCCCCCCCCCCCTCGCCGCTATATTCTTCGTTTTCTCTAGAACTCCAACACTGTAGGACCTCTATAACTGAGAACCATTGAAAAAAAGTTCGCAACCGATCAAGCCGTTCAAACAGACTGTAAAACACAACTATACCGAGAATATTCGGTGAGAGTAAACGACCCCCTCCCTACGGCAAAACCAACACTGGCGCGCACCGCGTGCGTGAGGCTCGTTCGGGAGGGGATAGGCGGCCAGTGGTGCGTCCGCCGAATCTTCCGCGCTAGGCCCAATCCGTATAGCCCATTCGCGCTAGTTCGATGAATACTTAACGTGAAAAGCAATCATCACACGAACACAGCAAAGAATGAACGCGAATAAAATGAATTCGCCTGATGTGAACATTTATTTTCAAAATTTATCAACGAATTTAAAATCAAATATCAATTAATTGGATTTAAGTATTTATTATCAGTGTTTATGAGCGTTATTAGAGACACAGTGGAACAGGTAAGTCGAGGGTGAATCATTGAACAGAACATGGTCGAAAATTGATTTTTCAGAACTCAATTTTATTTAATTTATAAATCAATAAATAAATAAACCAATGTTTGACGATGTTGTCTTCAATAATTTATTCTCCACTTACCCGCTCCATTTTGTCTCAAATATCACTCATAAACACTAATAATTAATAATCATATCGAATTGATAGATATTTAGTTGTATTCATCGAATTAGCGCAGATGGGCTATACGGATTCGGCCTAGCGCGGAAGATTCGGTGGACGCACCACTGGCTGCCTATCCCCTCCCGAAAGAGCCTCACGCACGCGGTGCGCCCTGTGTTGGTTTTGCCGTAGGGAGGAGGTCGTTTACTCTCACCGAATATTCTCGGTATGCTGCAATACAATACTTGCAACTTCTCGGGCAATTGTATTTTTGAATAGTTAGATAATTAGGAACAAAAAGTAATACGTAATTTTAGCATGATCAATAATGTCAGAAGTACGAGCTGTAGAATTGTTTATAGACACGCTCAAATTCAGATTTATTAGTCAATAGCTCTGTTATCACTGTTGATCGGGGTGATCTTATTTTAGATTATAGTGTTTTTCGAATTCTCCGTCCTGTATATGACACTGTCGTAATTATTAAATGGGGTCAGATTTGTAGTGATTGGTACATATTGTGACACGAGACAATCACTGTTTTGTTTGAGCATGAAGCGGGCTATGCCGGTCGAAAAATCGACATGTAATAGCGCTCCTACTCCCTACAAACAATCTCATAATAAAAACATCGGAAATGATAGTATATGGTGTACCAAGAGGGCAAAGTAATTGCTTTTACGCTGCCCGTGAGTTTGCAATACGAGTCATAGACCAGTCGAAGACGAGTATTGCAAATACGCGATGCGTATAAGGATCTTGCCTCCTTGATACGCACGATTCTTCATATAACAAAAGCATGTTTTAGAAGTCTTTTCATGAGAGAGGTTATGTTGACATCGTATGGAGTACTACGCGCGGACCAAGAACGAATGTGCATGCGCAGAGTACCTATTTAGCCACTTTCAACTCCTAGGAGCTAGAATATTACTTTCAAGACCCATCCCTTGTCGCCCACCTCCTTTTTGTCGAAATGTGTCATATTTCGATTATTATCCGAGCCCAGGCGTCGAAAATGCAGAAAAAGGCTAACGTCGCGCGAATTCTATTTCAATTCCGAACACATACGTCCAAAAAAATGTTTGTTTTATGCGAAAATAGAGCCTACAGATGGTTTTTACATTATTCGAATGTTTTCAAATTCGATTTCCTCGGCGAACTTTTGCACTTCACCATGAGCATGGCAAAATTTTCCAGAAGCATATTTTTATATCAAGTTTCGAAAAATCAAAACGCCATACTGTAAAAATTCGTTTCACATTATTTTTTTTCCCCACATATCTTAACGCGAGTGTGGCAGTCTTCAACCCCATCGTCACAGTACAGGGAATCTTTTTTTCTTTTTTTTTTTTTTTTAGTTACTGTAACGTGGCGGAATTTAGGTCTGCCACTGACCAGCTCCTTCCTCCCCACGAAGTGTCCTGTTATCTGTTACGTGTTGTGTGTCTTTGTACTTTCTACTTCCCCCAAGGCAAAAGGGTAATTGTATCTTTTAGAGTAAGTGTCTGCCGTAAGGTTTTGTATGTTGAAATAGATCCGCATCGAGAGCATCACGGGGGCGACGTACGGGGAGGTACGCCCGTAAAGTCACGTCGGTAATACCTGTACCAACAACAACAGCTAGCTGAAGACCACCTGCCGGTCGGGAGCGGGCCGCACTTCCCGGCCTGACATTGCCTCCCGCACCGGCCAGCCATCAACATCGACACTCGACGGACTCGACGTGTATGGAAAAGTTCCCCCCCCCCCCCCCCAGAAATCGGCGCGCTATCTGAAGATGGCCTAAGTCGACGGATGACGCAATTCCGGGAATCACCTCTTTTCCGCCTTCTTCTTGATTCTCGCCAGTTTCGGAAATTGTCACGCTTTGTCTACGCTCTACCTTTCGTCTATTTCTGTCTTACGTTTCTTTGCTTTTGCGTCTCAAAACATATTGTTAAACCATTTCTTGAGTTGCTAGCGCACAATTGCACGATTGCTGTAGTGAATTTTTGAGTTAGTGCCTAATTATTAATCACCTAGATTACCTAGTTTAAGTATGTGCGTGTGTGTGCGAGAATCTTGCCATCCCGTGCCGACTGCCAGATGAAGGTAAGCTCTATGCTTAGGCTACGACCACCTGTCTATCTGATTCTTTCTATGCGTGAGAAATCACTTATCTTACTCCTTTTGCTTATTATACTGTCGAAGAGCGATCTGACATCCTCGCGACCGCTAATAGTGACGGGTTGTCGAGGCCATTATTATATCTGTGGTAGTGTGTAGTTGCATAAATATCTGTATCTTTTTCCCTCTTGCCTTGGGGTTACCTGCTTAAATTTAAAACATTATTCGTAATTTGTTATCCGCGGAAATCACGCGAGGGAGCTTTCATTTTTCTGCTTTTCTTTTCATTTTTTTTTTTTTTTGCAACGTTCTTTTGTAGCTGTCTGTGAGTACGCAAACCCATTTTGTGGGATTTATTTCTTCTCTTTACGTGGTTCTAGGACCCGATAGCTCCCTGCGTTATACTGTCTTATTAAAATCCGGCGTGCGCTGTACTATTTTTAAGAACCTAACTACGTGAGAGCGAGATACCGAAACGCGGTCGGTCTGTATACGAGTGAGTTCTAAGTGTGAGTGTCAACCGGCCAGCGTAGCAACGATAGCGCATCCGTCCGCGCAACACCTCGGGTACCTTCGGTAACTGAGCAGCCATGGCGTCCGCTTTGTTTCTAACTGCTGCCATCTGCGCCTAAAACTAGACAAAGTGTCCGAACACAAGACTGCGACTGCAGCTGCAGCTACGGAGTACGCGGAAGAAATTGAAATCGAATGACGAAATTTTGGAAGTCTAGCGTCGTTCTAGCGTGGTCATTTGAAAGGAGAAGAAATAATTTAAGACTATAAACCGAGATTCAATTCTGCCATTGATCGATGCGATCATTTCTAGTCTTTGTCGACCGTCATCAGATTCAGAAGAAGAAAATAAAAATCATGACGTTGAATTGAATGATCAAATTTTTAAGGTTAAAAAGTTTAGTTTTTTTTTTTTCATGACGTTGAATAAATTGTTCAAATTTTTGAGTTCGAACAGTTTGATTTTTTCTCTTCCTAATTTTAAAGGATGAAAGGTTCTAATTGATTTTGTTCCACTGCAGCGTTGTTCGATTACCCACGGAAAATACGCGCAAGCTTGAACCCGAGTTTTGAGTTTACACCGCATGACCCCCATGTAGCTCGTTCGTTAATGCATCTCCTTCTTTTCGCTTGCTTCAACTCGTTCGTTAATGCAGAGATTCAGCAGCACATCCGTCGCAGCTAATATCAGACGGCCGCGCAGCTAGTGCATAGGTATCCATGAATCAATAGAAAGCTGCGTCTCGGCCGACTGCGGTATTGCCGTAAACGAACAGTAAACTGCAAATGCTGCCGCATCGACTTCGTAACCGAAGGTACCCTAGAGCTGCTCTGGCAACGGGCTAGTGTGCTGTATGTGTGATCCCTTCTCCTACTACCGTCTCGTCTCGAGTGTTGGCCGTACTCTACGACGCGCCTAACGCCTAGCTTCGGATCAGCTGTACATTCTGCCGGCCTGTTACCTAATTTCTGAAGCATTTCTTCTCGTGCCTGCTGCTAATTCCATAGCTTGCTCTCCTCCGCGTGCGGCGACTTATTTTGTATCAACTTTTCTCTTTCTTTTTTTTGTTTATTTTGTTAATAAGTGCTAAGATAAAGGTCCCGGTGGATCATGCGTGAGTGAGATAGCTTCTTAGAGCATCAGCGTGCTCCAGTATTGTTTAGTAATGATCTTTACGCTCTGTATTATTTATCGCTGCCCGAAATCATACTATTTTCGTTCCTTTAGGTCTTTCTTTGATTTTATTTTAACTCCCGCACGTCTGTACCGCTACCTTTGCTGACTTTAAATAAATTATTACTGCTTTTTGAACTACCTTATACCAGGTGATTCATTTTAATCGGCCCAAACTAATTTTTCCGAAACTAAGCAAGATTCGAAAAAAGTTTGGTATAAAATATTCAGGGTTTAGAGGAAGACAAAACTTGGTGGTATCAGTATTTCCGTAAGTGGAGCCGCCAAGGTCAGGTGAAGGTCAACATGTTTTTTTCAAACGGAATTACATATTTTTTTTCTCCAGAATCTGGAAGAGCATCAAATTCTGCACTGAAAAGTACTCGCATACATATGGCCTAAGGTCAATGAGTAACGAGGTAGAGCTGGTCAAAACAGTACACATGCGGCCGCGCCTCGCGGTCGCGGTGCAGCTCCCACCAGCGTACCAATTTACAGATATCTTGTCGGTATTGTGAGAAGACTTGAGTATCCAATAAACATTACAAATTTGACGTGAAAATGGAAAATGAAAAATAAAAAATAAAAACGCAATGAAATAATTCCGAACAAAAATTTGTTGTCTGATTAATAAACGAAACAAAATCAAAATCAACTAGTCACACTTTATTTACCCTCAGCAACTCCACGTGAAAAATAATCTGACCCCTTCGTATCCCCCGAAACATGCATACTAAAGTCTCCTCACGATACCGACAAGCTATCTGTAGATTGGTACGCTGGCGGGCGCTGCACCGCGACCGCGAGGCGCGGCCGCATGTGTACTATTTTGACCGGTTCTATCTCGTTACTCATTGACATTAGGCCATATGTGTGCACTTTTGGGTGCAAAATTTAACGCTCTTTTAGATTCTGGAGAAAAAAATATGTCATTCTGTTTAAAAAAACCATGTTGACCTTTACCTGACCTTGGGGGCTCCACTTACGGAAATACTGATACCATCAAGTTTTGTCCCCTTCTGAACCCTGAATATTTTATACCAAACTTTTTTTCGTATCTTGCTTAGTTTCGGAAAAATCGGCCTGGGGCGATTAAAATGGATCACCCGGTATAGCGCATTACTAGTGTTATTTCTTCGCCCCTACGTTCCCCTCTTCCACGGTCTAGCCGGCCGAGACCGTACGTTCTCGTTGAGATCAAGATTCGCGGCAGCGAATCGCCGCCAAGTACCCGTAGGCAGGCGAGAGCTAGCCACGAGACTATTTTCTCGGTAGAACTCTTATACCTGTAAGCACCCGGTCATAACTTCGGAACGCGTGAATATTATTCGATAAAATTTTCAAAATGGATATTCCCCCACCACACGACTTCGCTGTATAAATTAGATCGAGATCGGTACACTGGTTTCCGACATATTAGTCACGAAAGTTGATGAACAAAATTCTTCTTCTCCTTCTTCCTGGTCACAGATTTTCGCTAGACGCTTGCTTGGGACCACGTTTCCGACCGAACGGTACACGGATCAACTTGAAGTTCGAAACGTGGGTACAAGCCATTGAAATCTCGACCCCTATTGGTTTTGGCATGAATCTGAATTCGCATTCGGTCGGTATGTAATGATAAAGTTACCAAGTCAGCTACAAAGGGTCGACGAAAAAAAAATGGCCGTCGGATCGCGCTGTTGACAGTTAAAATATTCATAATTTTATATATAATCATATTATATAGTTATATATTCATATTATATGAGTATATAATGTGTTATCGGCCATGCTAATGGTTTTATATCAGTGAATCAGTGAATCAGTGAATAATAATAGGAGTGAAATAGTGCGAGCCCGTGATTGCATGCCGATCACTGTTATTAATGATAATTATTGACATCTCCATGGTGGCCTCTTGTAATTGCACGGAACCGATTCTCTCAGCTGGGTTCAAATATAGAGAATAAACCAACGAACCTGGCAAAATCTTATTTTATCACTACTAACCGAAGCAACTGAAAAAAAGGTTACGATGACTCACATCAAACGGTATGTACGCTTAGCGTGTTTGATTCTGACCGGTATGAAGTTGGCACCACAGTATTCTGTCTCCTTCTATCCTTCCTGGTTACATAGGGAATAAAAGAGACAGAAGACTGTGGGGCCAACTTCATACCGGTCAGAATCAAACACGCTTGGCGTACGTACATTTATTTTCACTAGACTTTACATTCGTTCACACAATAATAGATGGATAGAACAGCCTCGACCTCTTTATTGCCACTAAATGCATAACTCGTTATTTGTTTATTGCTTTGTATGTTTCCGACCATCACTTGAGGTGCGATTCTGGATGTCTTGGCGTTAACATACCGCCGACGTTAACTTTTGGCGTCCGCGTTTCCCTGCTACACCTGTTCATCTCCGCAGACCCCCTATATGTTTTGACAATCAACAATTGGTGACGAAGAAATCCGTGCTCTATGATAACGTTACCCACCGATCAGGCACTACTGACGAGAGTTTTTAGCGCCTGCGGTAACGCTAGCCATTCGTTTACTAGTTAGCATCATCGCAGCGTCGAATTTTGCCTGAGTTCAATTGATGATTGTCGATGATAAACCCTCAAGTTGCTTAGCGACCTCGTATTTCCCACACAAAAACAGAGAATATAGGCGGTAGCGGACATGAGAAGGGACTCACGGGGAAGCGCAACGATAACACGGGCGCTAGAGATGATGTTACGTCCAAGATCCAGAATGGTCCCTTGTGATGACACATGCTATAGAAATTAGTAGTAATATACTGGAACCTCTGCTTCAATTATTTGTTATTTTGTATCTTTGACAGTCACCTGGACCATTCCTATCCTATTATCAATCCATTGGAATAGACGAAGATAACACTCTGACAAAACGACGTCCCAAAACGAGGGTTCCAAATATCAATGTGTTGAAATAAACGAATATAACACTTCGGCAGAACAACGTCCCAAGGTAAAGGTAGCCCACAGCCCATAGCTCCAAAGTAATAACAACGCTAGGAAAATTAGTAGTAATGTACTGAAACCTCTCATTCAATTCTATGTTATTTTGTACGTTTCACAGTCACCTGGACCATTCCTATCCTCTTATGAATCCATTGGAACAGACGAAGATAACACTTTGACAAAACAACGTCCCAAACCAAAGGTTCCGATTATCAATCCGTTGAGATAGACGAACATAACACTTTAGCAAGACATCGTCCCAAGACAAAGGTAGCCCACAGCCCATAGCTCAAAAATAATAACGATGCTAGGCAAATTAGTAGTAATATACTGAAAGCTCTCCTGCAATTCTTTGTTATTTTCTATCTTCTACAGTCACCCGGACCATTCCTATCCCATCATCAATCTATTGGAATAGACGAACATAACACTTTGACAAAACGATGTCCCAAAAAGGAGGTTCAGATTATCACTCCATTGAAATAGACGAACATAACACTTTGGCAAAACAGCGTCCCAAGACAAAGGTAGCTTACAGCTCATAGCTCCAAAGTAATAACAATGCTAAGAAAATTAGTAGTTACATACTGAAACCTCTCATTCAGTTCTATGTTATCTTATATCTTTTACAGTCACCTGGACAATTCCTATCCTATTATCAATCCATTGGAATAGATCATGCAAAATTCATGGAAAGATTGCAATTATTTCCTACTAGTTAAACAATGAAAAACTTTTTGACTCAGTGAAAGAAAAGCTACGAGCGTACATTCTTTTGTCTTGAGTGTAAAGGCGCAATTGGGGATTGAAGGCAAAGTGTATGCAGGTGCAAACTTGCGGGAGTAAGAGTCAGCCGGGTGAAAATATTATATGAAGCTGACTATGGTCAGGCCGATGGATGGTGACGTTGTTTCAGGTAGGTAAGCAAAGTGCATGCAGGTGCAAACTTGTGGGAGTAAGGGTCGGTCGGGTGAAAAGCTATATGAAGGTGACTATGGTCAGACCGGTGGGTGGTGACGTTGTTTCAGGTAAGTAAAAATAGTCAATGATTGGCGTACGGCTGTGATATAGTTGATTGGTTCGTTTTCACAGAGTAGGGATGAGCAAGGTGCCAACTAGAACATATATAGACATGCCAAAACTGTGTAATTTTATCAGTTTGAAAAACTGTTCAGTAGAGGAAACTCTGCTGGTTGTGATCTTCTGATTTCGAGTGGTTTAACTATTACTGTTGCGTTTGTTTTTTCATTCGTGAAAGGTATTGTTACCAAGCGAACAAGTTTGAGTTTCGAGAAAATTTTGGACAAGTCCTTGTTTTTCTTTTGTTTGAATTCATTTTTCTTTTGTTTGAATTCATTTTTCTTTTGTTTGAATTTATTTTGGAGGATATTTTGACGATGAATCGTGTTGAAGATAAACGTATCATATCAACCGTGCAGGGTTTAACCCTGATGGTGATACGGTACCTCAATGCTTCAAGACCGAGCTGCATTACGCCGCGTATTCGTGAGTGGCATCGCCAAGTCAACGGGATGCGTACGGTGCAGGAAGTGACGACTGTTCTACGCAATATTATAGGTATAGTTGACATGACGACAATCATAGAAATCATGACATTGCCCCGCTTAGTGAGCAGGCCTTCTTGGATCGCGAAAATGCTGGATATCGTGAGAGTTGCCCTTATACCAGCCGATCTTCGAATGCTGGAGGATGTGATTGAGCGGCGAGAGCGGAAGACCGGGACGACTGCACATCTGGATGCCGAGGCTATGGCACGAGAAGAAGCGGATGCTATAGAAGCTGTCGAGGCTTATGAACTGGCGGCGGAAAGTGTGATGGCACTTACACAAGATCATCCTGGTGTAGACGCGGACGGTGCGGCGACAATGAAAGAGGCTAGGGAGCGACTATCACAAGTCTCAATAAAAGATGTGGAGGATGCGGATGAGACGAGGGTGATCGTTGGAACGACAGATGAAATTTGTCGATATGCACCGCATCTATCGAGTGAAAGTACACGGTATAACCCTGTAAGCAGTAAGTTGTGTTAGAAAATATATAACGGGTAAATTAATTAATAATAAAGAAGAGATATTATATTATATTATTTTTTTTTATGATATTATATTATATTATTTTTTTTTTTTTTCCACGTAAACCTCATTCTCAGTCATGCAAAGGCCCCAGGGGTATAAGCATAGTGAATTTGCCCTTGAAAGATATGGGCACGATACTGAGCGGATTTTCAGGTACTAATAAGATAATAAGATCCTGAAAGTTTCAGATCTCTAACCCAATTGGTTTTCGAGAATAAGCAAAATATATGAAAATCAGAAAAAATGAATATTCTCAGGAACGCGTAAATCAATTAATTTGAATTTTGGATATGTTTTGGCGGCTGAGGGTAGCTTTTAGGAAAAAAAATATGAACTATATCGGTTAATAAGAACCTCAAAAAAAATGGTATTTTTGTTTTAATTTTGATTTTTCACTATGATGCGATTCTGGCACAACCATGAAACTATTTTTTTCGAATTCCTCATCAATTTTTCTGTAGATATACGAACTCCTAAGATTTTAAAAAACGGTATGCCATATTACAAAAAATTAAGAACCATTTTTTATGCAAATATTCACTTTATTTATGTATTTTAAGCTTGCATCTTTATCTTTATTGCTTACATATGTTTTTTTGATTTATTTAAAATAGCTATTTCTAAGTGGAGAGTTGAATTATTAAATATGAATGAAAAACAACTAAAATATCATAAACATTTTACACTTATAACATAAGAAACAGATTCAAGTCAGTAAATTATAAATGAATAACAACAAATGTTCGAAAGATATATTGAAAAAAAAATTTTACATCTTATTTTATTATTTATTATTTTATCTTTTTTGACGTAATAGGACTGAGTCGATAACGTCTCATTTGCGACAACTAATAGCGGCAATTCAAAAAATATTGCATGCCTTAAGCGCGAAGCGCTGGGGTATGCTCTACTCTCACCTAAAAATCAAGATCCAACGTTTTTTTTCGAATATCATCGCGAACTGAATCATAATTGATTACATTCATCATTGAATATTAGGACAAGAGTTTTTTCTAAATATCTTCGATATAATTATTTAATATTCATTGACATTAGAAGATATAACGTTTGACTTAGATAAAAAAAATAATTATTGTTATAAATAGAGAAATGACTATTTTAAATAAATTAAAAAAACATATGTAAGCCATAAAGATAAAGATTCAAGTTTAAAATACATAAATAAAGTGAATATCTGCATAAAAAATGGTTTTTAATTTTTTGTAATACGGCGTACCGTTTTTTAAAATCTTAGGAGTTCGTATATCTACACAAAAATTGATGAGGAATTCGAAAAAAATAGTTTCATGATTGTGCCAGAATCGCATCATGGTGAAAAATCAAAATTAAAACAAAAATGCCATTTTTTTTTAGGTTCTTATTGACCGATATAGTTTATATTTTTTTTCCTAAAAGCTACCCTCAGCCCCCAAAACATATCCAAAATTCAAATTAATCGATTCAAGCGTTCCTGAGAATATTCATTTTTTCTGATTTTCATATATTTTGCTTATTCTCGAAAACCAATTGGGTTAGAGATCTGAAACTTTCAGGATCTTATTATCTTATTAGTACCCTGAAAATCCTCTCAGTATTGTGCCCATATCTTTCAAGGGTAAATTCACTATGCTTATACCCGTGGGGCCTTCACGTTGTTTTTCATAGTTTTGAATACTTTTACAGATGCTGGGGATATACCGAGAGCGAAACCAGCGGCAGGTCTGTTCAACGTCAACGTCGGAGCTTCTACCTCAACGTCGGAAATTCCAGCCGGATTATACGCGGTCAACGAAGGGGCTGACACTTCAGCAGTGCAGCAAGGCGGAGCAGCTCGTCGTGCAGGAAAGCGTAATGCTCCATCGGACGAAGTACCTGGGCAGGACGATCGAGCGGAGGTTGACGGGCGAGTTAGTGTACCGATTCAAGATGTAGGGTTAGAATCAGAAATAGAAGATGTAGACGGTAGACGATTTAGAATCACACAGCGTGTTAATAAAAGACATCCGCGTTTTGGGTTAGCGGGAAATCAGGTGACGGTAAAAATCATAGTTCCGCCGGAGACGGAAAACACACTACGTTGGTTAGAGGACGCTTTTAGGGAACTTCATAGGTATTTCAGGTCATTGTGCGGTCAGGATAATCTAACGGGCATAACGTTTGTTACGGATGGTTTCACGAGGAGTGCAGCGGGTTTAAACTTTCGACCGGCACGCGATTTTCAATTCAAGGATTTATGGTGTCTTGTGTTCAGAGTCACGCAGAGTGCAAGCGAGTTTTCGCTAGATCAGCCTTTCACTATCAATATATTTACGGTCAATTTACCTGCTGGGAGGGGTAAACGCTTACGTTTGGATGGGGAGGGAGTACTCAATAAGCGGTCGATCTTAAAATTTAAAAATACGGATAATTTATGTTTACCGCGGGCTTTATTCGCAGCCGGGGTGCGCGCGCGTAAGAATACTCATCCTGATTTTAAAAACATTTGGGGGAGAGTTAGGGATAGCGAGAAATATCAAAGAGAGAGGGATCGGGAATTAGTTAGAAAGGCGCACGTCACGATACCCGAGCAGGGCTGCGGGTATGATGAGCTCCTACAGTTTCAGCAGTATTTGGCGCGAGACGACACTGTAATAATTGTATACTTCCGAAGTACACTCGGAAAGGGAGGAGAATGTTTTTTCAATGGCGAGGATATCGTACTAGGCTTGGGGCGGAGTGCAACCTATAGACTCAACATTCTTTACGACGAACACAACAGATATTATGATCCAATTTTGAATATCAGTGCGGCAGCCGCCTCTAATTTTTTTTGCATACCATGTAATATAGGCTATACTCGTGGTATGGAACACAGGTGCTCTAATATATGTCCTCGTTGTCTGTCGACGCCCGCCTGCGATACGCGGAGTGATCGAATGGAATGTATCTCATGTAGACGTGAGTTTTACGGCATTGAATGTCTTCACAATCATAAAAAGCCCGGTTCGTTTAGCGGAAAGCGGTCAATCTGCAGTACTCTGCGGATTTGCGAAACCTGTGACATTTATATGGATACATCCAAGAGGAAGCATGTCTGCGGGAAAACATACTGCAAGACTCGTCGTTCAACTCAGAAGATAGAGCATAGTTGCTATATGAGACCTGTGAAACATACCACAGGAGAGCCTGTATATTCGTTTTTTACGATTTCGAGACACAACAGAATCAGACATTAGACGGCCACGTGCCAAATCTGCGCGTTGCGCAGCAGGTCTGCACGCGCTGTATAGATGCAGATTTTAGTGAGGGCTGCGCAGGGTGCGGTGCTCAACGAGAATTTCTCTTTAGTAGGGACCCAGTGAGGGAGCTCATCGAATTCGTAGATCGAAAAATTGAGGGTTATAGGAAGATTATATGCATAGTCTTCAAAGAGATAGGACTCTTTATTTTTTCTAGGTTTGGTTTAACAATCACCTTACAGAAAAGGAAGTGTATCCCAAAGTAATTACTTGAACTGTAACGGAATTGTCAGAGTGCAACTCCGCACCCTACGGCGTTCCTTGAGAAAATTACTAATTAATCAAATCTAAGGTATGTTTTGGCGCCAGACACGTTAGTGTCATTTTCTGAGGTATCAAACGGCTTCTTTACAAATTAAGAGTACGGAACGACGGCCTTGAAGCATCGGTGAGCTCAGATGGGCTTAGGGAATAGTAGAGTGGGTGGATCCACCTTCTTAATTAAATGAATAAAATATAGAACACCAGATATAAAGCCTTCGATGAAATCTGTTATTTCGTATATTGTTCGGTAGTTTTTGCGGTAACAGATTCAGCGGTATACAAGATCTCAGATATTAAATTACACAGCGGTAGTTATCAGATTATTAATGCAGAATCAGCAGACAAAAATGACGGTTGGAATAATACTTAATAATACTGTTTAACACAGAAAAGAATATTATATTATTGAGCCTTATTGCGACGCAGCGGTATAAAAAAAACGTAAACACGCCGGTTAGCTAGCGAACGCCGTAGAAGCGATATAATGCAAGCTAGACTACTTTCCAGGCTGCGTATCACCGAGCGATACGATACTCTATAGCAAATTTTCTAATGCGGCACGCTAGCGATATTCATCAATTATTTGCGATATAAGAACACAATAAATACCTTCGACTGACTCTAAGAGAAGCAATAACTAAATTACGAATCAAATTACATAGGCAAGAGTAATCAAACAGAACAAATTTAATCAGCGGAAATCAAAGAAAATCAAATAAAGCAACAAACAAATAGAACAACTAGAACAACTTAAAATTACGACTACTACGTTCAGCCAACCCTCGGGGAGTTGGATATTAAGCGACACACCATGCGTTATCATTCTAATAAATTTTCTACAAGCTACTAAATCAAAGATAGCGATAGATCAAAGAATTTAGATACTCTCAAAGCGAGAATTTAAGCAGAACAAGCTATCAAATAACTTATTAACAAATCATAAGCAGCGATAACATAGAAATCAGACTAATAAGCGGAAAAACATACCAAGCGAAAGTCAAATTACAAAGCAAAGGTACTCAAAATAATTACAGTCAACCATGAAGCGCTTTTCGCTGGATTTCGTTACTTAAAACTATCAAACGAATCGCGTAGCCCGTAGGCTGAACGCTACACAAAGAAGGCGTATTAACTACTAAGATACCTAACTAAATGGACCGAAACAACGGACCCCAAATCAAAATGCAAAGAGAACAATATTAATGGAAAACCAGCGGTAGCCTGTGGTTTTTACTAGCGGAATAACTCATAGAGACCTTACCTTAAATTAGCTGTGAGGTTGTACACACTAACTGATTCTAGACTTTAATTTATTTTACGGTAGCGAGAAAGAAGAACCGAATATACATCGGGTTACTTAGAAGCGGAACGTAGAAGTGAAGATCCTCGTCGACAATTAGGCTCTTCGACGTGCGGAATCGTAGGTTTGAGGGTGGGAAACCTATCAGGACCTAATAATTTGCCTATTGGCTCTTTGAAAAACGTTCGTCGTTCTGACAGCTCGTCAGCTGTGCGATACTAGGCGTCAGCTTTCTGCCTAGCGTTAGGCGGCAGGTCCTGGCGCTTCTCAGCGGTAGTTGAACGTTCTGCGGTACTTCGGTGGCGGGATGACTCTGGGGAAGATGTGACCTTGGCTCTTACGAAGCTGTATCGTCCATGCGGTATCAACCATCCTAGTTGTGCACTCTGCAGCGGCAGCCTCACCTGAAGACGACCTTGCCGCATTCCTCCGCCAAATCTAAAGGTATCCCTGAACTGGGCCTCCACCGTCCCTGATCTGGCTTCAGCGCGGGGGACGCTGTTCTCATCCCCTCTCACACGGTGCACTCCTTAATGGTAATGTTACGCCGGTCGTGGCGTCGGCAATAATACCTAGAGCGGTAGATGGATTCTGGTACGGTGACGGGAGGTTATAACAGTCGTACAACCCTGTACGCCGTCGTTGCAACCAGGCGCTCGGCGGTAAGATGCAGTCAGCTGCCAGGAGGGTGTATGTAGGCTCTATACTCTGCTCAGCGATATTCAACCAAGGTCGACAGCTTTCCCCGTCGATGGGAAAATGGCTCCCAGAGCCACGCTAGTCCCTCAGCCTAGCTAAAAACGGTCACTTTTCCTTCAAAATTTGGGCCGGTAGTGGGGGTTTTTCTTGAGAACCCAAGAGGTCTATCCGCAACAACGTCAGTTGTTGACCAGACTGTGAACAGTGAACATCAGTTAATCTGCATCAATACTCTTCAGTGCCTGAATTATAATACCATCATGTTTAACTCTCAAATTGCGCGTGCATTACAAAATCCTCATTCGGCTGATAAATCACTCATAATCGATCCTCTACGACCAACCAGGCGGATGTTACTAACAACCACATACGGAATAAACCATTCATTTTCCACAACGGTCTCGGTTGGGTATTCACTAGTCGGAGAACGTTTTGAACCTATTGTACAGTTCACCAGCCAAGGTGGAAGTGTGATCGCGATGAGAGTCGAAATTTGGTGGAAGTTTTCAAACGCCTTGAACGATATCAACAAATACATCGCTAAGCCAACGGTCACAGACTATAGCCCCGACATTTCTACCGAACTACACCCGTAGATCTGAATGGCTATACTCTTTCGTTCATCTTGGCGCACGGCTCAAGAGCCATCAAGCTATCAGAACCAGCTGGGCTATGGAAAAAGGAAGAAGATCGAACCACGGACGACGAGTCATCTACCTACAACCTTCCCAGCCTTGAGAAACGAAAGCTGTCCTATCCATCTATCGTGCTGCAGAAAACCTCTATCGATGGACCAAATGCTATAATACCATGTTTCAGTGATCATTTATGTCGCCTCTCAAACCATGTGATTGCTGTGAACGAGAATAAAGAAGATATGGTGAGGGAACTCGCTATTCTGGCGAACGCGTTTGGCTTCGTGGATACTCCGCTTGAGCGTTTCACAGAGCTTGTCTTGAAGGATTTTGACGAAATGCAGGAAGTGTTAAAAACGAATTTTAAACCGAATTTTGGTATAAATATGTATAAAACTGTTATGCTTGAACTAAAGGCTCTGTTCGATCTCGACATAGCCAAGGAAATTAAAGCAATCATAGATTCGACATGAATATACCGGCGCTAAGCACTTGCTAAAATCAACGTCTAGTTTTTCATAAGAAACATCTATTCCTAAACTTTATCTGGAATAAGACTTTCTAATTAACATAATTAGTTGTAGTTTTTATACCCAATGCTTTTAAATAAGCCCTAGTTACCACAAGTTTGAATCTTTGTGTTGTAATCGGGATCCTGAGATCTTTCTTACAACTACAATTTATTGAAGGTTCGTTGTCGAATTAAGAGTTAGAACTCAGTCGTACAAAAGTGATAAGGTTTTATTATTATATGAAGAGTTTTACAAAGCTTCACTACGTCTAGCAGAGATCTGGCATAGCCTGCCCTAATATCTCGGTCTTGATGTTCTGACTCTGAGTGTTACAGTGATTGCTTATTTATCACGTTAAGGAGGTCGCGCTGCGCCTGCAGTTGTTGTTAGTTGCGTTAAGGCTTCGTACTTGCACATTCCATAGTATTACCAAAGTGTGGCTCAAACATCTGGATTGCAACACCTTGATACTCGGGTTGCAACATCCCTCCCCCCTTAGGAAGAAAAGCCCTTAGGATTTTCTCCTGAAATCAGTTAAATCTGCTGGCTTGCGTCGTCGTGCGTACGCTCGTCTATTATGCTATGTCTAGGTTAGTGATTTACATAATGTATCCCAACTATAATGTTTTAATATAATCGTTTCTTAATCTAAGTTAGTATAACCTATTTCTATATCATTTTTTCCATCAGTTAAATTGTTCCAAATTTCATACTCAAGTAATATTATTCAATAAACGGTTTTAATCGATTTACATGTACTCTGAGATTCTTCCTATTAACCTTTATGGTGTAGTTAACGTTTGAGTTTACCTCTAGAATAGTATAAGGACCAATCCATTGAGATAAGAGCTTCTTCGATCGTCCTCTGCGTACAGTCTCGTCGTACAGTAGTACCTTGTCTCCAACCTTGAACCCTCTTTCTTTGGTTCGTCGGTCGTACTCAATTTTTGACCTCTCCTTGGCTTGTCGCAGATTTTCTTTGGCTATGAGATTGCTGGCCCGCAATCTCTCTCGTAATTCTCGCGCGTAGTCGTCATAGGTGTACGTTGGTTCTGGATCCTTCTTCAGCGATGTTGGTAGTTCGGCTGGGTGCCCATACACCAGTTCGAATGGCGTAAATTGTGTTGCAGTGTGGGGTGTCGTGTTGTATGCAAACATAGCATATGGTAACCATTCGTCCCAATTGCTTTGTTCTTCGTTTATGTAGTGTCTCAGATATTCAGCCAACGTCCTATGTGATCGTTCTAAGGCTCCATTGGATTCAGGATGATAAGCCGTCGTCTGGATTTTGTCGATCTTTAACAGTTTACAAGTATCTTTGAAAACGTTACTCAGAAAGTTCGTACCTTGATCGGTGAGTATTCTCTGTGGTATTCCGTGTTCGCATATGATCCTGGTCGCAAATCCCTTGGCTACGGTGTTAGCTTCTTGGTTCGGAATGGGTATTGCTTTGCTGTATTTAGTTAGACAATCTTGAGATGTTAAAATATATTTGTTTCCTTGTTCTGTTTCTGTCAGTGGTCCTACGATGTCTAATGCACATTTCTCAAACGGTTGATTTGGAGTGTCGGTAATGACCATTGGTACCTTCGTCTTCCTACTGAGTTTGTTCTTCTGGCAATTCTCGCATCTCGAGATGTGTTCTTCTACGTCTTTCCGTAATCCTGGCCAATCGTGCTTCAATCGAATTCGTTCAATTGTTCGGTTTACTCCTTGATGTGCTCCTAATGGCGTGTCGTGGTATTCATAGATGATCCTGTTCCGATCTTCCTCCGAATATTCCTGTTGCGGGTTGTTCGATTCATCCTCTCCCTCCTGCTGACTTCTGGTCACTGCGTACATGCGACTCAAGGCATCTGCGTTGGTATTTGCCTTGCCCGCCTTGTACTCGATCACATAGTCGTACTCTTCCAGCTTCAATCGGCATCTCATGAGTCGTGATCCTGGATCCTTGACTCCGAATAACCATGTGAGTGGTTTGTGATCTGTAACAATCTTAAATCTGGTACCATACACATACGGTCTGAAATGATTTACTGCCCAGACTATTGCCAACAATTCTTTTTCTGTGGTGCTGTAATTGCCTTCTGCCGAATTTAGAGTTCTACTTGCGTACGCTATTGGCAAGTCCCTTCCTATTATTCCTTGCGACAGGACTGCTCCGATGGCTTTGTCGGATGCGTCTGTCGTCACGATGAACGGTTGCTCAAAATCTGGATACTGTAGAATCGGCGCTGTCGTCAACGTCTTCTTCAAACTTTCAAAAGCCTCTTGCTCCCTTGAAGTCCATTGAAATTTTACCTCTTTCTTCAGCAAGTGTGTTAGCGGTTTTGCTAAACTCGAGAAATTCTGTATGAGTCGTCTGTAGTATCTGGCCAAACCCAGAAATCCTTGAATATCTTTAACAGTCTTTGGAACTGGAAATTCTTCTACTGCTCGGATCTTCTCTGGATCTGCCTTTATCCCGTCTCTAGTGATGACGTGTCCCAAGAAGTTGACCTCTTTTCTCAGAAATTCACATTTGTCTGGCTGTAGCTTCAATGAATTCTGTCGTAAGCGTTCCAGCACTTCTTCCAGTCGTTTGTTATGTTCCTGCAAACTAGGAGCATGTATGACAATGTCGTCGAGATAGACATAACATCTAAGGCCTTGTATCCCCGAAAGAACTGTATTCATTAATCGTTGGAACGTAGCGGGTGCATTCTTTAATCCGAAAGGCATGCGGTTATATTCGTAGTGACCGTGTGGAGAGGAAAATGCCGTCTTGCACTTATCCTCCTCTTCCATCGGAATCTGGTGAAATCCTGACGCTAAATCTAATGTGGAGAAATACTTCGCCTTACCCAACTGGTCTAATATTTCGGTGATATTCGGCAGTGGAAAGGAGTCTCCTACAGTCACGTCATTCACCTTACGGAAGTCTACTACGACTCTCATCTTCGTTTTTCCTGATGCGTCCGCTTTCTTTGGTACCACCAGCAGTGGCGCGTTCCATTGGCTTTTGCTTTGTCTGACTATCCCGTCGGCAAGCATTTTATCTACCTGCTCGTTTATTTCCTGCTTATGTTTTTCCGGAAGTCTATATGGTCTTACATTTATAGGTGCGATATCCGGATTTGTAGTAATCCTGTGACTAACTGCGTTCGTGTAATCCAGATAGTCTCCTTCTAAGTGAAATATGTCGTGAAATCTTTCACAAATATCTAACAAACTTTCTTTTTCTTCTCGATTCAGATGACCAGTACGTAGGTTGTCCCTCAGTTGTTGCATTCGGTTCGCGTTACTCGGTGTCATTGTCCGGCATGCATAAACTTGCGTAATATCTGTGTGCTCTTGGCCTAGTGCTACGATTCGTACACACGGCTGTTCCAGTTCTACTTCGAAATCGTTTGTATTAAGAATGCTGACTTTGCACTCACCGTCGACTGCGTTGGTGATGCAACTCCCCATGTATACTCCAGGCTGTAACTCGATTCCTTCGACGATGCCTTCCGCGTCGTCGCGTGTCTGTGCACGGATTATCTTCTCGCTTCTTCGTTCAAGCGATATGTGAGCTCCTGTGGCTCCTAAATTCCATGTCGTTCCGTACAATCTTGCGTACTTCCCAGATCTAAGCTCGACGTCATGCTTCTCGAGGAAGTCGCCTCCTAAGAGACCGTCTGCTTCTAGTGGAAAATCGTCTTTAACTGCGTAAAAAGGGTGCGATATGTGCCTATCACCAACCCTTATATTCAACCTGACCTTACACAAGGTCGCAACCGGTGTTCCGCCTATCCCTCTGAGCATGATCACACCGTCTTCAGCCATAACTTCGCCGTCAATTTTTCCAACTCTTACTAGGCTTACCTCAGCTCCTGGATCTAATAGCATAGTTCCGTATCTTGTCTTGAATTCATCTGCCTCGATCATTGCGTGATTCTTCTGTCTTAATCCATTTATCAGGCAATTTACTGGTACGACGCGATACGGTTGCCTGTCCGCCGCGCCTGCTCCTCGTTTCCCGAAGTCTCTTCGTCTCGCCTGCTGGCGTCTCTAGAAGGACCTGGTTGGGCCCGTTCCTCTCTTCTAGGGGGTCCCCGATTCCTCTCGTAACCTCGCCTGTTTTCTTCAGCTAATCTTGTTCTGCAGTCTCGTATAAAGTGCCCTGGTTTCTTACAAAAATGACAAATTACCTGAATTTTTCTTACGTAGTTACTTGGTGTCGGCAATCGTTGAGGATTACTGGATCCTGTCTTCGCTGAGCGACAGTCTCGTGCTAGGTGTCCTGGCTTCCCACAATTGTAGCAATTATTTCCTCTGTTACCTTCTCTGCTGTTGCGCGGTTGATTGTGTTCCCGATCCGATCGATGAGTGGGGCCTAAATCTCGTTCTTCTTCTATCGCGAGTGATATGGCTTCCCTGAGATCTTCACATCGTCGGCTCTTGACCAATATCCTCAGCTTGTCATTCAAGTCTCTGACGAAGATATTGACAGCTTGTTTTCTGACCTGACGTTCCAGCGTCGATTTCGAATCCTCTTCTGCGACTTCCCTCATCGTCACTTCGATTACTTGTGCAGTTAGTTTCTCGACTCGTGCTCCATATGACTTCGCGTCCTCGTTCGGACGTTGTCTACAGCTACTGAATTCTACTTGTAACGAAGCTAATGTCCGTGTATCGATGCTCATCGACTTCAGCTCTTCCTCCAGTGCATTCCAGGTGTCAATTGATTTGTATTCTAAAGCTCGTGCCGGCGCACCTTTGATCCGCGTGCTCAAGGCAGCCTTTAGCAGGTTTTGCGTATCCGCAGGCCGTATTGTCTCACGTGCATATTTACAAGAGCGTATAAAATCACAAACCTTTCCTCGGTCACTGCTAGCGAAGATCTCGATGTCCTTCAGAACTTGTTTTATAGTGAGGGTGTCTTCGGCCATGTCAGTTGGAAGTTGGTTCGCTACTGTGTTCTGAATCTGTGGTGGTGTTACTTGCTCTGGAGCCTCACTTTTAACGAATTCGCGCAATGCCGCACGAAGTTCGTCGACCGTATATTCTTCGGTTACGTGTATATGAAAGTGCTCACAGGTTTCGAGAAGATGATCTCTTCGTAATTCTTGAATCCACGCGGTTTTACCTTCTGCAATGCGTTTTTCCACCGTGTACCAGTTCAACGGCATTTGCTGTTTTCCCGAAGCTTCCTGCGCTGCTGCAACCAGTGATGAATGCAAGGCGTGCCTCTGGCTGGGAGGTAGTACGCCAAATAACGGTGAATTATCCCCAAAGCTTACTTCTCCTTGTAACTTGGGTTTAGTCGGAGAGTCTACGGATGCTGATCGTTCTATCCCTTTTTTTGACATGTGACGTCACGGTAATTTCTTCAACGATGCCAGCTTCCGGTGCTACGCTCACTATTCTTCTGATTTACTGGCTCGATACTTGATTCACTTGTACGATTCGACGATCCTCGCCGCTGCCACCAGTTGTTGTAATCGGGATCCTGAGATCTTTCTTACAACTACAATTTATTGAAGGTTCGTTGTCGAATTAAGAGTTAGAACTCAGTCGTACAAAAGTGATAAGGTTTTATTATTATATGAAGAGTTTTACAAAGCTTCACTACGTCTAGCAGAGATCTGGCATAGCCTCCCCTAATATCTCGGTCTTGATGTTCTGACTCTGAGTGTTACAGTGATTGCTTATTTATCACGTTAAGGAGGTCGCGCTGCGCCTGCAGTTGTTGTTAGTTGCGTTAAGGCTTCGTACTTGCACATTCCATAGTATTACCAAAGTGTGGCTCAAACATCTGGATTGCAACACCTTGATACTCGGGTTGCAACATTTGCATAGATTTCAGTAGACTTAATAAGCTTGAACCTTTGCCTCTATGAATATTGAATGATATGAATAAACAATCGTTATAACAATATTTATCTTTGCGTCTTTTACCAACCCTGTCCTCTCCTACACTCACCATATATCTATATATATATATATATATATATATATATATATATATATGTAATAAAATAATGTATTTGATTAGCGCATTTTGAATAGCGCGCGCTATAATGAGTCGATATGAGAGAGCAGATAAGACAGAGCAGGAGCAGGGGCAGTGGGCCAAATGGCATGGGAGAGAAAGGTTCTCAAAAGAGCTCATGCAAATTATATTCTATAAATTATAAAATATTATAAAATATTATAAAATATTAAAACTTTATTGGAGAAACTCCTAACAGTGAATATACAGGGTGTTCCAGATTGAGCGCAACAAATTTCGTGGGCAGATTCCTCGTCAAATTCCGGAACGAAAAGTCCCCTGCCAAAAATTCCTGTGACCGGCGGTGACCCAGTTAGAGAGCATCCAAGTTGACCCATCACAGAGCTTATACAGTAGAAAGTCAGTGCCGGGTCATGAACGCTATTAATGCTGTGCCCGTGGCTGGAATGTTCCGTTCGTTTACTAGAGTTGTTTATCCAATTTTTCGGTCATCTAGGTGTTTCCATTTTCGTCATCCGGGTTATTCCTCCATAGTCTCCGTCGCCCAGGTATCCCTGTTCATAGTTTTCGTCATCCAGGTATCCATTTTCATAGTTTTCGTCATCCAAGTATCCATTTTCATAGTTTTCGTCGTCCAGGTTTCCATTTTCATAGTATTCGTCGTCCAGGTATCCCTCTTCATAGCTTTTGTCGTAATTATCGCGTTCCGAGTCTTTTCTTCCATAGTTTTTGTCCTCCAAGTATCCGTCATCATATTTTTCGTCGTCCAGGTATCCCTCTTCATAGTTTCCGTCGTCCAGGTATTCCTTTACATGGTTTTCGTTGTCCAGGTATCCGTCATCATAGTCTTCATCGTCAAGGTATGCGTCATCATATTTTTCGTCATCCTGGTATCCCTCTTCATAGCTTTTGTCGTACTTCTCGCGTTCTAAGTCTCTTCTTCCATAGTTTTTGTCGTCCAGGTATCCCTCTTCATAGTCTTCATCGTCAAGGTATCCGTCATCATATTTTATATACCTGGACGACGAAAAGTATGATGACGGATACCTTGACAACGAAGACTTTGATGGCGGAAACCTAGACGACGGAAACTATGAAAAGGAATACCTGGACGGCGAGAAATATAATGATAGATACTTGGAGAACAAAAACTATGGAAGAAAAGACTTGGAACAGGATAATTACGACAAAAGCTATGAAGAGGGATACCTGGACGACGAAAAATATGATGACGGATACCTTGACGACGAAGACTTTGATGGTGGATACCTAGACGACGGAAACTATGAAAAGGAATACCTGGACGACGAAGACTAATAAAATAGATACCTGGACGACGGAAACTATGAAAATGAATAGCTGGACGACGAAAACTATGAAAATGGATACTTGGATGACGAAAACTTTGAAGAGGGATACCTGGGTGACGGAGATTATGGAGGAATAACCCGGATAACGAAAACTACGAAGGGAAACACCTATAGACGACTGAAAAATTGGATCAACAACTCTAGTGAACGAACGGAACATTCTAGCCACGGGCACAGCATTAATAGCGTTCGTGACCCGGCACTGACTTTCTACTGTATAAGCTCTGTGATAGGTCAACTTGGATGCTCTCTAGCTGGGTAACCGTCGGTCACAGGAATTTTTGGCAGAGGACTTTTCGTTTCAGAATTTCACGAGGAATCTGCCCACGAAATTTGCTGCGCTCAATCTGGAACACCCTGTATAGCTTAATTGTCGTTTCTTGTCCTTACAGGTAATACTTGTAATAATGGGAATCGAAGTTCATGTAAATAATATACATAATTCTAATAAAACGTGCTTGTCCTTACAGCAACGCAATAGTTACATTATTCACGAGAGAGTTTGGATACAAGGAATGAATTAACCATCAGATATATATTTATTTCTAGAATCCATGAAATACCCTTAGGTGAGGTTAGGATTGAAAGAGTATACCGTGAGAATCACGTGAAACCGAATGGATCCATGCTACCGAAAAGCGAATATTTCGTATTTTTAGCAGGTTAACCACTCGTTGCACTGAAAACCCCTAGGGTGATTTTGGCGTGCGGTCGATGAAACTCGGCAGCCATTGTTGGCCATTGTTGTTGGAAACCGGCTGACTGTCAATACATCGCGGAAGGTAGACATGTGGGGTTATGTTCGCTTATTTTAAGCAAATGATAAATGAAGTGAATAAAACCTACGTGAATAAGTTATTGATATTTATCAAAAATCGATCAATCAGTTTTAAATAATATCATGGTACAATCAACGAATTAACTTAAGCTATAACTGCAAATTAATTAGAATCAAAGAGTTCATCGAGAACAACCAATTTGAACGAAATTATTAATTATTAATCCTGGGGTTGAGGCTTCAATAAATTGAACTAGGTAAGTGAGAAAAACTTTATTGAAGCTTTCTAAAAGTTTATTCAATGCGTAACAAGGACAAGTATCATGTTGTAATGAATTGGTCCTCGTTACAGTCAGCAGCGCAGTTTAAACCGCCAGGTCTTGGAGTCTTTGAGAAATGCACAAAGCCTAGACTGGGCATCATGCCTGCGCCTGTAATTTCAAGGTAAAAATTATCACACATTCATTGCACGATATGGTAGTTATTCATACTTTTCAAATATTCATGTTTTTCAATAACTTAATTCCATTAAACGGCACTTTTTTTTTTTTACCGCTAATATTAGCAGATGTTTGTGGCCAATGAATGTTGTCATTGAATGTGTGATAATTCTTACCTTGAAATTACAGGCGCAGGCATTATGTCCAGTCTAGGCGTAGTGCATTTCTCGAAGACTCTAAGAACTGGCGGTTTAAACTGCGCTGCTGACTGTAACGAGGACTAATTTGTTACAACATGACAATTATTCTTGTCATGCATTGAATGAACTTTTAGTAAGCTTCAATAAAGTTTTTCTCACTCACCTTGTTCAATTTATTGAAGCCTCAACCCTAGAATACAATTAATAATCTCGTTCAAATTAGTTGTTCTCTTTTTGACTCTAATTGATTTCTAGTTATAGGTTAGGTTAATTCCTTGATTGTATTAAGATATCATTCAAAACTAATTGATAGATTTTTGATAAATATTCATAGCTTATTCACGTAGTTTTTATTCACCTTATTAATCATTTGCTTAAAATAAACGAACATAACCCCACATGTCTACCTTCCGCGATGTATTGACAGTCAGCCGGCTTCTATCAACAATGGCTGCCAAGTTGCATCGACCGCGCGCCAAAATCACCCTAGGGATTGTTCAGCGCAACGAGTGGTTAGCCCGCTAAAATGACGTCATATTCGCCAATATTCGCTCTCCGGTAGCATGGATCCATTCGGTTTCACGTGATTCTCACGGTAGAAAAAAAGAAAAAAAAAAGAAAAAATGAAAAGAAAAAATGGCAAAAAAAGAGAGAAAAGAGAGAGAGAAAAAAAGAGAGAGAAAAAAGAGGGGGAAAAAAAAGAGGGAGAAAAAAAAGAGAGAGAAAAAAAGGGGGGCGCAAATGGCGTCGGCCGGGGGGGAGGGGTCATAAACGGTATACTGCACCCTCTCTACTCACGATCCCATATACCGACTTATTAGAAAATAAGTCAAATAAATAATTATCTCTTGATCACGTGAAGACTTGCTTTCCATCCGCTCGGGCTTCACCCTCACGTGACACGGGAATCAACATTTGCACACCTTTCAATTGATATGTGATATAATGTATTGTCGTGACGTTCATTCCAAAGGGCAAGAAGAGAAGGCTTCGCAATATGCGAATTTGAATCACCATCGGCTGTGCTCACTGCACTTCCCGACGAATAGTTTCATGACCTACAAACATGACAAGCTAACCCGGAATGTTATACCCACAGACTATCGCACCGCAGTACGGGATTGTGATGTGGAATCATTTGATATAACTCAAACAGTACGAAAATATACCAAATCGCAGATGACTCATGACGAAAGCGCTATATTTTCAAATTACCCATACCAAGACCAAGACGGTGGCTCTCAGGAAACGACACGTGTGACACTCGTCGAAGATAGTGCTCAGGATCTGCGATCAGAAACTGAAAAACTGCGTGAGATGATTCGGAAGATGGAGGTCTAGTTACGTGAAGCTATCAAATCAGCAAATCAGAAACCCCCTCCCTCTGAAACCGGAGACCATACACAAAGTATCCCACCAGATCCGAACAGAAAAAATGATGTCAATACTTTCCTTGACAATAATGCCGTAACATCTGAAGCTAGCCGTGCAATGGTTAAGATGCAGTTGCGTTCTGAAAATACGACGCAGCCTTTTCCCGAAGATCAACGACAACTCGCCATGAAACTGCATTATTATTCTGCATCGGCGTTCGATAAAATGCACACGATGGGTCTGAAGTTACCTAGTGAAAGAACAGTGCGAGGGTGGGTAGCTGAGACTGAAGTCAAACTCGGATTCTATGACCACGTATTTGCAACTTTGAAAGAGCATATGCTAAATATCCCGCCAATTGAAAGGTGTTGCTCATTAAAATGGGATGAAATGTCGCTGATGGAGAGAGAAGAATATTGCCCAGAAAGTGATATTATAGAGGGATTTGAAGATCTTGGAAACCTGGGCAGAACGTCGCGACGTGCGAATCATGCCTTTGTATTCTGCCTGAATGGACTGCATCACCAAAATCAGTGGCGCACGATGCTGGTTTATTTTCTACCCTGCAATTGCATATCCGGGTTAGATATAGCCACATTGCTCAAAATCTGCATGGCAAAAATCAATGAGACGGGAGCAGATCTAAGACTAACGGTCTTTGACCAGGGTCGGCCAAACAGAAAGGCATATTCTGTTTTGGAAGTGTCTGAAAAGCAGCCATATTTCTTTCATGAAGGCAAAAAAATTATCGCTATTTACGATTTTCCACACGAGATAAAGAATATCTTGAGATTGTTTCGTAAATGGGGAAAGATTGAAGTAAAGGGCAAGATCGTGACTTACTCCGAGTACAGAACGACATGGTATGCAGATCAGCAGTGTGGAACATCAAACCTTCTCGGGCACATAACGGAGACCTATTTTGACCCGAATAATTTTGAGCGCATGAACGTCTCAAGACCGTTTAAAATGTTTAGCAAGCGGTTCGCATCGGCTATGGAGCTGGCACACCGGTCAGGCAGTGTTAAATCAGACACAATTGTTAATACTGCAATGTTTTGTAGGGAAACGGACAAAATTATTGACGCTTGCAATAGTTCGTGCTTATACGATCCGAACCCTGCAAAGTGACACCTGTCCGCAGAAAATCCAGATGTGGAAGTAATACTGCGTGACTTTCTTTCTTGGGCACCGGAGATGACAGTTTGTGCCAAAAATAAGTGGAAGAGGCCTTTCAGCTTCAGCGGCATCGTTCAAACTGTCAGTGGGATCTTGGAGATTTATCTTGGACTGGTGGATGAATTTCCCAAATTTGCACTCTGTACAGCATTGTGCAACCAAGATTCTGTTGAACAGCTGTTTTCACGGTTCAGAGGACGAGGAGGATTTAATCCAAATCCTACATGCCGAATGTTTCGACTCGCAGCAACGCACTTGATTGCTGTAAGAAACATAATTCCTACTAAACGAGGAATTGTCGTATGCAGTGAGCTGCCATACTTACCACCTCTCGTTACCACTCTGGATGTGATAGATGAGACCGATCTGCAGTACAAAGCTAGGGTCAGTGCTGTAGAATTTTTCGAAGACGGGGTATTTTCACCGAACGATGAATGCGATGAGGCTCAGGTCGATAGTGACAGTGCCAGTGCCGATGACACCGATGACGAACAGGATGAGCACAACCTTGACCTCGCCAGTCGGTTACGATTAACCCAAGATACAGTACCGCCTGTCAATCACGGGACGTACGAGGCCAATGCAATCACCTTTTTTGCCGGTTACACGATCCACGAGATGATGAAGGTGCATCACTGTGATCGTTGCCATGATGTGGTCGCTAAAAAAGTGGCTGAGTCATTACCAGTCGATGAGACATACATTGAATGTCGAGAGTATGTTACAGACGACACATATACAGTGAGTGAATTGAAGAGACCTACTGTCAAGTTCCATCGTATTGTAGAAGTACAACTCCAATCTTTCTTGCCAATTTTCATTTGCCATAATTATAAAGTTGGTATATTGGCCAAACTTGTCAGCTGCGCAATTAAAAAAACCAATCAAATTGATGCACAGTGGTTTGATGAAGCAGACCCATGTCACAGTCACCGAATGTTCGCTGTGCGCTTCATGTTACGAGTTAAACTGCAACGACATTGTACCTTCGATAACCGTGCTGCAAAAATCGCTAAAGTCGTGAAGAGGGTCAATAAACGTAAGGCAACTTCATCAAGAAATCGTGTTGTTAGACCAGCAAGGAAAATGCGTAATATACTACACACCTGAGTAAATTGGATTGGGACCAGAATACCCACAATTCCTACGCGCCTCAAGATCTGAAAAGAAAATGCAAAATCATAAATTGTAATTCACGCAGTACGCACGTCCAGTAGAGTCGATCTATGGTGATTATTAAATTTTTTATAACTCTGACCTACCCGAAACTACATGTTGTAATCGTCTTCCTCCTTTCTCCTTTTCACTATGATCTCTGTGAAATTGTATGAGGTAATACACTCTGTTGAACATAAGTAATCACTTTTTGACCCTCACAGCTGATCACCATGAAGCTACCACGTACTTCCTATATTGAATATGGCGAACACTCGTTTATTAGGGCGGGGAAGCACATGAAGTATTGGCGAAAAATCATGGTGCTGCAATCAACCGCTACGATTTCTCGTTAGGTAGGACAGCTCCGCAATTTTACCGACCGAAAAATAATCGACACCGCACAGAACGATACAGACATGATACAGACAATACATAATATATTTCCAATATCGACTAATATTCTGTTTTACCATAAAACTGTGGCGGCGACACCGTTCGGTCTGCCATTTTTCGGACATATGGTGATTCGCTTCTTACTTTTTCTAACTTGTCCCATCTATTACGGTATATCTATGGCTGGTCAAGCTAAGTACGGCACTCGATCTACTCTACGCTCGACTATAACAGTGACTAGACGTCTCTAGTAGTTTCTCCCGTACCGTTCTCGAATTGTATCTCGAAGTTTATTTGAAATTGTGTTTAGTGCTATTGCAGCCAACAGAAATGAGGTAAAGCCGATATTGTTTATTGTTAAGACACGAGGGAGTTTCTTTTGTTTAATAAAAGTATTTTGTTGAGATATCGTTAGACCAAGCGGTCTCGTATCTCGTAGTATCGTTCTCAAAACAACCTCGTGGCTGGCCATTTTAGTGGTTTAATATTCTCGCATGTGTGAGGTTTATTTCTCTAAGTAGTAACGCCTATCGTTATCGAACTTTGGTTCTCTATTTCTATTTCTTCATTCTGTATTCTACCTTCTATATTGTTGCATGTGTTATAACATCCTATTTTCCCATCCTTCCTGGAGTAAAACCCGAGCGTAGGTAACCGCGGAGACCGCGTGGCTCCGCGTCTACGTTAATTTAGTATAGTATATCCTAGTATAGTATATCTCAGGCTTGTTGTTGTTCTACGCCGTAATTGCGTACCATTTGGCTTTCTTCATGTAAACTCTGTTTAATTCGTCCTACCGGATCAGTTGTGTCGTCAAGCACGGAAGCTTTTCTTTTCCCGAGTATCGAGTATCGCCTTGTAATACGAGTAGAGTATAATTGATTAACATTATATCGAGGCAGCCTGACGCACATTTGTTCCCGTAAAATTTTATGACAGCCTATCGCTTGAGCCGTATCGCTATTATTAATTTCTCATACGTTTATTGTCTGTAAAATTATTTGTTCTGTTACTCGCTGGAAAAACTATCTCACTCGATTGTATTTCCTATTGTTCTTTCGTCTCGGACGAACCTTTCGTTCCGATAATGTAATTTATTTTTATCGCACAATATAAGGCCGTAAGGCTCATTGAAAGTTAAACTGCATTATAACTGGTGTACCCTGCCCCTCTGCCTTAAAGCATCGCAGCTGAGTTAGTCAAGTTATCGTCCGTCGATTTTCTATTTGTTTGAAGTATCGTGAAGATTCTGTTAAAAAAACTGATACTAAGACGTATCTGGCGCCCAACATAGAGCTTTACCGTACCGTACCGAAAATCGCCAAAGAGTGGCGTAGCTAGGGGATTTCCTCCGCCTAATCAAAAACTGCGCTACAGTACGTGCTGCGTGCGTGAGGCTTGGGATGAAGGGGATAGGCTGCCAGTAGCGCTCCATGAAATTGGTCGCGCTTGGCCGACTTTGTATAGCTTATCCGCGATAACTCTAAACATTTGACGCCTACGAACAACGATCACGCTGAGTGAGGAAAAGAAGTTCGAAAGTAATTTCATGGACTGATGGGGAATGAAGTGAATTCGTCTGATGTGGACATTTATCTCCAAAATTTATTAGCGACTTTGAAACAAAAATTTACAGTGTTTTTATCAACTTTAGTTTATCAATAACATAATAAATCATTCAATAAGAGTACAAGGCAGGAAATAGAAACAGAAACAGATAACGTTTCATTTTCATGACGTTCGTGGAAAAGTTTGAATGGTTTGTATTTCTGGGAACGTAAAAGCTTGTGTACGGTGGACTTGACTGCGCTGAACTCTTCGGCGATTTGAGACAGAGGCGTCACGAGCCCTTGTACGCGTGCCTCTTCGACCGACAAACAAATGTTCAACTTATGAGTCCTCTTCAGATAGTTGTTTTCTGGGCTGAACGATTTTCTTTAATTTAGAATCTACATTTCCCGTTTCTTGAAATTTTTTGATGATCGAATGAATCTGACTCTTTAAAGGAATCGGCCGATCCGGATACGTTGCCGCAAAATGGTCCGAAACCCGGCGATAACTCGTACCTTGCGCGTGGTTCAGTACCATCTTCACCCTTTCAGCAGTAGTGTATACTATCCTTGGCATTTCAGCACTTTTTTAAAGCTGTATCACACGATAGTGTCTGTTTGCGACTTGGGTACGTCAACACACGATAGATCTGTTTTATGTAGCGAGATTGGGATTCTAACAATGATACCCGAATTAACGTTCAAGAATAACTTTTATACAACGCAAGCATGTTTTACGCGTTTTTTATGCTCGATTTCGGTACACAAAGTAGGCGTTTTAGCGACAGCTGAGCGGGTTTGCGAGCAAAATGAAGCTACTCTTCATGTCCTAGGAGTTGAAAGTGATCTCTGACCTACGTTGTTATGCGTTGTTATGCGTGACAACGCGTTGTTATGCGTTGCTACGCGTGTATGTAGTCCGTCCACTTTGTGTACCGGATCGAGCATGAACTTTTAAAACATGCTGTTGCTGTATAAAATTTCGTGTGCAACATGGAGGCAGAAGTCTTTTACGCCGAGTGTTTCAATGTACGCTCGGCGTGAAAAGACCTATTCTGCCTCCTTGGTACACAATATACTATTATTACATCGCACCTCTCTCTTTTACAAAACATCTTATACTGGAATTTTTTATAAATAGCAACCCTGAATTTTCCTTCATTTTAAAATGAAAGCCTACCAACCGATTATCCTCTTCTACCACTAGATGTGGTTACTAACCTAGTTCAATTAATATTTCCGCGTGCTTGGCGCTCCAGGGGTGTCCATATTTTTCTGGCACTCTGAACAAGGACTCGGGAAGCCTCTGTCTCAAATCGCCAGAGAGTTCAGCGTAGATAAGTCCACCGTACACAAGGTTTTACGATTCTCAGAAATACAAACCATTCAAATTCAAACCACACCAACAGCTTGGTGAAAATCATGCGATTCTCTGTATCAGGTATCGGTACAGTGGACTTGTCTACTCTGAACTCTTTGGCGATTTGAGACAGAGGCTTCCTGAGTCCTTGTTCAGAGTGCCGCAAAAACATGAACACCCCTGGTGCGCCAAGCACGCGAAAATATTAATTGAACTGGGGTAGTAACCACATCTAGTGGTAGAAAAGGATAATCGGTTGGTAGGCTTTTATTTTTTAATAAAGGAGAATTCACGGTTGCTATTCATACAAAACTCCAGTATAAGATGTTTTGTAAAAGAGAGAGGTGCGATGTAATATTAGTATATTGTGTACCGAGGAGGCAAAATAGCTCTTTTTACGTTCGACGTAAAAGACTTCTGCCTCCATGTTGCACACGATATTTTATACAGCAAAAGCATGTTTTACCAGTTAATGCTCGATCCGGTACACAAAGTGGACGGACTACATCATGGTGGCCACTACAACCAGTTAAAAAAATTCCCTGACTTCCCCTGACCAAATTATAATTTTTCCCTGACTGGATTCCAGGGCAATTAATGGTTATTTGAGTATATGATAAATAACGCTCTCAATCAATGTTGATGGAACATAATTTTTTAGATTTTTCTTTTCTGGCATAAATGTTTACAGCGAACATTGTTTAACACGTTTTATTTGAAAAATTCTTATGTTCAGACTCATCAACAAACGTACATACAATATATTATTTAGATAAAATATATTTTATAGGAACTAAAATAACTCAACTACAAGCTACTTCGAAGCTTTGGAATAGACAACTCAATAGACTAAATCAGATTAGACAATACTGTTCGAAAAAGGATTATTACACCTTAGTCCGCGTCACACTGTTTTCTTGAGTGCTTCGATCTTTTCGTTCGGCGCTGCTGCCTCTTCTTTCGCGCTCGCGATTATGGCGATCTTTTTCTCCTCCGGTTCCTTCAGTTCAAGAGCCCGAGCCTTTTTTCTGCACGTAATGTGGCCTCTGCAGCATTCTGCTTTTCTTTCTGCTTCATCCGATCGTTGTATCGGGAATAAGCATTTCGAGCAGCGTGAATAAGTGGCTTTGTGATTTTTAATGTTTCAACACCTCCAGTAGCATTGAGTGCATCTTGAGCTTGTCTTTGGGCAACAAGTGATTGCTGCTGTAAGTTTTCTACTATACATTCCCGATTGACCGAAAACCCTCGTTCAAGATCTGCATTTCCATGGGATAGTATCAGAACTTTTTTCACGAAAGCAATAAGTTCTTGTGATTCTGCACTGGTCTCCTTGATTACAGATATCCACAGATCATCCAATCTGCCATTCTTCCTGCAAAATTTGGTCATTGTCTCTTGGAACATCGGTTTCTTGCAGAACACCTTAAATTGCCTCTCAACTTTATCGCCAATGATACCCGAAATCTGTCGACTCTTAAGTAAAGAGTTCAAGGCAATACGGAGACGGGTGTCGCGGAGGGTAGGCCTGATTGCCACAACCTGATCTAAGCAAAATATGCCTCTCGTGAGAGAAAATGTCAGCGGAGATCGTGTCTGTAGTTTTTGACACACCTTCTGCAAAGCCGTACGACACCGAAGGAGAAACTCGAGAATATTCCGATCATTAAGTAGATTCCGTGCTTTGAAAATTGCTTCGCGAGTTGCATAGCATAGATCGAGCGGTGAATCACAAGTAAAAATGCGTACACCGTATCTCTTTTTCCTAAATATCTCCCCATATCTCCCGATATCTCCCAATATCTCGCAATATCTCCCAATATCTCCCAACATTTCCTGATATCTTCCGGCATTTCCCGACATTTCCGGGAGTTTTCCGATATTTGACATGTATTTTCCGTTGCATTTTAACCATATTTGATGAAATTTCAACATTCTCACCAACAGATGTTCTTTTCATCATCTACTATCGTAATGCAACTCTTATAAATATTGGCAAAGAACAATCTATGAAATTTGTACCAATTAAAGAAACAATCAAAGAAATCAAATATTTATAAGAAACCAACGTTAATTTTATTATCGAACGTGAATGATAAAAAATATAATGGCAGTAGTCACAATATGTATAATGATATCCAGATTGTGACGTGGATTTTTATTGGTCCTCGGAAGTAGATAACATATGAGAGTTCTGGATCCAGCCTTCTTTACCGGCCATCAGGCAGTAGGTAATTACCGACTGCGCCGATAACTTATCGACGATCGGATGGTAACGATTACCGATCTTTGTTACCGATAGTCTGATGGTAACGATTTTGGATTGCCGATCCTTTGTTACTGACAATCGAATGGTTGCGATTTTCCGCCATGCGATCGCGCCACTACCGATCTGTTTCTTGGATCATGGTAACGATGGCCGATCTTTGGTTACCGATAGTCTGATGATTCTGATGTTGAATCATGGTAACGTGAATCATGGATTGGCGATGTTTCGTTACCGACGATCGAATGGTTGCAATTTTTCACCGAGCGATGGCGCCACTTTCGTTATCGGTAGTCCGATGGTAACGATTCTGAATCAAAGATTACCGACAGTCGAATGGCTGCAATTTTTTCCGTCTCGCGATTGCAATTTTCCGCCATGTGATGGCACCACTTTCGTTATCGGTAGTCCGATGGTAACGATTCTGAATCAAAGATTGCCGATCTTCTGTTACCGACAATCGTATGGCTGCAATTTTTTCGTCTCGCGATGGCGCCACTACCGATTCGCCTTCGGATCATGGTAACGATTACCGATCTACCGACGATCGATCAACGATGGTCGCTCTGAAATATTCAATTCTTAGCTCACATAATTATACGAATTATACTAGCTGAAATGCTCAAAAAGTGGCAGGGTATGTTATATGCGAGCAGTGACGCGAAACATCCGATAATATATGTTTTTTATTTGGTATTTCTTAAGTCTAACCTAACCTTCTAAAGTAAGAATTTCTTTAAAGTAGCCTAAACTATATTTCTTAAGTCTAACATATTCTGAAGTAACAATTTCTTAAAAGTAGCTCAAACTATATTTCTTAAGTCTAACCTGTTCTAAAGTAAAAATGTTCTTAAAACTAACTTGAGCCATATATTTACGAAGAGGTGGCGATCACGCGCCGAGGTTCACGCGTATCTGAAACATACAGGTGTTGCAATATCCAATCGTTATGTAATGTAAATGATATTAACTTACCGAACAATGAGTTGAGGTGTCACCTCGGCATTCCACCACCACCTTCTCCTCCTACTCTCCCTCCTTTTTATTATTCTCCCCGTTCTCTCTCTTCTCCTCCTCCACCCGCTCCTCATCGTCATCCTCCTTCTTCTCCTCCTCCTCGTCCCAGTTCTCCACATTTTCCACATCCTCATCCAACTTCGGTGGTTTTCTCACCCTTATTCACATGGGCTCGCCATCGTCGTAATATACCTCTATATACCGAGGTATATGATCCTTATCGTCACTCGAACCCGCATACCAGGTTCCATAACCATTATCGCACTCATCGTCGCTGTACAGAAGCTCATCCCAAAGCTCGCCATCCAACACATCGGCGGGATTCACAATTTGATTATTCATCTTGACACTTGGTTTACTAGTTTGACTGCTTCTCTCGGTTGTTTGCGGAATGTCTAAAACTCGGTGCAAACCCCGCTTTATACCCAACTAGAGATCTGAAATACACCCCAATATTGGAGGGGTTGGCCAATTGCAAACTCGAATAATATTTTTCACGAAAAGGTGCAAACCCCAGGTACAAAACACTACCCGAACTATGGTTGGAAACGCTTGAATTTTCATGGTATTTGAATGGTGGTGGGATGGAGGGCGTCTGCATATGAAACCCCAAAGCTCATGGCGGGTGTGAACATTTGCAAGGTGTGGGTTTGAATGCGGAGCTGTAAACTCATTGGAAAAAAAAATAGACAACGTCAGGTATATGAATCTTGTCGAGATGATGGAAGATGCATACAAGTTATTGTGTACACTACCTCCAGGACATGCGAGTGAAGATATTTTTATTCGCTGGCGTGATATCGCACTTGAAAATGTTCGATTCTTGAACATTTTAACGCAATCAAACCCGAGTGTGAGTGAAAAACGGCGACTACTACATATAGTATCACTCCCCCAATCGTGGGTGTTGAAATTTGAAATCCAAAAGTATCCTAATTAGCCCGCTTTATTTGAGTAAGAATATAACTAAGAGCAACACAATCCACCTACTCATGAGAGAAAGTAAGAGCGAAATAGAAGATGATGATGATGATTTAAATAATTTAAAACCACGATTTCACTTTGCTTGGATTAAGAATCTTTCGCGTTTGATTAGCAAACAATTATCAAGCCATAACGGTGAACAATTTTTAGAATGAATAGAATCCGAATGGAATTTCCAGAGAAAAAAGATTTGGAATTTTCAAATTTTCAGAATAAGGGAACTGTGCCATTCGTTGTTTACGCCGATCTCGAGTGTATATTGAAACCGACCGCAAATGAATCTCAAGAGCATATCCCACACAGTGTCGCCTATTATGTACATTGTTCACATGACGGACCATTATCGAAATATGAGAATAAACGCGGGCCCGATTGTGTTGAATGGTTTATCGGACAGCTTCGTGAATTATCCATTGAAGTAGAGTCACGCATAAATAATATAATTCCAATGGAATCTCTGAATCAGGCACAACGCGATCATCATATGCGCACGAAAAATTGTCACATCTGTGAGAAGCGATTTTTACCCGAAGAAAAAAGATGTCATGATCACTGCCATTTCACGGGTAAATATCGCGGTGCCGCCCATAATCGGTGTAACTTGAATTTCTGAGAGGAACACACGATTCCGGTGGTGTTCCATAATTTGTCGGGCTATGATTCGCATTTCATAATTGAATCTCTAGCTTCAAATTTTTCGGGTAAAATCACACTATTGCCCATTAATACGGAAAAGTATATATCATTCACCAAGAGGGTTGATGGCACTATGATGAGCTTGAGATTCATAGATTCGATTCGATTTATGGCCAGCAGCATTGACAAATTAGCATCATACGTGCACGATGCGGATAAAAAAATAACTCAAAATTTTTACAGTGATCAGGGAAAATTCGATTTGATGATTCGCAAAGGTGTATTCCCCTACGAATACATCGATTCTTGGGAAAAACTCGATGAACCGGAATTACCCATTGAAAAATATTTTTATTCGAGACTTAACGATTCCCATATTTCCAATGAGGATTATGAACATGCGAAAAATGTTTGGGCCAAGTTTGAGCTGAAAACTCTGGGTGAATATTCCGATTTATACCTGAAAACCGATGTGCTTTTATTAGCCGATATATTTCGAAATTTCCGTGATAGCTGCTTTAAAACGTATAACTTGGATCCTCTGCATTATTACACCGCACCGGGGCTTGCTTTTGATGCTACGTTAAAGCAAACGAAAATTAATCTTCAACTTTTAGACGTTCCGGAAATGATATTATTCATCGAGAAAGGCATAAGGGGTGGTGTGGCACAGTGCTCAAATCGCTATGCCAGAGCGAATAATAGATTTATGGGTGAAGATTTCGATTCCGGCAAGGTGGAATCATATTTAATGTATTTCGTGTAAACAATCTCTATGGTGCAGCTATGAGTAAGCATTTGCCGAGTGGATCGTTCGAGTGGGAAAATGATGCCATTGATGTATTGTCCCATCCGGATAATTCATCAACCGGTTATATTCTAGAGGTAGATTTAGATTATCCCGTAGAGCTGCATAAACAGCATGCGGACTTACCTCTCTGTCCCGAGCATTTCATACCACCAGGTAGTGAAATTAGAAAACTCGCGACAACGCTTCTACCCAAGGAAAAGTATGTTCTGCACTATCGTAATTCAAAACAATGCATTAAATTTGGTTTGAAGCTCCGGAAAGTGCTGTGACGTGGTATTTTGAAATTCCCCGCCACAAAGCGATTCTATCGAAAATGCGACGATGCGTGGCGTAGACAGGGTCTCCAGGAAAAAGGAAAAACTTAGGAAAAATAATTAGGATTAACTAACGCTATTTTATTTTTGTAATTATGTAATCTCGAGTATGGAAACCACGAGATGTCTATCGTCGTGGGAACTACCGATGCAAAATATGGCTCTACCGAACGTAAAAGAACTTCCAATATCGTCAAGGACGACACTGTCGGCGCGCAAACCATGGTTGGCCCAGAAAACCCCAGGGTCAGCGCCCACTCTCAAGTGGAAGATCTACCACCTCCAACTATCGGACTGGGGCGTACAGGGATGTGCAAGGAGCAGAAACAATCCTCCCGTCATCCGAAGAAGCTACCGTCTACAAGAAAATACACTGTCCCGATGTGAGGGTGGCGTATAGGGTGATGTGCAGGTGCATCCTCACAGCCTCCCACCCAATGAGTCATCAGTCAGAGTATCTATCGAACTACTTTCTCTGAATCTGTTATCGCGGCCGTGGTTGGTCAAGAAAACCCCCGGATCAGCGTTCCAACCTGCGGAATCTTGTCGTGAGCGAAGCCCTTGTATGCTCAGCACGAGACTTTGCATTTGGGTACGAAGTATCGCTCTGTGATACCAAGTCTGGAGTCTAAATAAATCGTTTTATATCGAGTCAACTCTGACACACGCCTTTGATTCAAGTGTATCGTCAACGAGTAAATTCTGTCCTGAACAGTTAGGTAATCGCTAGTAACAAACTGGTTAAAAGTATTGCCAATTCTGTATCAATTCCGTCTAATTTATTCAATTTCGTGATAAATAATTGATTGATGTGACCTCATTATTTTCAAAGAACTAATATCGTTTTATCTGGTGTACTCTGCCCCTCTATCTAAGGCTTTTGTATCTAAGGAAGTTGAGTTGTCGCTCGTCTCATTTCCGTAAGTTTTCGGTTTATTGTAATTTGTGGTATGGTATCGTAATTTAGTAAGGAAACGACGCAGTAGCGTCTGGCGTCCAACATTAAGTAGTTCAGTATCGTAATTATCACGGGAAAGCGCCGAATCGTGGGGGAGCAAAAGGTTTTCCTCTCCTGAATAAAAAACTGCGTTACAGTGCATAGGATTTTGAGGTTCGCACAATCACCATGGTTGAAATCATATATCGACCTCAATACAAATATGCGGAAGCATTCGAAAAATGAGTTCGAAAAAAATTTCTATAAGCTTATGAATAATACCGTATTTGGCAAGACTGTTACGAACGGCCCTATTCCCTTATTTTTTTCTAAGTTTATTTCACTGCAAGTAGTGCAGTCAGCGCATTCCTACACGCGCGCGCTCGGCCGGAAGTAGAGGAGGAAACAAATCAGCGGGCGTGATGACCCCCGAAACCACGGATTCAGCACTTTGCAAAAACGCCACCCACGATCAACCCGAGGTTTCTTTGTCGAAACCGAGGTGATTGCTCGACAGTCGCTTTTTAATACCGAAAGTGAGCAAAGTGATCACCCTCCAGCCTCGCTCACTAGCCGCACCTAACCGACTACAAGACTCTGCCAGAAGGACGAAGGTGTGAAGCAGTCCAGGGCGTGAAATAACAGAAGGTCAACGCGACAGCTGACGTTAGCTCAGACGCCCGGCATAAGCTGCACTTATCGAATCCAGCGCGAGGTGTCTTGAGTCGGTGGGTTCTTGGAGTCGGCTCGGGTGACGCTCGGAGTTAATTCGGTAGGCTCGTTTCCTCCTCTATCTTCTTTTACTTCTTAATCATTCCAATTCAACCCACAATCGTTTTATGTTTTTCTATATTTTCTTCTTAATAACATTCAATATAGTAATAGTTACTGTGCATAGTCGTTAGCTGGTCGTGTTATGGGAAATAATCGAATAAAACGCATGCACGAAAAGATACACGTCAATTGTTCCTCCTAGTCCATTCACAGATTGCGCAGGTGTCCTTAGGACTTAGTTCAAGCGGACCTACGAGAGTAATCTTCTGCCGCTCGGGGATCTCTCTCAAAAGTTATATATAACAACAACACCCGGAGCCTTCAGCTCGGGTGTCCGTAACAAATGGTGCTAAGTGTGGGGTACGCTTAAACTGTGCATTCTGTGACTCGACCTAGTGAGAATCTGAGCCGCCGTACGTCAACGGCCTTAGGAAACGTCGCGAAGTAACGAACCTGCTGACGCGGTACATTCCAATCACGCGATACGCAGTGAGTGTAGTTTTATTCCTTTTTATTATTTGTTCATTATAGTTTTATTGATAATAGTTCAATCCTTGTCTGCGATCCCTCATCCACCCTTCCCGTACTCCCTTTCGGTTAACTCTCGAGTCAATTCGGGCCAACTGCCTTGAAACCTATCACCGGGCTGAAGTGGTGAAGAGCGCGATACACAAAGTCTGATGCCGGGCGGACTCACCCGTTCGACATCCTTAGACTCGCCAATCACACCAACCCTAGAGGGTGAAATAACTTTCGGTCGGAGATCACCAATAATCGGTGTACTTTCCCCCAGTCAAAAGCATAGCCTGCATTTAAGCTTGGCCGCAGCGGCACGAGACGCAGACGCAGCGACAGAAGGAGTATCGGGTGACGACCTTCCGCCAGATACCGGAGTTGAGACGACGCCAGGGACCACTACCAGGGCTCAACCAGATAACAACGTCACCATGGCTAATACCGACCAGCTGCTAACTACTCTCATCGAGTATACTCGGTCCTCTAGGCAACAGGATACGCTCTTCAAGGTAGTGGATCGGATACCAGAGTTCGACGGCGAACACCCGCCCCTTGGAGAGGTTCTGCGGAAGATCGGGGACGGTTTCACGTTAATCGAACCAGAAGAAGAACAGGAATATGTCAAATTGGTGTTAACCAGATTGGTAGGCGCAGCGAGAGTCAGTGTCGAAGGAAAAGACTTCACAACTATCCTGCAACTGACCAATCATCTAAAAAAAAGGTATGCCCCTGGAAGGGATCCTGCTTCGTATCTCGCTGAGCTCGGTAGGCTCCAAATACAAGACAAAGAGACCCTGGCAGGATACGTCGGGCGGACCTCTGAACTGGTACACAAGGCACGCGCCGCCATTCGAGCTGCCTACCAAAATAGCGGTGAGTACATCACTAATATGGAAAAAACCGCTTTAGACAACTTTCTCCGGGGGCTGCCAGAAAGAATATACTACACTATAGTCCCGAAAGCACCGAGAACACTGGACGAAGCATATGATCTCGTCATCGAAGAGAATCGGGCGCGCAGAAATCGGAGACAGGCCATGGGAAATTACCAAGACTGCGACCGAGATGACAGCCCGGCTAGGAAGCCGTCACACGACGCGAGGGGAGAACATGAGAGCCGAAACCAAAGCCGGCGAGACAACATTGTGATGACCACCACGGAAGATAGTACTACGTCATCGGGTGCGGATCGTCGACGACGATCCAGCCGTTACGATTTCAGTCCGACTGCACTGGCGAGAGTTTCCAGTGCAGGAATGAAAGTACTCAACATTAATCCTTCCCGCTCTCCTTCCAGGGAACGATCACCTTCAGGCGAAAGGAATGCGCCCTGTCTTTATTGTAATCGCAGTGGCCATGCGATCGAGTACTGTCGAACCTTGATGCGCAAACAACGGGAAGTACAGGACCCATTTCACCGGCCTATCTCACGAGAAACCGCCCGATGTGACTCTCCCGTTTCCTCTACTGGGTCTTCAAACTACGAGGGCGGACGACACGACACGGATCCAGCGCAAGGCAAGAAGAACGTACGATTCGAGGACGAGGACAGGAGAAAAACCCAGCCGGAACTCAAACCCAGTGCCATATTGCTCAAGCCCCAGCCCCGAGAATCAGGATCAGGGCGCCAGAACTGGAGAAAGGCGAGGGACAATTCACCGTAGACACTGGAGCCGGAGTGAACCTTGTGCACATTGATGCGCTCGGGGAAGCTGCCCCTGTCATCGAGAGGTTTGTGGCAGCAGTCATAGGAGTATCACAAGAACCACTGTACACCCTTGGAACCACGACCCTTACTACCTTGGGTAAGACTAGTCTGTTTTACGTTCACGATAACCCCAACATCGACGGAGCTGGACTTCTTGGATCACCGTTCTGCTTAGAGCATCAGGCAGAAATTTCTTTCCACCACAAAACGATCGTTTCTTGTGAGGCTCCTATTAAACCAATTCCTTTCTGTAATAGGCGAGAGATAGACGTCGTGGAAAAAAAGTTCCGCCAAACAACTCTGCGACTAGCCGCCCGCAGTAGAACTCAAGTCTCGATCCCGGTTGAGAACAACGGTATACGAGAAGGATACCTGCCTCGTATCGCCACACCTCCTCAGGTTTACATCGGGGAAGTAGCAGTAAGGAATCACGATGGAAAATGCTACACTATGGTCACTAACGCCAACGACGAGGACGTGGAAATCACCATCGCTCCGCAACCATTAGAGCCCTACGATCTAGATATGGAAGACATTAAATCCGACGAGGAACCTGAGGAAAGTTTGGGCAAGGACCGGGTCACCAGGATCATCGCGGGCCTCCGTACCGAACATCTCAACGCAGAAGAAAGGAAGCATGTGATCGACATCATCGAAGAATTCTCTGACCGTTTTCACCTGGCCGGAGACAAGTTGGGAAAAACAGGTACGCTGACACACAAGATTATTACTACTGATGATGTGCCTATCCACACCAGGCAGTACCGCTTTCCTCCGATCCACCAACAAGAGATCCAAAGACAAGTAACCGGACTAATCGGGGACGGTATTGTACAACCATCATCTTCGCCATACAACTCACCCCTGTGGATCGTCCCTAAGAAACCGGACTCTCAAGGGAACAAACGGTGGAGAATGGTGGCTGACTATCGGGCACTCAACGAGAAGACGGTAGGAGATAGCTATCCACTCCCTAATATCACTGATATATTGGACAGAGTAGGTGGTGCGAAGTATTTCTCCGTATTCGACCTCGCCAGCGGCTTCCACCAGATCGGCATGGATCCGAACGACCAACAGAAAACGGCATTCTCTACGGCCAACGGGCATTACGAATACACACGTATGCCATTTGGCCTGAAAAATGCTCCTGCCACGTTCCAGCGCTTGATGGACCTGGTGTTGAGTGGCCTACAAGGAACCGAGTTATTCGTATACCTGGACGACATCGTGATATACTCCTCAAACCTGCAACAACACGGGTACAAGGTCAGGCGACTATTGCAACGGCTGAGAGAACACGGACTCAAGCTGCAAACGGATAAGTGCGAATTTCTTCGCACGGAGGTGACGTACCTAGGCCATATTCTCGGAAAGTTCGGGGTTAAACCTAACCCGAAGAACCTGGAAGCCGTCAAAAGATTTCCGGCCCCGACTGATAAAAAAAACATTAAACAATTTCTCGGTCTAGCCGGTTATTACAGGCGGTTCATACCCAATTTTGCAGATCGTGCTAGACCAATGACCAGCTTATTAAAAAAGAGCGCAGCCTTCATATGGGGGGAGGCGCAGCAGCAGAGCTTCGAGGATCTCCGAAACGCTCTCTGTGAGGAACCTGTGCTTAGATACCCGGATTTCAACGAAAAATTTGTGTTGACGACCGATGCTTCCGACTACGCACTGGGCGCTGTGCTTAGCCAGGGTGGCAAGGGGGAAGAACAACCCGTGAACTACGCCTCCCGCCTTCTGAACAAAGCGGAGATCAACTATTCTACCTCCGAGAAGGAGTGCCTGGCTGTAATATTCGCTATTAATTATTTTAGGCCTTACCTGTATGGCAGAGAGTTCACCCTCTACACGGATCATCAGGCTCTCGTTTGGCTCCACAACCATCGGGATCCGAGCTCGAGGTTTACCCGCTGGAGATTGCGGTTGGCCGAATACGACTTTAAGATCGTCTACAAGAAGGGGACAGCTAATGCAAACGCTGACGCCCTTTCACGTAACCCTATCATGACGTGTCTACCCGCGAAGCTGAAGAAAGGTGCAGATCCGGACTACAAACCACCGCCTGTACCAAAACAGGACGCGAATACCAGCTCAGTAGCCAGCCGATTACGTAACAACCCGAGAGTTGGGCCAATCACCTACTCGAACTTGAGCCCAATAATCAGCCAGTCACGTAACACTACGGTTGCCCCACTCACCCACGTGAATGCCGACGAAAGCAGCGCTACATCCGTGGACCTGGGAACCAGCATACAGGATCAGCAGTCATCCACGAAGGGACGAAATTCACCCCCCATGAAATGGCTTTCGGCAAACCGAAACGGACGACGGAATCGCTACCGATGGCCAAACATGTACCGACCACTACCAAATACTTGGCAAATCTGGTCACTCGGCTGGATGAATTAGCCGAAGTTGGGGGAAACAACTTGAACGATGCAAAACGTGCTTCAAAACGCAGGTATGACGCGAAGGTTAATCCCGTCAAATTCCAGGTGGGCGATCAAGTATACGCAAAACGTGAGGTCCGAGGGAAACTAGACCCTTACTACGAAGGTCCATATGAGATCGTGGAGCTCCTTAGCCTGAACACCGCGATCATCTCCGATCGATGTGGAAAACGAAAGCTGAAACATCTAGACAAGCTCAAACTGAAGGACTGCGGGCCAAAGGGAGTTAGCCAATGACAGGCTATATCCACCCCCACCCGTGGGCTTACCCAACGATTGGTGTCATCCTGCCCGATGAATCAACAACCGGACCAAACCTAAGAAGATTGTAACCCTAATGTTAAGCCTAGTCTGTAACATAGAAATAATTTAGAAGTAGTTTAGCTTTAGAGAAACGGAAAAGCGACCGCGTGGAAGGAATGCGCGACACTTTTGGGTCGGTTCTAATGTTCATACGCTTGACTCCGATACCGGAGCCAGCGTCTTGGGGGAGGGTGTTACGAACGGCCCTATTCCCTTATTTTTTTCTAAGTTTATTTCACTGCAAGTAGTGCAGTCAGCGCATTCCTACACGCGCGCGCTCGGCCGGAAGTAGAGGAGGAAACAAATCAGCGGGCGTGATGACCCCCGAAACCACGGATTCAGCACTTTGCAAAAACCCCACCCACGATCAACCCGAGGTTTCTTTGTCGAAACCGAGGTGATTGCTCGACAGTCGCTTTTTAATACCGAAAGTGAGCAAAGTGATCACCCTCCAGCCTCGCTCACTAGCCGCACCTAACCGACTACAAGACTCTGCCAGAAGGACGAAGGTGTGAAGCAGTCCAGGGCGTGAAATAACAGAAGGTCAACGCGACAGCTGACGTTAGCTCAGACGCCCGGCATAAGCTGCACTTATCGAATCCAGCGCGAGGTGTCTTGAGTCGGTGGGTTCTTGGAGTCGGCTCGGGTGACGCTCGGAGTTAATTCGGTAGGCTCGTTTCCTCCTCTATCTTCTTTTACTTCTTAATCATTCCAATTCAACCCACAATCGTTTTATGTTTTTCTATATTTTCTTCTTAATAACATTCAATATAGTAATAGTTACTGTGCATAGTCGTTAGCTGGTCGTGTTATGGGAAATAATCGAATAAAACGCATGCACGAAAAGATACACGTCAATTGTTCCTCCTAGTCCATTCACAGATTGCGCAGGTGTCCTTAGGACTTAGTTCAAGCGGACTTACGAGAGTAATCTTCTGCCGCTCGGGGATCTCTCTCAAAAGTTATATATAACAACAACACCCGGAGCCTTCAGCTCGGGTGTCCGTAACAAGACCATGGAGAATGTACGTAACCATAAGACCGTAAAACTAATCACAAAATGGGAGGGTAGGGGTGGTGCGCGTGCTCTCATTGCAAGACCCGCATTTCATAGCTGCACCATATTTGATGAAGATATGGTGATTATTGAGCTAAATCGCACCAAGGTATATTGCAATAAGCCAATATACATCGGCGCTGAGATTCTAGATCTTTTGAAAATCTTCCTATACAACTTCCACTATGATTATGTAAAACATAATTTTTCAAGTAGTGAAGCAAAATTAATGTATACCGATACTGATAGTCTGATTCATAAATTTACCGTACCAAACATCTACGAAATCATTGGACGCGATGTCGCTACAATGTTCGATACATCGGACTTTCCACCAGATAATATACATGGTATTCCACTGATGAATAAAAAACGCCTTGGTCTAATGAAGGACGAGAATAACGGGAAAATTATGACTGAATTTATCGGTCTGCGTGCAAAACTCTACACGTTTAGAACTCGTGGTGATACCGATAAGAAACGCGCAAAGGGTGTGAAGGGTTCCACATAAAAATCTATCACGTTTGATGATTACAAGCGATATCTTATTGGCCATCAAAATTTAGTTGAGAAACAGTGTTTGATAAGAAGTAGTCGACATGCGGTTATAGCACTGTTGTACAGAATAAGTTAGCTCTAAGCTGGTGTGATGATAAGCGAAAATTGATACCCGGTAAAACCGAAACTTTACCCTGGGGTTACCAAGATTCCGCAAACTAGTAAATTTCTTAAATATTTGAAAAGAGTTTTCCCACATTTTCTCACATTTTCTCACATTTTCTCACATTTTCTCACATTTTCTAAAACAGAATAAAATAATTTTCCATTTACTTTGCGTGTAAATGTGAGAAAATGTGGGAAAATGTGAGAAAATGTGAGAAAAAATGTGGGGAATATTTTTTTTCCTCGATGATCATGTAAACTAGCATTAAGATTGAGGAGGGTTGAGGAACGAATGTAAATATGTTGATAATAAATTTATTCATAAAATTATATTACATATCCGATTTATTTATCCAACTATTATGTGAATTGCCGAATTCCAACCATTTTACATAGAGTTGATCACCACGCCTCCGCAAGACCTTTTCTACAAGATAGCCTTCGGGATATTGCACCCTGCTGAGCTCCTCCTCGTAAAAACCGCCCTCGATGGGTTGGTTCAGGTAGTCGATGAGTTTGTATGTTGGAGGGTTGGTATTTTTTACGGCATCAACTGTAAATATTTCCGTTGTCCAATTCGGCGTATACCCCTTTTCGAACACATTTTCATATTTGCTAATGCGAACTTTATCGCCAACCTTAAATTTGCCTTTTCGTTCGCTCCTTTTGATTTGACGCGGCTTATACACACGTCGATATATCTGTTTTTCATTAGCTATAGTTACATCTTACGGCTTCATTCCAATCGTACGGTGTTTGGTGTTATTATACGATGCCATAAAATCTGGTAGAATATTAATCCATATATGAGAGCCTTGAAGAGTAAATTGCTTCCACATTTTATTCTTCAGTGTTCGATTGAAGCGTTCGCATATCGATGCCTTCAAGTTGCTGAATGTCGAGTACATGTTGATCCCATTATGCTTCATAAGAGTTTTAAATTCTTTGTTGTAAAATTCCTTGCCCTGATCAACGTGTAGATGTTTCGGTATGCGACCTAGAGTTAGCACAGATTTCATTGCCGCTGTCACATCTTTGGCATTTTTACTCTTGAGCGGTACGGCCCACGCAAATTTTGAAAATATATCAATCACTGTGAGCGAAAATTTCGAGCCCTTGTTGACGGATGAGTATGCGGTCATATCGACAAGATCAGCCTGCCAGGTCTCATCCAAACCGCGAATATCGACATAACGTCGGGGATAATTACGTCGAGCGGGTCTATGAAGTTCACTCGCTATTACCGCCTCCATCCTCCCGCATCCGTACCTAATGTTTAGTGTATTTATTCTGTCTGCTGTTCAATGAGTTGGTTGGAATGGGAATTCCCTGGATGTAGTGTTGGCTGAGCTTTTCAACGGTATTCTGTACTATCTCCAACCGCTTATCCAGGGATTCAGAATCACCCTTCAGCGCTTCAATCCTTGCTTTTGCCTGGATCCAAATACGTTGATCTTCTTCAAAACTTTCGCTGTGCTCCCGATCCATGCGGGCATTAAGTTTAGATTTAAGAGCTTCGAGAGCCTGCTGCATGGATTGCTCGAATGACTCTTTTATGGATCGTTCAAGAGCAATATATGATTGCTGTCTAATATCCTCAAGACTTTGCAGAGAAACGGCATCGGTTGGTTCCTGTGGATCGGCTATATTACATAATCGTTTGCCGTCTAGATCGTACTTCTTATCGGCGGTGAATTTGAATCCAGCACCCGGAAGGCCTCGAATCACACTTTTTTCAAAGCCGTTGCTCGTCAGCTGTCGTCCAAATATGTCTATGCTCATTGTTCAACGATCCATGACCGAATGATCATTCTATGATTAATCTCATGCTAATAAATGATTCCCGCCTCGTGTAGCTCCTCAATAATGGGAAATATTTCATTGGTATGGCTAGTATTGTCGGCTGCTTGGGATGCCATGAGTAGTCGAAGACGATCAACGAGCTCATTAGGATCATCCCAATAAACATAATCCATGCTTTGCCCCTACGCAATTTTATGGGTGGGTAATAAACCTCTGCCGGATCTTTCTCGGGGTTTTTCCACCGGTGGGTCGATGTATGGGGCAATGAAATCTCTATACTTTGAACTTTTTTCCCGATCATGATGAGGACTTTTTTCGGCTTTGTAATATTTCCGATATGCATTCGTTTTCTTCACGATTCTGATATAATTCAATTTGTCGCTTTTATTTACAATCGAGGGATCGGGAAACTTTTTGAATAACAATTCAAGCAATCCCGGTGTGTTCTCATAGCTCTTATCGCCTACATATATCTGATCTTCGCCAAATACGATATCCGAATCACCGATCTTCATTCCACTGACTAGCTTTCGAACACCGTATTTCGTGTCCAAGTTCTTGCGCTCTGTGGATGAGGTGAACATGCTCAAATAGCGCGCCGTCTTGACAACTTTTCTCGACACCGGTGTGCTTGTAGAAGCGACTGCAAACGCACCATCCTGGCTGTTATCGTCGTCATCATCATGGGCATCATCTGTATCACGCACAGCGGCGATAGCTGTAACATTGTCTCCAATAGCAACGTTAGCTGCCAGGCTCCCCTCAACCGCACTTTTATATGCATCATTATCATCATCATCATCATTATCTTCATCATCATCAGAAGCATTCTCATAGTCTTCTGTTTTTACAAAATCTTCCGTTTTCTCTGTCTTAACCGAACCCCCCGGCTCCGTTTTCACTTTTCGCTTTATTAGTAGCCGCTGCTGCTGCTTCGATGAATCTACCAACTCGTACAGTGGTGTAATCAGAGGTTTGAAGATTTCACTAATAGCCTGCTCACTTGTGTCTTTCCCCATTTTGATGGTTTTGTGTTTACGTCGAATGATGTCGCTAGCTCTTGCTATTTCTCGCAGCACATCGTTTTGCTTACGTATCTTGGAGCTCTCCATGCTGCCAGTTTGACCGATGTGCTGTGACTGTATGCGGTTTATTGATGATTCAGACTCATAAAGCAGTCGAAACCTCTCCTATATCGTCCAGCGTTAATCTCGCTGTCTTTGTCGGTGGTTACAAAACTATATCTACCGTCATTCCAACATGCTAAGCACAAATCTTTGAATTGTTGATAGGTCATATCGGTGTTCACGTGATCAGCGTAGATGTGTTTCAAATTCATCTCATCTTGACGAAAAAGAACCAGCAAGTTTGCATTATCACGCACCAAATGTTTCGGTATTCGAGCATATGTTTGACAAAGATAAAAACTATCGACATCTCTGTGTCGCCCCATGCAAAAATAGGCCCTGATATTATCCTGCTTCTCACAGGCCACGTCGTCAAAAATCATAATCGAGTTGGGATGCGCATCTTTCGGTTCTACAACCTCCTGGTGCTCATCAAACGGAAAATAACCCACCCCCTCGACCGGTTCCAACAACCTCTTCAAGAACTCATACTTGGGCTGATTGAGGGATTTTGAATAGACGTACACATTCTCAAATCGAAGGCCATTAGTGTGGGTGAGTAGTGTGAGAAGAGCATTGGTTTTACCGCAATCCGAAGGCCCGCAAAAGACAGCCCTTACACTATTTGGTAGTAGGGCCCCGTGCCGTTTCCCCTTCTTCTTTTCTCGCTCGACCAATTTATCGAAATTGGCAATGGGCAGTTTAATTGTTTGATCCAGACATTTCATGATGCTTGGCAAACGTCGCAATGCGAACTAATATATTCATGCATAAAATACGTGCTTGTATAGAATTCATGTTACTTCATGGTCAGCCATGGTTGGACACACACGTAGACAAAGGAGCGGTTGTGGATTAATAAATAAAATCATCAACAATCTCCCCGTCGAATTACATGTTCCTGGTTATCAGTACTGTGGACCTGGCACGAAATTGGCAAAGAGGTTAGCGCGTGGTGATCGGGGCATCAATGCTCTAGACGCTGCATGCAAACAGCACGATATCGCATACTCCAAGAATGACGATAATATCGCGGAACGTCATAAGGCTGATAAAGTCCTTGCCGAGAGGGCTTGGAATCGGGTTTTGGCTAAAGACGCGAGTGCAGCTGAAAAAGCTGTCGCCTGGGCGGTCACCAACACCATGAAAGCAAAATCCAAACTGGGTATGGGTATGAGGAGGGTCAAGACACAGGCATCGCTCAAGAACAAGAAAAGGACATTGAAATTTATTATACAGGCAGCAAAGAAATCCATGAAGCCTGATTCCAAAGCTCTTGAGTCCGCTCTAGCTGGTGCCCGTTCGGCCTTGTCTAATGGAAGGTGCACGTGCCTCGTATTTTACCCGTCCCTAAGAAAACTGGTGGTTTATTACCGTTTCTTATCACAATATTTGACCCTCAGCGCTACAGGTGCTTTAGCGGGCGGTGCTGTGGGAATAGCGAAGGTTGTCAATGAAGCTAATGTAAACAAACATCAGTTACAAGAATCCGAACGTCACAACGCAACAGTGGAGGCAAATGCTTTGGGAAAGGGCTTATACCTGAAACCGTATAAGAAGGGTATGGGGTTGTATTTGAAGCCAGCAAAAAACTAATAAAGCTACCACGCCGAGCCCTCACAGATGCCGATTTGCTCAACTATGCAAGAGCTATGAAAATTCCACATTTTCGTGGTGTTTTTATGTGAAATGATTTACCCTGCTCAGGGCCTAGAAAGAGTGAGTCTGCGATCATAAATCTTGATGATAAAGACGGTCCAGGGACACATTGGGTTGCATACACAAAAAACGGCAAAGATGCGGTGTATTTCGACAGTTTTGGTGATTCACAACCACCTAGAGATCTCATGAAATATCTCGGTGTTGGTAGCGTAAAATATAATCATAAGAGATATCAAGAATATAACACAGTAATTTGCGGCCACTTGTGTCTCAAGTTTCTCAGTGGACAACTATAAAATGTATGCGTATCGTTGATGTGTTATTAGTCATGGCCGATTCGTTCACGTTGACACTCTCCGGGGAATCGTCGGTCTTGAGGATTCAATATTTTCCCCCTATCGAGCTATCACCGAAAAAGACGTATGTTCTTGGACTGATAGAGCTCTTGACATTGAACGCAATGCCCAATATAGATGAGGGTTGTAATAAGTTTTATGCATCGCCCAACACAATAATTACCATACCCACTGGGAGCTATGAAATTGAAGATATCGCAAATTATTTGAAAAGAGCATTACCTGATGATATAAAATTTAGTCTAAAAGCTAATAACAATGAGTTAGTCAGCGAAATCAGATGCAATCAACAGATAGACTTTCACCCAAAAGATTCCATTGGTCATTTGCTCGGATTCACCCCCGATGTTCTCCAAGGTGGTATTACCCACAAATCCAAGTTACCCGTTCGCATACTCAAAGTCAACGCTTTGCGGGTTGAGTGTAATATTACCACGGGTGCATACATCAACGAGCATCAAGTATACATACGATTCATCAACTTTTCCCGACCGTACCACCCGCATATAAGATCGTGGAAGTGCCGACCAATGTCATTCACATCCAATCACCGTACGGTCAATACATGATATACAGTTGAGAATAGTCGATCAGGACGGGAAATTGATCGTGGTGATTTTCGTGGTGAAACTGTAACTATACGATTACACGTCAAATCTTTGAGATAATATGGGCATTGTGTTTGAGGGGGCAAGAAAATCTGGTAGTAGTTATAAAAGCCCGATAACATGCCCAAGCATCATCAGTCATCGTGCAGCTCCGATTCGGATGACACACCAGAACGCTCAGTTTCTCCAGAGCCTAGGATTTCGACTTCGTTGTGGTGGAAAATAAGAATTTGTTGCTCCATCTGCATATGCCCACCGCGAAAATGATAAAAATCCAAACACCTGTGACCTTCGACGAGTCGATTGCCCAGTGTGAAATACATGCACATCAACCGTATGCCGCGTCTACATTCAAAAATAACGATGAGATCCGCATAGCTGTGCAGAATCAAGATGCGTGTGTATGACCTAGCAAAAGTTCGCTCCACATCTATGGCCGGATTACAAAATCAGATGGCAGCCTTGTTGGTGAAAGCACTGAATTGGTCAATATGGCTGTGTGTCACATGTTTAGCGAGATGCGTTACGAGCTGAATGGTCATGAGATTGACCAGAATAAGAATGTCGGCATCACGAGTGTTATGAAGGGGTCTTATCACTCACCCCAGGACAACGACATCTCCTGGAGAACACCGGCTGGTTGGAGGATAATAATAAGCTAACCAACGCCGATGGGTACTCTGATGTTGTTATACCACTGAATTTTCTACTCGGATTTGCCGAGGATTATAATCGAATAATCGTCAATGCAAAGCATGAGCTGATTTTTACCCGATCGAACAATGATATAAGTGCCATTTATCAAACCACCGTGGAGGGAATCAAAATTTCGCTCGAAAAAATTGAATGGTTATTACCATACATCAGACTGTCGAATCCTGCAAAGATCAAAATGCTCAATTATATAGCCAAAGATCCAGCTGTATCTATGAGTTTTCGCTCGTGGGAAATGTACGAGTACCCGATGCTGCCTGCAACAACGAGACATGTATGAGTGGTCAAGACATCTACACAACTAGAGAAGCCAAGACACGTCATACTAGGATTCCAAACCGCAAGACGAAACGATCCGAAGAAAAATGCCAGTCAATTCGATCATTGTATGATTAGAGATGTAAAACTTTTTCTAAACTCGCAATGCTATCCCTATGGAAATTTGAATCTTGATATTGCTCACAATGAATACGCTATTCTCTACAATATGTACACTAACTTTCAAATTTCATACTATGATAAAGAATCCGAGCCTCTTTTGCCGAAAAATGATTTTCTGAACAGAGCTCCGCTCATTACGATAGACTGTTCCAAGCCAAATGAGTCGTTAAAGAGTGGTCCGGTGGATATTCGTTTAGAATTTGAAACTAGTCTCGCATTTCCGGCAAATACTTCAGCCTACTGTATGATTATACATGATCGCATTGTTGAATACAATCCAATCAGTGGCACCGTCAAAAAATTAGCTACATTTTGAGGATTCATCATGCTTGAGAACTATGAATTAAGCTTATTCTAAATAACTGAAGGAACAATAAATAAATGAATAAATGTAATTGCAAATTCATTGTTATTTATTCAACCCTAACCCATTCCCATTACATATACATATACATATGTGTGTGTGTGTGTGTGTTTAGATTTTGCCACAGAATTCAAATTTATTGTATGGGCCTCCAAGATAGAGTATCTGCAAACGTTTTTGATCCGCCTCGTTGTTCAACTGATCCAGCTGAGTAGAATCATTCTCTAGAGCCTTTCCAACTCTCGCAGGCAGGAACACGATATATTCGTCGGCAATCGTAGCGATGATTCTGCAACCAAATTTCGTTTTCACAAGCGTCAGTTTTGTGATGTCGTACTTTTGTCCAATCTCCAGCTCCGACATCTTTTTCATCTGCATATCATTGTCCATACGGCTAGTGCTGTTCAGGCTGCTGAAGTCCATCTGCAGGGAGGTGAATAATACGGACTTAGTTTTTATATATTATAATTGAATATGATTATCATGTAATAGGATTCTTACCTTGCTCGAGAGAGTTTGCGTGTTCGAATATACGTGGAAGATGCGTTAATCGCGAGAATTCTAGATGTACGAATACGGCTCCCTGCGAGCTCTGGACTTTTAAGCCATCATCCCCCGCCCTAGAGACATGTGGGGAGGGTTTTTTATGACCCTCCTCCAAATACCAGTTTTTCAACCGTTGAACGTTCTCGAAGGCGCAATGGTAGCCTCCCGATACATCGCCATGACAGTCTCCATGTCAATGAAATACATGCGTTTCCAATCGTAGTATTCGAAAATTCGGACACCCCAGCTCATCCAAATCAGCCACGCTTTTGAGTCGTCATTGAGGATTTTTTCCATCCAACGTTTCTTTTCCAATCCCTTTACATAAATGCAACGCGCATCATGCATAACCTCTCTCACAGTTTTCTCCGCATCTCTATACGGCGTTTCTCCAGCAATCCAGGGTATTCCATGATGATGCCGTGTCAGCCACGAATTAAGATTTCTGTACTCGCTTGAGAGAGTCACCCAGGAGCATGGTGCTTTGAAGAGGATGCGCGTAATACCCTGTCTATATTCCTCATGCGCGCGAATGCTTATTGCAGCCAGCTCTTTTATCACAAATTTATCACTGAATCGCCCAAACCCTTGTACATCCAATATAAGCTCCATATTAACAGCTACGTTTGCGGTCTCAGGCAAAGCCGAAAATTGACTGAGCTGCTAATTTATTGCGTGGGATCGGTATGCATGCGGGTGTGTAGACGGTATCGCGTGAACGAATGTGGAAAACCCATTTTTTTATTGCAATGTTTATGTTAGACAGATTTTATCTGCATGATATATGAATTGGTGGCTGTGCACCGACCACTTGCAGATTAACGAAATTCTAGCGCTTTTGAGCGGCCAAAATCATGCTGATTTATTGCGTAGGATCGGTATGCATGCAGCTGTGCAAGCAGTACCGTGTGAACGAATGCGGAAAACCCATATTTTCTTATTGCCGTGTTCATCTTTGACTGATCTTATCTGAGAGCAGCGAAAATCACATTGATTTATTGCTCGAGTCTTGAGACTAACCGATTTTATGGTGTAGGAGGATGTCTTGACAGCTATTTTCTGGTTGGTTGGGCCTCATTTTATTTTGGGGGTGGTGTGCAGCCAATAGGATGCAACCCAACTCTCCCCGCCAGGTCAGTTTGAGAAGAAGGCGGTTTCCAGTTTGAAAAGATCGGTGAATAGCAAAAGTTCATAGAATCCAAAACAGTTTGAAAAGATCGGTGAATAGCGAAAGTTCATAGAATCGGAGTAAAAGCATCAAGAAGAAGAAGAAGAAGAAGAAGAAGAAGAAGTAGAATTTTCGAAACTTTAAACGCGTGGAAGAAAAAAAAAATAAGGTATGTTGTTGGTATTGAATACACAAATTTCAACGGATTCTAATATAAGAATGTGTAATAAATCCAGATGAATCCGACCCACGGAAGAGTTTCACAGCGGGCAGCGCAACTGCGGCGAAGGGCCGAGTTGAGGGCGCGATTCCTTCAGAACGCGCAGGTGGTGCTGCGTTTCTTGCGCGACAGCCATGTGGATGAGGACTTCATCAATGAAACCGCGGGCGTGCACTACGAGATGATCGAAAACATTACGCGGCAGTATCAAATTAATGACCATTGGGCGATGCGTGCAGCCACTACTAAAAATGTCACAGCATCGCCCATTCAATGCTTGGATATTACGTCTTCCGTGCGGGAAGATGCGGCGGGTTCGGATACGGAGACGATCCAAATAAATATGGAAAGAGGCCGATCGCCATCACCCAGTTCGGCCTCATTGGTGTATTCACGATCGAGTCTGAGCTCGCCGTCATCGTCGTCGAGGTCATCATCCGATATACCGCCACCGCAACCAAGGGTGATTCCGCTCGAACGGCAATATCCCCTAGTTTGAGTTAGTCTTAAGAGAAGTTTTACTCTAGAATGTGTTAGACTTAAGAAATATAGTTTAGGCTACTTTTAAGAAATTGTTACTTTAGAATAGGTTAGACTTAAGAAATACCAAATAAAAAACATATATTATCGGATGATTCGCGTCACTGCTTGCATATAACATACCCTGCCACTTTTTGAGCATTTCAGCTTGTATAATTCGTATAATTATGTGAGCTAAGAATTAGATATTCCAGAGCGACCATCGTGGATCGATCGTCGGTAGATCGGTAATCGTTACCATGATCCGAAGGCGAATCAGTAGTGGCGCCATCGCGAGACGAAAAAATTGCAGCCATACGATCGTCGGTAACAGAAGATCGGCAATCTTTGATTCAGAATCGTTACCATTGGACTACCGATAACGAAAGTAGTGCCATCACATGGCGGAAAATTGCAACCGCGAGACGGAAAAAATTGCAGCCATTCGATTGTCGGTAATCTTTGATTCAGAATCGTTACCATCAGACTACCGATAACGAAAGTGGCGCCATCGCTAGGTGAAAAATTGCAACCATTCGATCGTCGGTAACGAAACATCGCCAATCCATGATTCACGTTACCATGATTCAACATCAGTACCATCAGACTATCGGTAACCAAAGATCGGCCATCGTTACCATGATCCAAGAAACAGATCGGTAGTGGCGCCATCGCATGGCGGAAAATCAACCATTCGATTGTCGGTAACAAAAGATCGGCAATCCAAAATCGTTACCACCAGACTATCGGTAACAAAGATCGGTAATCTTGACCATCCGATCGTCGATAAGTTATCGGCGCAGTCGGTAACTTACCTACTGCCTGATGGCCGGTAAAGAAGGCTGGATCCAGAACTCTCATATGTTATCTACTCTCGGAGCTAGACCGGATAGCTAGGCTCCGAGGTCCCTCCACTCGACAATTGGCCAAGAGAACTGAAATTATTAAAAGTTGGGCGCCAGGCGGGTAACCGCCGCTTACAAAAATCTAAACAAAATATAACCAAAATTCTACCTACGGGTACTCGAAGCGTCCGCTAGCTGCAGTACCGCTGAGAGGGGTCGGGATTAGATTGGAGGATTAGCGGGGCGTTAACAAACGACTCGTGCATTTGAATTTAATAAAGAAAATAGAATTTATTGAATAAAAAAAAAAAGAATTAACAAATCGTGTACCCGGGGGTACTTCTCCGCGGGTATTAAACGGCTGCAGACCGTCTAAAGGCGACCTGGGTTGCGATTCTGTACTTCTCCGCTAACTCCGCTAACTCTGCTAAATCAGCGGAGACCGTTGGTTGGCTGAGGAACGTCTAATTGGAGATCGTTTCGGATCGGTCAGTACAGTCATTGACTAAAGATTTGTAAAGACGGCCAGCCATGGGTAATTTTTTGAAGCCCGGCCCGGGGGCACCGCGGGGCACGAGGGTAATGGCAGATTGCCAAATTACCGGTCTTGTCGGTACGGAAGGACTGTGCAGTGGCCTGGTTATGATTAGCTGTGCCAATAAGTAGGTCTGCTATATATCGACCGTGCGACTTTTTGACCTCGACAGCCTACAAAAACGGAATCATTTATACCAACTGTATTATATAGGGCATTTCTATTAATTCCCAATTATGTTGGCTGGTTTTTGAACCATTTTAAGAATGTATTGAACTCAATATGTCGCGTTACTAAAGCCAGAAGGTCGTATCGACCAAAATGTGAGGAATGACATTATCCATGAAAAAAACATGAATTGGAAGTGATAGTAGATAAAATAGGGCATACACATGAATTTTGATCGATACGACCTTCTGGCTTTAGTTTTGAGACAAAATCGGGAAAGATAAAGCCAGAAGGTCCTATCGACCAAAAATTGTTTTTTTTTTTTTATTTATAATGGAAATACGCGTTTTTGTCAATTTGCAGACGATTCCGGGGAAAAAAAAATCGCGGATACGACCTTCTGGCTTCAGTTTGCGTGATTTTTTCGTAAAACTAAAGTCAGAAGGTTGTATCCGCCAAAAATGGTTTTTTTGCGGGAATCTCGATGGATCTATGTGTTTCCATCAATTTCATGGCGAATCCGAGAAAAAAAAAATGATGGATACGACCTTCTGGCTTTAATTTTCCTGATTTTTTACTGAAAATAAAGCCAAAAGGTCGTACGTACTCGGACATACGACCTTCTGCTTCTAATTTTCGATTTTCCCAATTTCAATTGATCTACACGTTATTGGTGATTCCGAAGCGAAACCAGAAAAAAAAAAAAAATACACGACCTTCTGGCACTTAAATCGAGTTTTTGGCGCTTACGACCTTATGGCATTAGTAACGCGATGTATGTTGAGAATATCTACTCCAGCATTCTTCATGTTTTTTTGCTACGAATGATTTTTCAACCCATTTTATATTTTTTAGACTCAACTCGATGCAGTTTTTTTCAACTTGGAACTCATCAGATTTTGGATTCAATCCGTCCAGTAGCTTTTGAGTTAGTCAAGAAATAAATTTTTTTTTGATGATATCTCGAATGGATCAACGGATTTAGATGATCTTGGTCTCAATCGGTATGATTCGCGCCAACTCAGATCTGATTGAATTTTGAAATCAATCCATATAGAAGTTCTCGAAAAAATTGAACGATCCATCACAATCATAATAATTAAGACAATCATATTTCGTAGAAAATATATTGTAGACGATAAAAGAATATTCTCTGCGCGGGAAGTTCGAGGGTTGGCCCATCGTGATCAACCAAATCACACGCTTGTTCATATTCATTATAATGGGTATATAAACACACGTATTTATTATTGCAAAGTTCTAATCTTTTTCTACGAAACTAGAAACAATTTGCAACTCAGAAATATTTTTCGTTCCATATTTCATCCCGCACAGAAATCAAGAATCAAAAACCACGAGAAGAGCAAAATTATTAGTTGCGAATTGTTTCTACTTTTATACGAAAAATTTGAACCACGTGGTAGAAGATATTCGTTTTTTACCACAATTTCGCTTTTTGCCTGAAAATGAGCCGTGTGGTGGAGGCTATTTTTAATCTAAACAAAACGTTCGAAACTCGGTGGTGCACGTGTTTCCATTGAGCTAAGGTCCTGATGTTCCAGACACATTGTTAGTCAAGGATTTAGAACAGATTTGGGGGGGGGGGGGGGGGGGGATCGAAATTCGTTTCACCCGAAAATGATGATCACCATATTATCATCTATTTTTTGATTTGCGTTCAATGGTTTTATAGTATATGGGGAATTTCACGCCAAATCAGTAACTGCTGGACTTTTGCATTCTTCAAATTTGCCAATTTTTTTCCCCATTTTGAGCTCATAATAAGGAACTCACCTAATTGTTTTCAAATTTTTGTCTCAAAATATGCAGTCAGTAGGATTTTTTTTCAATTTCCATATTTTTTTTTTCGTTTATCTATAACTTCCTGAAAAATCAGGTGATTCGAAAAAATGGGGGGGTCAAAATGTTTGTTTTGAAATACTCTTCCGTTTAGGATTATGTTAAAATCCTTCATGGTTTAATTTAATCAGTTTTTTTCCAATTTTAAGCATAAATCGCATTTTCTACGTTGATTGTCTCCTTCGATTTTTTTCATTTTTTGTTAATAAAAACTGTTATTTATTCAAAAAATTTTAAGCCTAGTTTCAAAGCGGGCGATTCATTCTTTCTATTTTTTTAAATTATTTAATTGTTTCTGTTTTCTCAAATTAATAGACATTTTAGAATTAATTTAATTTCATCTAATTTGAGAAAACGAAGACAATAAAATAATGAAGAAAAAAAGAAAGAATGAATTGCCCACTATGAAACTAGGTTTAAAATTCTTCAAATAAATAACAGTTTGTGATAAAAAAAAATGAAAAAAATCGGAGGAGACAATCAACATAGAAAATGCGATTTATGCTCAAAATTGAAAAAAACTGATTGAATTAAAACATTAATCATTTTCAAAATAATCTTAAACGGAAGAGTATTTTGAAACAAACATTTTGACCCCCTCATTTTTTATAATCCCTCGATTTTTCAGGAAGTTAAATAGATAAACGAAAAAAAAATGGAAATTAAAAAAAAATCATACTGAGTGCATATTTTGAGATAAAAACAATCTTAAGTCAATGCCCATGAAATTTACAAATAAAAGATGAATATTCATAAACTTAAACCGGGGAGCCGTTGCGCAGCGTTGACTGAAGAATGTCAACGCGCGCAGTTACACAGACAACGGTCGTAAGCCTCGCGAGTGCGAACTTCTTCAGTTTACAACAGCAAGCCATGGCTGATGGTACGTATACCTATAATCAAGTGTTCCATTCTTTCCACTTTGTCGCGGAAAACTTTGTAGAAAGCGAATGAACATTGAGTTGGTGTTATTACAATTACTTCATTCGCTCCAATTAATTCTCAAATATTGCCATTTTTTGTATTTTTTTCACTATTTCACAGAGACATTTTCTAAAATTACAGAAAACAAGAAAAACGATGCGCCGGCCGTCGAGACGCCGGCGCAAACGCAAGGCGAAGCGGCCGTGGCCGATAAAAAAAGGTGAATAATCATTTCAGTCAAATACGCTAATTAGAATGCAGATCATAGACGATCAATGTCATATTTCAATCAAATGCCAGGTGTAAATGCATCGACGTGTTAATTTCAGCGAACAGGGCGAGAAAGGCGGCAGCGCGGGGGAGGCCTCCGCGGTGGAAAATAATGGGTAACTATTTCTTCATTCAATCTCATCTTATAATAACATAAATATGAAGCGGTTTCCAACGTGTTTTCTCGAGTGCTGCTCGCCAACATATTCGGTATTCAGCGACGGGAAGAGGGGAAATGATTGAATGATTGCAATTATGTCAATTCAGGCCAAAAAATCAACGTACCAATTGAACATTGATCGTATTTTTACTTCAGCTCGTTTTTTGAAATCCTTAACAAGCCTATAAACTATTTCAATCCCCGTCCTCGTTCAGCCGTTGTCGCTCATGATTTCGCAACACATACAATGTATTTATTCGCGGCGATTCATTCCTACATTCGTGGTATGGCCCAGTCGAATTATGGTTTGACCCGGAAAAAATTGTAAGTAGCAATTTTCCTTCGGAAATCGTTGTGGGGGGGGGGGGTGGGTAACTGGCAGTCTACAGTTTGGTTTTCGCAATTCGCACCCCGTTGCTTCATCCCCCATCTTGAATTTGAGGGTGAATTTTTGTTTATTGAATAACTCGTTTATTTTCAATTTTACATGAAAAATGGTTATTACCGAAGTTGTTTGAAATTAAAAAAAAAATTAAAAATTATTAGAAAAGTAGCAAATCCAATTGTCAACAAGTTAGTTTATCATCGTTTATACGAGAAAAAATCATTAACAAACGAGATAATAGAATATTCAGGTTCACTTCCACCTCTTTTCGGGTCTTAATCGAAAAATATCGATCCTAGGGAAAAATTGGTAAGAACCAAAATTGTAGGAAATTTAATTCCAAACAACTTCGGTAATTACCATTTTTCGTGTGAATTTGAAAATAAACAAGTTATTCAACAAATAAACCTCAAATTCAAGATGGTGCAACGGGGTGCGGATCCCGAAAACCGAACTCTAGACTGCCAGTGACCCCCCCCCCCCCCCAACGATTTCCGAAGGAAAATTGTTCTTTACAATTTTTTTCGGGTCAGCCCCTTTTTTGGTCTAATTCGACTGGGCTAGTAGTTTTCAAGTCCTAGCTGTAAAAATTCACTTGCGTGTACACTAGGGTGTTTCCAAAATTTTTTTTTTGCTTTTCCTTTTTATCGAATGTATGATGAATAATCACTGAAGTATAAGTATAAACTTTTTGTTTCAGCAAACCCGTGGAGAATGAAAAACGGAAGAGGGGGAAGGCGGGCGGCCGCAGCCGAGGTGCCAAAAGAGGCACCGGCCACGGCGCCAAGACCATTTTAAATTTTAATTTCTATTAAATTATTAATAAAATAAAATTATTTTGATATGAAAATTTAACAAATGTATTCATTTAAAAAAAATTCCTTTCCCATTCCTCAATTATATGTACAGTTGGGTGTCCGTCATTTCCAAAATTGACTTTTTACACTTGGGTATGGTCCAAATCATTAGTTTATAGCCTAAAAACAATGACGGAAAAAAAAAAAAAACTAAGTTCCATTAACCCCTGCCTGAATGACGATACTTCTCCCATTTGATTAGCATGGGATTTTTGCACTTCTTAGACTTTAATTGTTTTCGTGTTTATTATATTCATTACCTCATAAAATATTGTTGATTTTACTACTGTTCTGACCTATTTAGATGGACAAATTTTAAAAAAATTTTTCAACGACTTTTGAAGAGGTCTAAATTTATCTTCAGCGTATTTTTCAATGATCTTCGAATGTTTTCGAATAAATTTGGACCTCTTCAAAAGTAAAACATTTGAAGAAATTTGTCCATTCAAATAGGTCAGAACAGTAGTAGAATCAACAATATTTTATGAGGTAATGAATATAATAAACACGAAAACAATTAAAGTCTAAGAAGTGCAAGAATCACATGTTAATCAAATGGGAAAAGTATCGTCATTTAGGCAGTGGTTAATGAAACTTAAATTTTTTTTGTTAAAACGAAGCTTTGTATAACTTCGGCTAAGAAATCAACAACCGTTAAATGACCAAACCTTTCCTAGAACACCTTTACCCTTTCCCATCCGCTCGTAAGATCGCTTCCCTTCCTTGTTTGATATGCAATAAACCACATTGCTCCGTATCGCAAAGTTTAAAAAGGAATATTCAAGTATTCGTCTATTGTAACTTCTATAGAAACCAAAAATTACATCTAAGTCGTCCCGAATGACGGCAAATTCTAATATTTGCTACCTTAGGAGGAGATACAATGCATTCAGAGTCCATTTCATTCAAATTTAGACCTTTCAAATATTCGGCCGTCTCACAAATGGAAAAAACTTCTTGCTGCACTTTCCCAAAAACATCTACTGAGTTTTGAACTAAAGAAAGAGAAAAATCATATAATTCAATAAAGATTATCAAGTTTATCATTTGTCTGTCAGTTTGCGGTACTTTCAAATATTTTCCAGAACCGGCGGTTTCAACGTGTTCTCGAAAATTTAGCGGATCTCGTGTAATAGGCTGAAATTCGCGTTTTTTATTCTTGTGACACAATTGAAAAATTTCGAAGTACTCCACAAATATTTTTTCTAATTTTTAGAACACGTTACCATACTCATTCCTCGGGAAGTTTTCTCTTCAAATTTGTTAAACAATTTGAAGAAAATTGATCCAGCTTTCTTATCAGTTTTAAAATGATCGTAATTTGTTGGCGAATCTCGGGGAATATTTTCAGAATTAAAAAAAACGCCTATATTTTGTCCACAGACTGAATCACTGCCGAAATTATTAATAAGAGAGAGGAAAAAAAAAGGAACCTTTGCGGAGAAAATGTGGCATGAAAATGAAAATCGGAAAAAAGATCGCCGACGGTGAGCGTTTGCTAATCGCCGAATGCCCCATATATTCATAGGTCGGTATATCAGACCTCAAACTCTAAACTGCCTTACCCTGTGTGCCCGAATGGTAAGATCATTGTAAGGAAACTGGTTTATTCATTGAACCGGGACGGTAGCGTAGTTCGGCTAAAAATGCTCGAGGTCATCGAGAGGGCGGTCGTGCACAGCTGAAAAATCGAGCTTCAACAGACCCCATTAACCTGGCCGTCTTTACAAATCTTTAGTCAATGGTACAGTCGTACGGTGGCGCCGTGGGCTTGGCCCGGCCGTTAGTCGCAATGAACGCGAGGCCCACTTACACTTGATATACATGCATATGTACCACAAAGCTAAACCTAGGAGATCAAAAGAAAGAAAGAGAACGAATAAATCAATGAATAAATGCAGTCCAATATTTTTATTCATTTATTCGTGCTCTTTCTTCCTTTCCATCTCCTCGGTTTATCCTTATGGTAAATTTGTGACATGCATGTAAATCAAGTGTAATTAGGGCCTCGCGTTTGTTACGACTAGCGGTCAGGCAAAGCCCACCGCGCCACCATACGACTACCGATCCGAAACGATCTCCAATTGGACGCTCCTCAGCCAACCAACAGTCTCCGCTGAGTTAGCGGAGTTAGCGGAGTAGTACAGAATCGCAACCCTAGCTGCGTTTGCCGAGTTTCACAATAACAAATAACCTTCCACGTAGGAGAGCAATAACAACAAAAAGATAAAGGAAAATCCAAGAACTCAACAAATCTGGTCCTCGAGAGACAATAAGTTAGCTAAAACACTAAATACTCCCCACGAGGAGCGAATTACAATACCTGAACAAATAACAAAGTTAGGGCCCACGGCTCGACCTAAATTAGATTAACAAAAACAAAGGCCTCGCGGCCCGAAAATTCAACTAGAACAAAAGACGTTCCCGATCGTGTATAGGCGACCGGTACGCCCCCGTGAGGCGAAGCCTCACAGTAAAAGACTAGTATAATTATTGACAATTCTTTTAACTTTCCTAATCCCAACTCAACCCAACTCTGCGGCTGGCGCGATTAATAATGTAAATAATACTAACAATTCCGAAAACGGACTATGCCTCGAGCGCGAAATGAATAAAGGCTCTCGGCTGAGCCTCGAGCTTCGTTTCTTTCCGCAGGAGGAAGAGAGAGCGACATTGACCGACCATCACTATCACTGTCGCACTCGTGTACGACAGGTACTGACTCAACGAAACTACAAGATATGCAATAAATTTACGTAAAACAAAGACTCGAACCCGAACTTTACTGCATTGGGACACTGGTGACGGCCTACCCTTCGGAGGTCGGCTTAATTCGATCCCAAGGTATTCTAAATAGCCTTGTGGCTGCACCAAGGCAATATGGCAGACGACCGTTTGCCGAATTCGAATGGGTATGGACCAGAATGGCTAACGCTTACCGTCTTCCAGCCACCTTACAAAGAGGACCTTTTCCCTTCCGTAGTCCATCTTCGGGGAAAGTCAGTACTCCTTCGAATTCACTCCCACAACGCCAAAAAGAATGGGCAATCGAAGGAACCCACGAGCTTTTAGCACAAAAAAGAGAAAAAAAAATCGAACGACGAAGTCACAGTACTTATTCACACGGCTATACGATACGCCAGTCTAACGCAGTCACTAGACCGCATGGCGCCGGTACTCCGCGCCCTCATGTTACGGCCAAATATCGACTTTCGCATCGAGCGCAAGATCCCTTATATATGGCGACCTGTTGCCGCTACGCGCGCAATTCGAAGTCCACCACGGCGTCATTAACTCATTGAATCGGAGGACTACGGGTTACAGCTTCTTCTTGGTAGTGGGAATCTCTTCCACCACCGATTTCCCTCGAGGCAGAGTGCCCTAGGCACTTCCCCGTGTCCTCACCGTCGATGTTGGAGGTAGCCCGGCCGAAGCTAGCCTCCACAGTTTTGGTGGTGTCCGTCGCGCACGATATTTGGCGTCGTACGTTCGTCTAGGCGCATCTCCGTCAAGGTGTTTTAACCGTCAGTTGGACCTCGTCTCCCACATGTCAGAGAAAAGTGGGAAAGAAAAACAAAAGAATAAATCATATGTCGCATAGATCTTAGTCGGTCACGGTCGCCTCTCGGAATTATAGTCCGGCCTCGGGGCCACTCTACACAGTCATACATTCTCGTACACTCCGCTAAGGTCGTCCAAGGGGTAAGGAGCGCCTACTGTCGGCGCAAAAAGGTTTGGCCCCTCTGTTTGAGTGATCATAACTTCTACAGAAAAATTGATGGAGCAACGAGTCTGGAAAAGTTGTAAAGCGCCAAGTTTCCTGCGTTTGATGGTTATTCACAAATTTCTGTGTCAAAATCGTGGCAACCGTTATAAAGTCCGAAAAGTTAAAAAACGTAGTTTTTTGGAGTTTATCGCCGTACGTCAACTTAAACTCGTCACCGTTTGCCTGAACTAAGTTTCAAAAATCTGTCAAAATTCAGCAATATTCCCTGAACATTGACGGGCATGATAGCGTTTGGTAATTTCAAAAATATTCAAAAATCTGGACGCCAGGTGTAAAAAGGGCCAATGGTGCGATTTGTGGAACGGATTGGTACCGGCGAACCTGAGCTAGCTCAAAATTTTCTAGTAATCGCCGTCAATAGTTTGTCAAATTCGCGTGGGGCCGCGTGTGTCCAAGCTGCGATATTCGTCGCTGCATTTACATTGTTAATTGCATTAACAATTGAGTCTATGACGGGCGCGGCAAGAGGGAAATGCAGCAACGAATATCGGGGCTGAGCCACGCGCGGCCCCGCAAAAATTTGAAAAATTGTTGAAGTCGATTACTGGAAGTTGATTCTTGTGAACTAAAAACTGATTACCGAATCAAAAACTGTATACCGTGACGAAAATTTTGAGCTAGCTCAGGTTCGCCGGTACCAATCCGTTCCGCAAATCGCACCATTGGACCTTTTTACACCCGGCGTCCAGGTTTTTGAATATTTTTGAAATTACGAAGCACTATCATCTTCATTAATAATCAGGGAATATTTCTGAATTTTTACAGATTTTTCGCACTCATTTCAGACAAACGGTGACGAGTTGAAGTTGACGTACAGCAATGGACTCCGAAAAAACTACGTTTTTTAGGTTTTCGGAGATCATAACGGTTTTCACGATTTTTATACAGAAATTTGTGAATAACCATCAGACGCAAAAAACTTGGCGCTTTACGATCTTTCCTGTCTCGATGCTGTATCAATTTATCTGTGGGATTATGATCACTCAAACGGAGGGGTCAAACCCTTTTGCGCCGACAGAAGTAACATGCAATGTTACAATATAAACGAAAATAAAATTCCATACACAAATTATATCTACGTGCATTCGTTGTATGTCGCCCCGCTGTTACATTAATACACCTGGTACTAAGTCACTCGACATGTAGTCCAATCATCTCTGACTAATAATCTAAAAGTGTGCGCACGCTGAAATCTCACGGGCGTTCGGAGAACTAACATCATAACATTCAGCGGCTATTACCGCTCCCAGCCTCTGACAATCGCGAAAATTACCACAAAAACGTAGAATACAACTGGCCCCTTCATCATTGTCGAGAACAAAGATGCTTTGGGATGGTTGTGTTTGGAATTCCTTATAGAATCGGGCTCCCGTGGCCGATTTTGCATTTTTTTTATGCGTAGGCTTTGATATAAGTCGATATAAATGGCGCGCCAACACTTTTCGTTGAAAAAAAAAAAATCCCGATTTCATTCGATCAAACGTACCAATTCGAACTCATTACTCGTCAAACATCGGCTGCCGAAAGGACAAGTCGATTGATAGCCCCGTTTTGGAGATATTCGAGAAAATAGACAGGCCGGTAACAAATCGAGTATACTCCCCCCCCCCCCCCCTTAAGCATAATATGAAAAAATTGTAACTATAAACTCTACTCTAGAATCATTGACATTTTTCTCCTTCTTCGAGACGTGTTCCTACTAAATAATAACATAATGTTCATGTCAATGGTACAAAAATTTAGCTTATAATTAAAAACCTTAAGGAAAATAGTCCCAAATCCTCGTTACTTTCTGAAGAATGAAATATAGAGAGGAGAATAAAATACCTAATGACTTAATATGAATATTCAATGATTTGTTTAATATTTTATTTCATGTTACCTGATTCCCATAATCAGTGAAAAATTCATTTTTCAAAATTAATTTTAAACGTGACAAAATCAGAATCTCACATTTTGGCGCCCAACGCGGAGCAAGAATCTATTTGCAAGTTTTTAATAAATGTTTATCTGTGTGTTTCTATGAATTGTTGATGGGTCAAGTTAATCATAGTCCAATTGTTATTAAGGCTAGAGCAAGCAGTAAACCATTATATTTGGTTTCAACACCATCACCTATTCGTAAACAAGGAAAGAAAAAGCTTCTAAAATCGACGACGACGATGGATGAACAAATAAAATAATTGAGATTGGAGCAGGAGAAAATAGCTAGACAGAAAGAGGAGTTGCAGAGACAGATGGATAAATTACAGTCACACCAACAACTGGCTGAACGAGTTCAAGCGCTCCAAACAAAAAATTAACAGGTTTCCAAACTCAAAGTAAAAATAATATTGTTAGTGCTATTAATCAGTCAGCTGAAGCAACAAACCTTTTGTTTAGTGGTTTGTTAAATCATTTTCAGTACTTGCAATTGGAGATTAAGCCTCCTAAATTTTCTGATAAAGAAAATCAAAATCCTATAGAATTTTTGAATGATTTAGAAAAGTATTGCAGAGTATATAACGTTGAAGAAACACAATTATGGTTGGTTATTGGGAGTGTATTAGGTGGTAGAGCAAAAATTTGGTTTGAAATTAACAAAGATACTTTCGACGCCTATGAAAATTTTAAAAAAATCGTTCAAAGAAGAATTTTGGTCTGTACAACATCAAGTAAAGGCAAAAAAACCGTTGGTCAACACGTAGATATAAATCACAAGATGGGTCACTAAGGAGTTATTTCAGAAGTCAAACCAAGGAAGCCAAATGTTTTGAACCAGTACTTTCAAAATATGAAATAAACTATGCAGTAGTGCAACAATTTCCATTGAGAATTAGAGATATATTGGCAACGATTGATTTTAGTGATTCGAAATTAATAACTCAATCATTATCAAATTTAGATTCAGCTCATGAAGATAGGGCAGCTGATCGTAGTAAAAATACTGGTTATTTTATTAAAAATAGTCAAGGTTATAATCAAGTGCAAGGAGGGGCGTTTAAAAATAAGAATAGCGATAGAAGAGCAAATTTGAGAGTAAATCAGCACCGGTTACACAGTCGAAATTATAATATTTACCCTAATCATAGTAATCATAATACTTATAGACCTGTTCAACAACAAAGTATTATTCTACCAAACACTAGTTTCCCTCCCCCCGTCGTAAATAGTCAGTATATATATACAGTGACAGGTCACAACCGAATAATACACATTTAAACTAATGCAAGGTGCGAATAAACAAGGTCCATTTTCGTACCGAGGAACTCATGACTTCATAGAGGACCTATCGTCAGACATTGTTGATACTCATCAGCCTTCTTTAGAACGAGAACAAATCCCTAAATGTCCACACTTGTTAGTTAAGGTGCTTGCCTACGCGATTCCACCAGACCTGAAAACATTAGGAAAAAAGGTGCTATTAAATGGAATATCTCTGCCTAGGTATCGAAATCAATGAAACAAAATACGTCGCGCAATTCTATGTGCATTCCGAACACGTAGGGCCAAAAAATGTTTTTTTTACGCAAAAATAGAGAAGATATCGATGTAAAACGTTTCAAAAACGTTTCAAAACCGTTTCAAAACCGTCTTACACGGGTATCTTCTCTTTTTTTATCTTCTCTATATCTTCTCTATTAGAAATGTCGATCCAAGCGTTAATTGATACTGGGAGTCAAATAACTTGTATTTCAGAAAATTTTTATAAACAAATAACGGGTTCTAGTATATTAGCGGAACTACCGGTGGCTAATATAAAAGTATTTCCAGCGTTTGGAAAAACTGCGGTTAATTTAAAAAAGCAAATTCTAATGGATATATATATACATAGATGGTCGAAGAATGACTTATACGTTTTTAATCGTACCTAAATTATCTTCAAGTATGATACTGGGGAATGATTGGTTGTCAGTAAATAATGTAATATTAGATTATAATGGAAAAACTATTGAAATTCATGGATCATGTGTAAATGAAAAACTTGTTTCATACGGTCGAGAGTCGGTTGATAGATTGCAGTCTTCGTGCAAAGATGCAGTTACATATATTCGAATAGTAAATAATAAACATCTCCCTTCAAATGAAAAATCAAAACATGTTGCAAATATTAGTTCTGAAGGGGATAAAAATGATTTGATGCATAAGAAGAATCGTGTTAATGATGTGTCGAAAAATATAATTGAAAATAACATGCGTGATAGAGACGATGTTATGAATCATCAAATTGTGAATGTTGTAAAAATTGTTGACAATGAGAATGACATGCGTAATAGAGACGATGTGCATTTATATGAAAATAATTCTATAGTTGATATAATTCGTGATAATAATTTTGTATATGTAATTTAAATTATGATGATGATATTTCGGATGCTATGTGTCAAATGTTTTGTATCGATGAAGTTAATTGTAACCCTCATGATGATGAAAAGATAGGTCAGAATGAAAGTTATTCAAATGCTAACTCTAATGATTTCATGATGGTTAATGAAAGTTATATCACTGAACAACTTAATGAAATAGTATTTGATTGTCAGGAATATTTAGAGGCAGAAGATCATAATTTTTTTTAAAGATTTTGGACTGATTGCGTCTAAACTAATGTTACGGGATATCAAATATACTGAACCATTTTTAAATTCAATATTAAAGCATAGAGCATTATTTTCTGATAAGTCGACATGCACTAGTGTATACGAGCATCATATTAAGGTATTGAACAATAAACCATTCATTCGGAGGTCTTATCCAGTCCCATTATCATATCTCAATGCAGTAAATTCTGAAATACAAGCTATGCTTGACAGCGGTATTATAGAACGATCAGTGAGTTCATATTGCAACCCCTTATGAGAATAGTCAAAAAGAAAGACGGAAAAATTTGTATTTGTCTTGATGCGAGATTTTTAAATGATATAATTGAATCCGATAATGAATCGCCACTGTTAATTAATGAAATTTTATAAAAATATTATCGAACAAATTACTTTTCAACAGTTGATTTAACTCATGGATACTGGCAAATTCCTTTGGCAGTAGAATCCCGACCATATACAGCCATCTTACATGATTCAAAACTTTATCATTTTTGTGAAATACCATCTGGTTTGAAAACAGCTGGTAGTGGCTTTATAAGAGCCTTGAACTTAACATTTAAAAATGATTTTTCCGATTTCTTAACTACATACGTAGATGATTTGTTGAATAAGTCCAAACACTTCGAAGAACATTCACAACATCTCGGTCTAATTTTCAATAGATTAGAAGAGAACAATTTCACTTCAAAACTCAGTAAATCAATTTTTCTTAAAGATTCTATACCATTTTTAGGTTTCATTATATCAAATAAGGGAGTAGTACCTGATCCAGACAAATTGGCAGTTATTAGAAATTTTGTGCAGCCTAAAAATAAACAACAACTTCAACAATTTATTGGTGTATGTAACTACTATCGACAATTTTATACTAAATGTTCAAATTATATCGAACCATTTCGAAATCTCTTCAAGAAAAACTCTGAATGAAATTGGACTATAGATTATATCAAAGCTTTCGAAGATTTAAAAAACAAATTCTTGAGTGTTGTAACATTACATCATATTGATCCAAATTCTGCTTATAAACTTCAAACAGATGCGAGTGTAGGAACACTGATCAATTTCGGGATTATCTCAAGCCTACGAGGTATTGATCTTCCGTAGAATGAATAAATATTCGTTACATGTTGAAGAAAAGTAAGTATGGATAAATAGTCTTTAATAAACTAAAATAGTAGAATTGAAAGGGTTCAGACATTTGTAGAACGCTCCAGTCATCCACCCTTTCGATCCCCCGCACCGGCAAGCCAGCGGCTCACTCGCGAAACCAGTTGCAATGGTTGGTTTGTGTTTTTATAATGCTCTTCAAGAACATCTGGAATGAAAAATTCACTTGTAGACTCAGGTGCTGTTATAGGATAATTTTGCCTATTATGTTGATTTGGAATTCAAATTCAAATTGCATTCAAAAATTCAGTCCTCGCATGAACATTTAAAAAAAAAATTTGAACAAACAAGTTCGAGTGACTTAAAATAATTCTTTCATATTTTTTTCCTTTAAACAATTTTTCTGTAAACTACTGAAATCCTCATAACAGAGGGAAACCATTTGAATTTATAATTTCTCTCATGAAAGATAATATACCTTTCATACACGCAAACACAACAGTTTCGCTGAAGTTGCGTTTACTTTTTCCTTTCACTTTTCTTCCGCATCCGCTATAATGGATTTGAACTGTCTTTGTGATGATAGAATTCAACATTTTTCCAACGTCATCTTTCCAACAGTTTGACCCAGCAATAAGATAGCAAATAGTGACTTCTGCAAGAATTACGATACTGTATATGTTCAGTGAGACATTTTGGCTAATATGATTTTGAAATAAGTACATCAAGAGGATAAAATTGTTGAAAATATTCTGAAAAGTTTGAAACAGGAAGTGAAATGAATGTAGTGAATATGCCATTAAAATAGTGCCCGCCAGCATTTCTGTTATACAGACGTTAATGTCTGTTAATCTTCTTCATGAAATTTAATAGCTTTTGGAGCTCCACACTTACAAGTGAATTCTCTCTTGTGACATTCATTAGAGATGTCAGCTTCAAATACTAGATAATCGTATAGATCTTTTATTGGTAGAGCAATTTCCAGTTTATCTCGTGGACTCGAAGCGTTCTCTCCTCGTGCATTTCCACCAGTAGACACAATCACAGTGTTTTTGAGCTCTCCAATTTTTTTGTCGAGGTCATATAAAACACTTCGTTCGGAAGACCTGATGGCAGTGGTGATTTTAATTTCTAATTCTTCCATTTTTTTTATCAAGATACTTCATCGAGTTCTGAAAAGACATAGATCTGAAAAGACATAAATTATAGTCTTATTCTTGGTTCACGTATGTATAAATTATTTAATTCGTAAAAGCCTTCCTCAGGGTGAGATAATGACGATATTGAAAAAAAATGCGATTTACTACGATGAGAGTGTGGGCAGAGGTCACTTTTCTCAGCCGAGCTCCAAACATATTGCTTGCAGAAGGTCCCTGCGCCTACACTTTCATCGTAGAGGATTTAAGTTTCTCTTTTAATATACACACGACCATTATCTAAATTTTGAAGGTTTTTTTCTTATTGAAAAGTTTGTTTTGTCATTCAAAAAACGCTTCTTTTCGAAGTTTCAATAGAGTCTTTTCCCAAGAGAATTATCATACATTTAATTAAATTGTAAATCACTGCATTACCAGATACATTAACCTCTGGAGCTGTCTGGGGTAAACTGGTAACATTTTCTTGAGAATCAGCAGAGGGTGGGATATTTTCTGTGAAATCAAACAAAAATTTGTATAAAAATGACAAAATGTTTGGATTAAAAAAATCTTTCCTCGAGTTTGAGATAATGATGGTATTGAAAAAAAATGCAATTTTCTGGGATGAAAGTGTAGGCACACGGTGGATTTTTCTCAGCCAAAGCTTCAAATATGCCTGCGGAAGGTTCTCTGCGTTTACACTTTATTGCAGAGGATTCAAGTTTTTCTTTCAATACACACCACTATCATCTAAAACGTGAAGAATGCTTTTTTTCGCATTAGAAGGTTCTTTGTTAATTGAAAAAATTGAAAACGTTTGTTGTCAAAGTTTCAGTAGGGTCTTTCCTTGAAAGACTTGCCATCCCCATGATTGAGTTATAAATTTGCTACATTACCTACATTAGCCTCTGTAACCGTCTGGGGCAAGTTGGTAGGATTTTTTTGGGAATTGGCTGAGGGTGAATTGGCTTTGAGGTGTCCTACCATTTGTATGCGATGTCGGTCTGATATTTTGACCACTCGATGTGATGTTGTCCGCAAATATTCGAAGAATAAGAATTAAATTTTTTGTATGGGCGTGAGTACCGCAAAAGTGCAACAACTTATTATTTTAGATTCGAAGTTGTAATACCAGTCACATCAGTGTTAGTCGTTGAGCGATCCAACTGCAGACCAAATTCTAATGAACGCTGGCTACTTGCTGACTGACACTGTTTGCGTGACTTAGGTGTTGGGGTCATTACGCAGAACAAATATTTTACAAAATTTAGAGATTATAGAGACAATCTAAGTGATTTAATTAAAATAAGACATTATTATTACCAGTCTCTTGAGAATCTTCGCCATCCTCGGTAATAGGTTTGTGAAGGAATGCTTTTCTCGCAGCTTTAGATAATTTAGTCGGCAGTGTATCAGCGGGACCGCTGTCATTATCATCAGTGCTTAGTATATTTGTGTCTTTATAACATCTCTGACGACGCCTGATACCCTGTTCATGGTCACCTATAGGTTGATAATCAGATGAAAGCATTGAAATTATGTTTGGACAACATGAATATTCACAGTATAAATTATTTTGATTCACGAATATAAAAGCCCAAACAAGAATACTAAAAAAAAAAAAAACTATTCGTCGAAAAAACTCAATATCTTAACCCTAGAACTACAAACCCATTTTTTCTACTAAGGGGGTATATTCACCTATTTAGGAGTTGACATTTTCAAAAAAAAATTGATTTTTTTCTGCGACCCAAGAACTCTGACAAAATCCAGAAAAATCATGATGTCTAAGGAGGGTTCGAACCTCATTATGTATATTTTACATCATGTATTACTTTCAGTCTGATAGTGGCTACGCTGAAGATAAGAAAATACAAAATGACTCGGTTGTCGCAAAGAATCAGGACTACCGTTGGATCAATCTTGAAATGTTTGGTCCTCAATCGGTCATAGGTGATGGCTCTATGGTATGAACATAGGATTTTTTGATGAACCCATTTTTGATTGAGATACTGGGAAACAAAGTAGGAATTTGAAAATAAAAAGAAAAAAAATCGGAAAAATTGAATAACTCATGTAATTGAGGACCAAACATCTCAAGATTGATCCAACAGTGGTCTTGATTTTTTACGATAACCGAGTCATTTCGTATTTTCTTATCTTCAGCGTAGCCACTATCAGACTGAAAGTAATACAGGATGTAAAATATGTGTAATGAGGGTAGAGCCCTCCTCAGACATCATGATTTTTCTAGATTTTGTCAGAGTCCTCAAGTCGCAGAAAAAAATCAATTTCTTTTTGGAAATTTCAATTCTTCCAAAGGTGTACATACCCCCTTAAACTACAAACCAGGGTAAATATTTACCCCACGCGTTTCTTGTTCGTAAAATCGTTCTGAAAGTAGTAATGAGACTCGTGAGTACATGAATCTGTTCGTTTTTTTTATGCAGAAGAGAATGGTGAAAACCAAATTTAGTTTCATTGAAGTTTAGTCGGTGAAAAATCGATTTGAATACCTGAAAGCGCTGAAAAATGGCCAAAACGGCCGTAGTTCAAGGTTTGCCTGGGGTAGAAATATATCCTTGTTGGTAGTTCTAGGGTTGATATATCTATATTAGTAGGAACTTATTCTTTATGGAAATATATTTTCAATTCGATTTGAATCGTTTTATTTGATTTGTTGATTCAATTTGTTTAACTTTTCCAAAATGGAAAACTTTATCTATCGACTGACGAAAAATCATCAGAGTTCCATTTATGTACGACTTACCAGCTTTCTTCAATACTGTTATTTTATATTCTTTCCACTCAGGGTCAGGATTTTCGAATCGCTTCAACCAGTTGTCTTGTTTTGAATAGTCTTTTGGGTCAGGGTAGCGACAGAACCAAACGCCTTCATCGCGAAAAGCCCACGATCGAGGAATCAAGTCCACAGACTTTTTATTATTACTTGTCGCTCCATCAAATGATACGACCAGATATTTTGTATCTTCTTTCAGAGATTCAATGGTCATGCTGAAAATATTGGAATTCACTGCTGATATGATCTGATGGAATCAATCTTGATTAAATATACGTCTGAATTAGATAAAATATAAAATTGAATAGATGAATGAATGCAATAATTTCACTACATAAATTAATTTGTTCAAAAATGTTATCGAGCCAATCAGATGCTGTACTTATACGATTGGAAACAAATCTCCAACAATTGCACGTATTGATAAATATTTTATGATCCCTATTTGAATTAATAATTCAAAGTCATGTACCGAGAGAATACCTTGAAAGTTATCATTCAGTCATGGCCAACTCGGCCCTCCCCAAGTTTTTCGTCTGTTCTTCGCAGGTTGGCCATCCCCTTTTTAGGTTCAAATTACAGCTGTCAAACGTTGTAAAGCAGTTGCATCAACGAAGGTGAGTGAGAATAATTTATTTATCTAATTAATAATGATTTATTTAATAATAATAATTTTTCATTTTTCATATCAATACATTATTATCATTATTTTTCTTTATTATAAAAACGAGTTTTTTTTTTTTATATTCAATGAATTTGTAGATTACATTTTTTGTTTTTATCAAAAAAAAATTTCGAGCAGATTTTTTATTGGGTATTCGCAGCTGATTCACGAAAACACTCCATGATTAAAATGAAAATTGGAAATTGAGAATTAAAATTTTCATTCATAATTATAATACCCATGGATAACAATTGAAAAATGAAAAATGAGTATCAAATTAATCATTATTAAGGAGAGGGTATACTCGATTTTTACCGGTCTGTCTTTTTTCGTGAATATCTCCGAAACAGAGGCATGAATCGAATTGTCTTTTCGGCAGTCGATGTTTAACGAGTAATGAGTTCGAACTGGTACGTTTTATCGGATGAAATCGGGAATTTTTTTTTTTTTTTTTTGATCGAAAAGTTTTGACGTGCCATTTATGTCGACTTATATCAAAGCCGACGCATCAAAAATGCAAAATAGCGGACGGGAGCCCGATTCTATAGAGAATTCCGAACACAACCATGCCAAAACATATTTGTTTTCGACAACGATGAAAGAGGCAGTTGTATTCTACGTTTTTGTTGTAATTTTGGCGATTGTCAGAGGCTGGGAGCGGTAATGGCCGCTAAATGTCAAGATGTTCGTACTCCGAACGCCCGTGAGATGTCGTCGTGCGCACATCTTTAGATTATTAGTCAGAGATGATTGGACTACAGGTCGAGTGACGTAGTACCAGATGTATCAATGTAACAGCGGGCGATATCTCACGGGCGTTTGGAGAACTAACATCTTGACATTTAGCGGCCATTACCGCTCCCAGCCTCTGACAATCGCTAAAATTACAACAAAAACGTAGAATACAACTGGCCCGTTCATCGTTGTCGAAAACAAAGATGTTTTGGGATGGTTGTGTTCGGAATTCCCTATAGAATCGGGCTCCCGTCCCCTATTTTGCATTTTTGATGCGTCGGCTTTGATATAAGTCGACATAAATGGCACGCCAAAACTTTTCGATCAAAAAAAAAAAAAAAAAAATTCCCGATTTCATCCGATAAAACGTACCAGTTCGAACTCATTACTCGTTAAACATCGGCTGCCGAAAGGACAATTCGATTCATGCCTCCGTTTCGGAGATATTCGCGAAAAAAGACAGGCCGGTAAAAATCGAGTATACCCTCCCCTTAATTAGATAAATTATTCTCGCTCACCTTCGTTGATGCAATTGTTTTACAACGTTTGACAGCTGTAATTTGAAGCTAAAAAGGGGATGACCATTCTGCGAGGAACAGACGAAAAAATTTGGGACGGCCGAGTCGGTCATGACTGAATGATAACTTTCAAGGTATTCTCTCGGTATACAAGATTGCTTATTGTGTATAATGAATGTTACTTGAGACGGTGCGATACTCGTACTTGACGTTAACTCTTTCCAGCGCAAAGCGAATATTCGCAGATTCGGTATACGCGAAAATAGAGAAGATATTGTAGGCATCTCAAACCCATGACTATATAATTAGACATAATGGATTAGCTAGATAGAGAGAGAGTAAGAGAGTAAGAGAGGGAAAGTAGGTGAACATTCTGCGACTAGTAGGCTAGCGGGATGAGCGGTAGGGAAAAAGTAGTGTAACGATGACGACATACGAATGTAGACGAAACTAAAATAAATACTTTGTGAGACATAACTAAGAGTTTAATTAATTAGATATCAGTTAGAACCCACATGCAGATCCAAAGACCAGATCCTGACAAAAGACACTAAGCTAAGATCCCCTACGGATCTCAGAAGTGGAATCACATGTGGTTAAGTGAAGGAACGTTAACGAATTCGGTGAATCTTTTCCGGTGACCGCGTACAGTGAAGGCGTGGCGAAGAGTTCGCGTGAATGTCGGCGGAGTCTATAAAACTCCCCGTGATCGACAGTAGAAATTATAATATTAAAGTCATATTAGACCTTTTCCCGGTGACCACGCAGGTAAAGTGGCGGAAATTTTGGACTGGAAACAAATTAGATTTTGAAATCGTGATTTGCGACTTAGCAACGGCGGAGGATATTTTTCCCTGTGACCGTTGATCTGTTTACAACTGAGCCGACTGTTGTTTTTCTCGGTGACCGCGCGGTGAAGCAAAGTCGATCGAGATACACTAGCAGAGAATCATTGGCGCCGAGTGACAAGTTTTGTGGAATTAAAACCCAATTTCCCGAAACATGGCCGATGAGCAATCAGAAGTGTTATTGAACGAGTTCCGAGCGGAACGCGCTCAATACCAGCGTGTGCTAGATGGCATCATGGCACAGATGGCGAAAATGATGCAGTTGGTGGGTGATCGAGATCGCGAGATAGTTAACTCACGAGGACAAATGAATCAATCGGCGATCCCAGAAAACCATCGGGACGGTGCAGAACGGCAAGCGAACACCAAGGTTCCATACGCCGAGATTGCCTCGCAGGTCCCACCATTTGGGAATAAAGAAGACGAATCAATGAGTCTGGACATGTGGCTCAGGCGAGTGGACGAGCTGCAAGTATTATACGATCTGTCTGACGGTACGATTAAAATTCTAGCTACTAATAAATTCTTCGATGGGGTACGGAAATGGTATGAGACCCAGGAAGACAGCTGCAGTAAGGATTGGAGAACCATTCGTCTGGAGCTAAGGGAGATGTTTGGCCAAGATCAGGATCCCGTACGACTCATGGATAAGATGAAAGCAAGGAGTTGGAGACGGGGGGAACGGCTCGAGGACTATTACCTGGACAAACTAAATTCAGCAAGAAGAGCTCGCTTGAAAGACGCCGAGGTGGTGTCACACGTAATAAGAGGAATCGACAACTTCACAATCAGAACGCAACTCGTCGCAGCCAGACACGCGACACCAGCCTCACTGTTCCAAGACCTCAAATTGTTATCAAACGAAATAACGAATTGGGAAAAACCCAAGGATCATAAAAATATAGAAGAAACTAAAAACAGTAAGGATGAAATAACGAAATAACCAGCACTCAAGTGCAATGTATGCAAGAAGGAAAGACACACCAGCGACCGGTGTTACTTTAGGAACCAAGGACCCGGACGGAGTCCACCGACCTGTTTTAAATGTAACCAGGTGGGGCATATCTCTAGATTATGCACCAATGGATCAGCAGGCACGACGACGAAGCCAGCAGTGATGCACATTCAGACGTTAGGTTACCCAAGCCACGCATCTCGGTACTACAAGACGGTTAAGGTACAAGGTGGCACATTCTCTGCCCTCATCGATACAGGTAGCACGTTGAACCTTATTAAAGAATATTGTATACCTCACGTAGTAAGCTATGACCTTATAAATCAATCAAGAGTATTAAAGGGATTTGGGGAGTCGCATACTCCGAGTACACAAGCGTTGGAATATGAGGGTATCATCGATAATGAAACATTTAGAATTCCAGCAACCGTCGTACCAAATCAGTCATTCAATGCCGACGTGGTCCTAGGACAAGCGTTCCTAGACTCAGTGGATTGGGGTGTGGATGAGAAAGAGATCACCTTTCGAGTCAGAGAGAACGACGAGAAAGACGTTATGATGATGATGAGCATCGAGGTGGAACCAACAGAACCAGAGAAGGAGAAGTTGGACTTTGGTCCTCAAGTGACGACAATGCAGAGAATGCAGATTCAGAATCAGGTTGATGCATGCACAGATAAGCATAAAATAGGCACAGAGGTAAGAGAATTCCCAGTTGCACTAAAAATAGGAGTAAAAACCGATAGACCAGTCAGATCAACTCCGAGGAGGCTAGCCCATCACGAAAGGGATGCCGTCGAGGGAATTATAGATAACTATTTACAACAAGGCATTATCAGGCCCAGTAATTCGGAATATTCAAGTCCAATCGTGTTGGTACCGAAGAAAACCGGGGAATACCGAATGTGCATTGATTACAGAGAACTCAATAAACAAACTGTTCGTGACAGTTTCCCCTTGCCGCAAATCGATAACCTTATAAGTAACCTGAGTGAAGCCACTTACTTCACTACTATTGATTTGAAAAATTGATATTTCCATATCCCTATTGACGAAGGATCGATTAAATTCACCTCATTTGTGGTACCAGGAGGACAGTTCGAGTTAACTAACGCTCCAGCCGTGTTTCAGAGGTGCATTAATCACATCTTTGATGACTTGATACGAACACGGAAGTTACAAGTATACACGGACGAGTTGTTGATCGCGACGAAGACAGTTGACGAAAATTTGGAATACCTGAAATTGGTAATGGAGAGGATGAAGGAGTATAGACTACAAATACGACTCGACAAGTGTTCGTTTGTAAGAACCCAGCTGGAATACCTGGGATATCGAATTACGAAGAACGAAGTTAAACCGAGATTGGCTAAAACCGAAGCAGTACGTCAATTCCCAACGCCACGGACACGAAGACAACTAAGAGGGTTCTTAGGACTTACGGGGTACTTCAGACGGTTCGTACGAAACTACTCACTTATAGCCAGACCATTAACTGATTTATTAAAAAATGACGTTAAATTCGACATCACGAAGGAACATATTCAAGCGATAGAAAGGCTGAAGGAAAGCCTGACTAGTGAACCTGTCTTAAAAATATACAACCCAACGAAAGAGACGGAAATACACACAAATGCCAGCAGTCAAGGTTTCGGCGCAATCTTGCTACAAAAACAGGAGGACCAGAAGTTTCACCCAGTCTACTTTTACAGCGGCAAGACAACCGACGAGCAGAAGAACTACCATAGTTTTGAGCTTGAGACGCTCGCGGTCGTGAAAGCCCTGGAAAGGTTTCGTGTTTACGTCCTGGGAAAACCCTTTGTTCTATTCACAGATTGCGATGCGATGAGACGCACCTTGAAAAAAAAAGGGATCAACCGTAAGATTGCCAGATGGAGCTTGGCGCTGCGGGAATACAACTTCACCACGGAACACCGGAAGGCTGAGAAGATGGCACATGTCGACGGGAATTGGTAGCTTAACGGTTATTTTGTGTATCTAACATTTTCCTCTAGGATTCTATATTTACATTCGATAAAAAATTGAATTATCCGCCGCCTAGATGTATTAAAAATTGTGTGACTGTCAAAAATTAAATGCAAGACCACTAACTCATAGAAACATTGTCTTTTTGCTCGAACTTTAACATATATTTTTGCGGAAAAAAAAACGAAGACATGAGTGTCAATGGTTGCTTGAGTCGAGCTGGAATGCCCCATATGGTATTCAAAGCTTTACTAGTGAGTGCATAATTAAGCACTTACCGGAGTACTTACTTTTAATTTTAGCTTGCACAAACAACATTCGATTGTCGAAGACAAACTCCCGATGCTGTCCATTGAAATGTTGCAATTAATTGTCTCACATTTCGATACAATACCTTGTTGCTGATTTTTATCAAGCAACACGATGAATCTGTTGATATTTTTTCGAATCAATTCGGTGAGATGTTTTCGTTCATCGTGTAGATTTTCGATCGCTTAATCCGGACTTTTATCACGAATCCTCTCTGTGAATTTCTTTGATCCTTCGTACTCGATTTTTTTTAACTTTCCCTTGAACAGTTTGTGTTCTTTTGGAGACATGTTCTTTTATTCTAAATAAAAGTTCTGTGTCCCCACCAAAGATCAGGAATGCAGCGATGTTCTTGACAAAAATGCTGACGTACTCTGCTATTTCTTCGGCATTGATGATCGATTTTAGTTCACTTCTGGTGAAACGTTCTATTTCTGTGACATCATTTTCATTTGAATTTCCTAACGATACATTATTGGCGTACCCATGGAGAGTTAACAATTTTTTCAAATGCCCGGGGATCTTAAGGTTTAATTCACTTGCAATCTCTTCGAAAAAATCCTGCCTCAGATCTCCCTCGGGATCTCCCATCCTTTCTGTCAAACTGGATTACTTATCAAAAGAATATTCGGTAAATATCTCACGATACGCGTGACGCCTGCCACACGCCAAAACGTGAGTTGAACGTGTATAACCTGCGCATGCGCCTTGAGCAGCATCTCTTTTACACTCGAACGCCCTGTAGTCCAGGCGCTAGACCCGAAAAAATGGGGTTGAAAATAAGAAAATCCTGCCGCTTCATTTTTCAATTGGAATATGTTAGTGGGTGGCCCCTAAGTGTAAATCCAAGTTTTCGTCACTAGGGGCGCAAACGTTAGCCGCAATCTTGAAACATGAGTATTTATCAATATCTCGTAAACGGTGCGTTGGACGATCAAATTGACAGGGACCTTTTTTTAGGCAGTTCAATTTTCTATAACTTTTATTCATAGCTTTTTTCTCTATCGTTAATATTTTTCGAGATATCAATTTTTCGACTGACTATATCTCGAAAACTATTAAGTACAGAGAAAAAAGTTATGAATAAAAATTATAGAAAATTAAATTTCCTAATAAAAGGTCCCTATCATTTTTATCGTCTGACGCACCGTTTACGAGATATTGAAAAATATTCGTTTTTTAAGATGACAGCTAACGCTCGCACCCACTAGTGACGAAAACTTGGATTTAGTCTTAGAGGCCACCTACTAACATATTCCAATTGAAAAGTCTAGTGGCAGCATTTTTTGTTGTGCGAAAGTACCTGGCGCCTGGACTACTGATATTTGTCGGTGAGTATCAAAACCCCCGAGAAACAATATTCTGATCGTATCTCTCCCCATATCTCCCGTGATATCTCCCAATATTTCCCGACATTTCCCGATATTTCCCGTTATTTCCAGGAATTTCTCAATATTTCCCGGGATCTCCCAATATCTCCAGACATTTCCCGATATCTCCCGGCATTTTCCGATATCCCCCAATATCTCCCAATATCTCCCAACATTTCCGACCGTGTGTACACCAGATTTCTTTTGTGATTTACCCCTCGGCACAGATCTATTCGCTTTGGATCGAGAAGGTTCTGTTTTTCAGAAACGTCAATGTCTCTCAACGACTTTGCTGCTGTGAGAACTTCCGGCTTAATGAATCTATCCATAATGTTGGTCATCGTCGTAGAGAATGATTCGAACAACAGAAGGGCCATGGGTTTATCGGTCTGAAATTCTCTTAGAAATGGTTCGACTTCAGCGGCCACAGATTGAAAGAAAGTGAGCTTGCAGATCGATAGCTTATCGTCCAAGGGCGACTGTACGGTTTTGAAACTTTTACTTTGCGGAATCGTTTTCTCCTCTCGTGTGATATCCTTGATGTACTTCTTGACGTGTGGAACAATGGCAATGGCTCTTTCAGTTACTGTTGCGTTTTCGAGCCATCGAACGGTACAAAATTTCCGTGGGAATAATGTCGATCCTGAATTGTAGGTGTAGTCCTCCCTGCGAGCTGGTGAGTCTTTGAAGGTGTAGTACAGACCACTGAGAAATTCGAAAATATCCCACGTAGTAGCTCCCATACCGGCTTAAAAGGCGCCGTTGACATTGTGGAAGCCACAACTGCCGATTTCGACAAGCAGCCGATCATCCGGATCTGATGCCAAGCTCTCGTTGAGGTCCCAGTGAAACTTGGAATTGAAATTCGGTCCATCCATAGAAATTTGAAAAAGCGTCTCCAAATCTATCTCTGCAAGTGCTGATATAAACGCCCGACGCAGATCTGCAGCAGTTGCGTGATTCAAGAATGCTGACTTCAAGTATCTGGTTGTGACTTGATCAGTACCCTGTCTCCAAAATCTAACGAAAACATCCATTTGCCCCAGTTGAGCCATTTTATTGAGGGACTCATCAAACCCAACAACAATGTCGATACAGTTTTTTAGTAACACGATTAGCTCATTGTGGAAATAAGGGGCTAAACCGTGCACTAATACGTATGTCAGTTTTGTACGTTGCATTTTCATCTCCCCTGCTATTAGCGCATCGGCAAACATCATCGAAAATAGTGCAATGCTCTTAGCTGCACTGCGTATCGAATTGTGTGTCTCAATGGTGTGAAGACACCACATAATTTCCGCACGGGTCACATTCTTAGCTAGAAGAAACGTTGTAATTCCTCGAGCTGAAGATCTACTGATTTCCGATGGATTCTGCGATGTGACAGTATCCGTTTTCGCATTTGGCTGCGTGGGTACTCCTTGGGACGCTACTACGATTTTGTTCGTAGCATCGAGATTTCCAGATTTTGCCCTTATCTGCAGTGATAGAGCAATATCGTGGGTCTCACGTCTCGTCGTCCTTACGGTTTTATGTTTTTTCGACTCTGTATGGCTTACGACTCCACGTTTTCCCATATTACTCAACGGAAATGAAGCTGAGCACCAATCACATCGTGCACTATTAGGTTTACCCGGAACTTCTCTAAGCCAGGCAAAAAAGTTTTTGTTCTGAAGCCAGTCTTGATTGAACTTCGTCGACTTCATTGGTTCGCCCATTTTTCAATTCCATGTATATCAGTCTCTGCAAAGAATTAAGAAACAACACTCTCAGCAGAACTGGCAATACTATAATTTCAATTAATTTCATAATCAGAAAAGAGTGAAAAAAAAGCGAAAAGGAATATTGATTCGCCTAAATATTACTTAGTGCAACAAAGTAGTAACCGGTAAGCTGCAAGAAGAATGGAATACTTAGACCTGTATATTCATTTATTAATTTATTTTCAATTGATTGATTGAATGATCTATTTATTTATTCATTTATACATTCATTTAATCAATTATTCATCTATGAATTCATTGCAGATTCGGTGAAACCCTTTAACGTTGAAATGGGTTATGACATTCTCGTCGATTAACCCTAGAAGACTCATATTTTTCGCTACATTGTACAGACTCGGTCTGTGAGACCGGACCAACTTTCGTATGATGTAGTTTCCGCAAAATTACGTTCATTTGAATGTTTTCTTTTTTGAATGAAAGAGCAGACTTTTAAAAAAGCATCTACGAAGACGAAATAAGTATTCGGTTCATATTTCGTCTACAAAAGCTGTTTTTGAGCATATAGAAATGTTTCGCGCAAAAGTGAAGACGCGAGTTGTTCATTTTTTGGCCGGGTCTGTGAGAGCCATGAGTGCACTCCTAGGGTTAACTTGTCAAAGAGCAGCTCGTATGCATACATAAGTCAAAAATACATACCGTATTATGTATACACTCACAGTATCTACGTAGATGATCAACTCACACAACTCACAACTCACTATTTGCCGTGCGCGCGCCTGCAGGGACCAGCGGTAGTCCGTGCGCGAAGAAGAGATACCGCTCTCCTCCTCGTGCGCGTAGTTTTGCTCTCTCTTTCTCTCTGCCCCGTGCAGTGTTTATGCAGTGCGTAAGCGCGGCGTGGTGTACGGCTCGGGAAGCTAGCTTATACAAGTTTTACCACTATTTCCATTGATTGATTAAGAATCCCGCGCGAGGTGAAAAAAAAAACATCACGGGGACCTTTTATTCTGTCTTGTTCTGTGTCTGAAAATTCCCTGACTCGCTTGAAAATTCCCTGACATTTCCCTGACTTACCGGTTTTCCCTGACCAGTGGCCACCATGTACATACACGCGTAGCAACGCATAACAACGTACGTCAGAGACCACTTTTAACTCCTAGGACATAAAAAGTAGCTTCATTTTGCTCGCAAACCCGCAAACCCGCTCAGCTGTCGCTAAAACGCCTACTTTGTGTACCGAAATCGAGCATAAAAAACGCGTGAAACATGCTTGCGTTGTATAAAAGTTATTCTTGAACGTTAATTCGGGTATCATTGTTAAAATCCCAATCTCGCTACATAAAACAGATCTATCGTGTGTTGACGTACCCAAGTCGTAAACAGACACTATCGTGTGATACAGCTTTAAAAAAGTGCTGAAATGCCAAGAATAGTATACACTACTGCTGAAAGGGTGAAGATGGTACTGAACCACGCGCAAGGTACGAGTTATCGCCGGGTTTCGGACCATTTTGCGGCAACGTATCCGGATCGGCCGATTCCTTTAAAGAGTCAGATTCATTCGATCATCAAAAAATTTCAAGAAACGGGAAATGTAGATTCTAAATTAAAGAAAATCGTTCAGCCCAGAAAACAACTATCTGAAGAGGCCTCATAAGTTGAACGTTTGTTTGTCGGTCGAAGAGGCACGCGTACAAGGGCTCGTGACGCCTCTGTCTCAAATCGCCGAAGAGTTCAGCGTAGTCAAGTCCACCGTACACAAGCTTTTACGTTCCCAGAAATACAAACCATTCAAACTTTAACCACGCACCAACAGCTCAGTGAACCTGATACAGAGAATCGCATAATTTTCTGTGAAAACATGATGGATAATCTGAATGCAGACCCGGCCTCATCGACGATTTGTTTCTCGAATGAGGCAACAGTCGTGCGTGTAGGTGCACTGAACAGGCAACATACTAGAACTTGGGCGCAAAATAACCCACATCACATGATACAATCGAAAACCCAATATCAAGAAAAAGTAAACGTATGGGCTGGAACGAATAGAGACGGAGTGTTGGGACCATTCTACGTTGATGGAAATCTCACTGGAGAAAAGTACCTACGCATGCTAAGAGAACAGATAGTACTCGCTTTGAGAGTGATCGAAGTAGATGTGAGTACATCTTTGTTGAAAATTCTTCGTTATAAATAATCTGGTACACTTGTCTGGCACAAGGTCCAATATGGTTCCGAAAAGACGGCGCGCCACCACACCATACCGCTGCTGTGAGAGCGTATCTCAATGAAGAGTTTTCCAGGGCAATGGATTGGGAGAGGCGGTCCAGTCCAGTGGCCTGCTCGTTCTCCGGATCTATCGCCTCTCGATTACTCGCTGTGGAGCTGGATGAAGAACAACGTACACACTGACCAGACGATTAAAGACTTCGCCATGCTACGAGCATGAATAATTGCTATCCTAGACAACGTGGATCCTCAGGCCATCCAAAACATGAATCGTGCCTTTTATGACCGCCTGGGTTAACTGTGCTGCAGCCGAAGGCGGTCACTTTGAGCACATACTTCGGCGACGAGTCGGATAAAATTGAACCATAATGAAAATGAAACGTTATCTGTTTCTGTTTCTATTTCCTGCATTGTACACTTATTGAATGATTTATTATGTTATTAATAAACTAAAGTTGATAAAAACACTGTAAATTTTCGCACAAATTGTTAATTTCTTAATAAATTAAATATTTTTATTCGAATACTGAACATATGTTTCAAATAATGTTTGCTTCAATGACTTACCTTTCACTCACCTGCTCCAGTTCGCCCCGAATATCGGTCGGAAATACTACGTATTGATAATTCGATTAAATTGATGGATATTCTTACTGTGGATATTTTGTTTCAAAGTCGCTAATAAATTTTGGAGATAAATGTCCACATCAGACGAATTCACTTCATTCCCCGTCAGTCCGTGAAATTACTTTCGAGCTTCTTTTCCTCACTCAGCGTGATCGTTGTTCGTAGGCGTCAAATGTTTAGAGTTAGCGCGGATAAGCTATACAAAGTCGGCCAAGCGCGACCAATTTCATGGAGCGCTACTGGCAGCCTATCCCCTTCATCTCGAGCCTCACGCACGCAGGATGTACCACATGTATTTGTTTTGTCCCAGTCAGGGAGTGTCCGGTATCACAGAAAACTCTCTGTATGTACTGTAACGAGGCAAATGATTCGGCCTCGTAATTGAACCATCCCCTCTTCCCCAGACTGAAGTGACTACCTTAGTTAAAAAACCGAAATCAAAGCAAGAAGTCCCAGCTCAAGTGTTCAAGGTTCATTGTTATAATAATAAGGTTGTATGCTAATATTTTGCCCACTCCCCATCTTATATTGTCTTGTGCCGTCTCGGAGTGAAAACCACGAGAGAGATCATCCCTCAACCTCGCCCTATCTGGCAGGTTACCTGGAAGCCTTCGAGTAATTAACCGTCGGAATATCAGAGTCATCAAGAGCCTCGGTAGAGTCTCGCGCCAAGTATATTGAAGAAAAAAAAGAGACTCAACGAGTCTATATACCCGAGAGGCAACTACCCTAACCTATAACGCAAATGAGTATCTTCGTTTTCTTTCACCTCACAACATACACGAATTGAAACTAATTTTATCTAGGATGTGGCCATGAAAAGCTTTTATTTGAGCCCTAGATCGATTAAATCGGTGTCTGGAGTGCTGAGATATAATTAACTTCAGGTTCTAATACCCCGATTCCACGTACAATGTTTGTCTTTAGTCTTCTTCTTCTTCTTCTTGATCCTGTGCTTAACCTGTTATCAGATGTAGCAATGAATGGTATATTTTCTTTATGTTGGTATATTCCGGAAGTTCTGAGTATTCGGGAAGATTCTTTTCTAAACGTTTCCTGTTCTCGGACTCTACTGCCGAGAACCCAGGAATGCGGTCGTTAGGGAATCGAAACCGTCGCTACTTGGAACTCAGCTTTTCCGAATGACGAAGACTTGAGAGCTGGTCGATAAGGTAGGAAGTGGCGGAATCGTATATGGTAGGGTTAGCGTCGTGATAAGTTCTTTATCTTTGGATGTGGTTGCTGTACTTGGAGCAGAGAAGGCTGATGATTGTGTTTTTTTTTTGAGCATCCGATGACATGGTTGGAAGGCGATTGGGAGTTTTCTTTTTTCCTTCTTGTATTTTTATTGTTTGTTTTATCTTTTCGTTTTATGAGCTCAGGAACCGGCCCGGTGTGGCGATCCCAGGTTAAACCGGCTGAGCAGGACTCTCAGTCGGTGAACACCTCTACGTAGCATCAGTACCCGCGGACTCAAATGCAGTGATAGTCCAGACTATCAGATGAGTCTCCAGGCAGCCGGCCCCAAGCCCAAGTTATATGAGGGGGAACTAGAACTTTTCCTGAATCCGTTGTGGACTAAGCCGAGACTAAGCTACCCACGTGAGTAGTTGAGCAAAGACATGGACGAGACTATAAATGCCTACGCGTTATGTTCGGTAGAAGAGCGTTATGTGTCTGACGGCCTGAGAGACTTTGGATCTTTATATTCAAGCCTAACTAGTTACGCTCGAGCAAGAAGAGATGCGAATATGACTTGAAGGCAATCAGGACAAATGGGCTTGGCACTGGAAAAAAACCCGGAACTGCGTCTGTTTAGGTTCTAAATCTTTTCCCTAGAGGAAAGGAAGTACCCGAACGAGTGTTTGGCTAGGAATAGATTAATCGCTTTTTTGGCTCTTAATATACTAATTCTTATACTGACTAGATTTTTTTTTTTCAATTAACCTATCTAATGAATTAAACCACTTAAACCCTTCGCCGTGCGTAATAAGCCCTGCATAATGTCATCATAAGACAGTAAGATCGGAATATCGTGGGCTATACCGGTCTTGAAAACCGCTTGATCGGGAATGACGGCTTTCCAGAAACAGTTAGCTTCCGCGGCTTTTGAGGGTGCAAAAGTGTTAGCATCTTCGCCAGAATTAAAAAGGATAATCACTCTGTCTGGGCCGCCTTTGAGAATCTTGTTTTTTTCCGATACCGGCTTCCTTTATTAGCATAAAACATACGAGTTCAAGCGTTGGATTGCAACGAATTCCACTTCAAGCTCTATGTTAAGCTCATTTCTGAAGGCTCGTCTGCTCAGACTCAAATTGTGAGTCAACGTTACGCGTAGGATTCCGACGAGTTTTATAATCTAACTCTGTATCATCTAGTCAAAACGAGACTGTCAGTCAAGGTTGTGTGTTGGACTCCGATAGGCTTTATTCTACACTCCACGTCAACGTAGTGCCTTGACCTTCGGTGGGGATAATTTTTTAATCCATGTATAATAAAAATACATGATGATTGACCTTTAAAAATAACCTTCCAAAAATGTTGGTCAGAACCTAATTGCTTATCGAAATCCATATACCGTGACCATCGGGCGAAACCGAATGGTCCATGCGCCCGGACAGCGAATATTGGCGAATATGACGTCATTTTAGCGGGCTAACCACTCGTTGCGTTGAAAAGTCCCTAGGGTGATTTTGGCGCGCGGTCGATGCAACTCGGCAGCCATTGTTGATAGAAGCCGGCTGACTGTCAATACATCGCGGAAGGTAGACATGTGGGGTTATGTTCGTATATTTTGAGCAAAAAATAAATAAGGTGAATAAAAACTACGTGAATAAGCTATGAATATTTATCAAAAATCTATCAATTAGTTTTAAATGATATCTTAATACAATCAACGAATTAACCTAAGCTATAACTAGGAATTAATTAGAGTCAAAAAGTTCATCGAGAACAACCAATTTGAAAGAGATTATTATTTGTATTCTAGGGTTGAAGCTCCAATAAATTAAACTAGGTGAGTGCGAAAAAATGTATTAAAGCTTACTAAAAGTTCATTCAATGCGTAACAAGGATAATTGTCATGTTGTAATGAATTAGTCCTCGTTACAGTCAGCAGCGCAGTTTAAACCGCCAGGTCTTAGAGTCTCCGAGGAATGCACTACGCCTAGACTGGACATAATTCGTGCGCCTGTAATTTCAAAGTAAGAATCATCACACATTCAATGCCAACATTCATTGGCCACAAACATCTGCTAATATTCCTGTAAAAAAAAAAAGTGCAGTTCAATGGAATTAAGTTATTGAAAAACATGAATATTTGAAAAGTATGAATAACTACGATGTCGTGCAATAAATGTGTGATAATTTTTACCTTGAAATTACAGGCGCAGGCATGATGCCCAGTCTAGGCTTTGTGCATTTTTCGAAGACTCCAAGACCTGGCGGTTTGAACTGCGCTGCTGACTGTAACGAGGACCAATTCATTACAACATGATACTTATCCTTGTTACGCATTGAATAAACATTTAGAAAGCTTCAATGAAGTTTTTCTCACTTACCTAGTTTAATTTATTGAAGCCTCAACCCCAGGATTAATAATTAATAATTTCGATCAAATTGGTTGTTCTCGATGAACTCTTTGATTCTAATTAATTTTCGGTTATAGCTTAAGTTAATTCGTTGATTGTACTATGATATTATTCAAAACTGATTGATCGATTTTTGATAAATATCAACAGCTTATTCATGTAGGTTTTATACACTTCATTCATCATTTGCTTAAAATAAACGAACATAACCCCACATGTCTACCTTCCACGATGTAGTGACACTCAGCCGGTTTCCGACAACAATGTGCAACAATGGCTGCCGAGTTTCATCGACCGCACGCCAAAATCACCCTAGGGGTTTTCAGTGCAACGAGTGGTTAACCTGCTAAAAATACGAAATATTCGGCGTTCGGGCGCATGGACCATTCGGTTTCACCTGATGGTCACGGTATAATAATATTCAAATTTTGAATTTTGAAATACTGTTATGATGAATAAAATATATAGTCCAGTCGGAATGTACAGAAATTTCGCCTAGTTCTATTCTTGAATATGTCCGAGTTGGCAATTTTTTTACAGCTTCATTGGATACCCAGGAACACATCCTGGAAAACTCGGTGTATCAGAGGTGCGGGTTTGAAAGATAAAAAATTATTAACAATTGAAAGTGCCTGATTTTGACGCAATCTTTTCATTTATCGAGTTTAGAGAAAAAAGTTTCAGACAAAAGTTGTAGATCTCATTATTCTTTACAAAATTGTTCTGAAAAAAAATCACGTAGCGTTGATGGTTTGGCTGTAAATCGCAACGGAAGACTAAGCACTCCTAAAACTCGGTTCTTTTGTTTATTGCACGTAGGTCAGTGAATTATCAATGCACACTATTGGAACTTATCGTCAATGTAGAACCATCTTTTCTTAAGAGAAGTGCGCCAAGTTTTCCCGGCTATGTCATAGAGTTTAGCAACAATGAATTTTCGCCTGAAATCCGCCCTTCCCCTACAGTTTCTAGCTGAATGACCCGGGAGAGTCCAGCAAAAAATGTAGTGGTATTTTTTACCACCTTCTTTCGGGATCCGGTAAGAGATTTTTTCTTTCCTGCAAAAAAAAGGTCGTTAAAAAGGAAATAAAATATTTGCTTATAAACAAATGGTAATAACTTCGTCAATTTTCAAGTTACCGGAAACATTCTTCGAGGATCTGATAGGTCTTGTCGAGACGCTTTTTTTGGAAAAAAAATCGTCTCTTGATCTCTATTAGAACCGGAGATACAGAGAGGTTCACCTATTAATTCATAATTGTCGATCTAATTAACATTTCAAGATGATTCAAGTTCGTGCGTATTCTGGAGACATTCGAGTATGATATGCAATTTGTCTCATATTTCCCGAATCATTCATTACATTGCAACGACTGGTTCAATATAGCGGCGCCGATGACATCGCACCGTCCGCCGAGTGAGTCCCGCCGGGCCGCGCGGTGGGGAGCAACTCGGCCAATCGCGTTCGACGTCGCGCCGCTTGGATAACAATTGGAATATCTCCCTTGATAATTGTCGTACAAACTTCAATTTTTTTTTTAATTCGGGCTACTTTTTTCTCACCATTCCGATTATCCCGTCCAAAATGAGCGTTGACCGATACTCGTCGAACTAAATGACGTTTTTTCTTTGTAATAAAATAATGGTCATGGAAAGACATGTTGATTGGGTTATTTATACAACGTGAAATGTATTTATGTACTTTCAATGATTGCCCTTAGGGTTACATAACTTCCCATTCATTTTACATTTCTTTTACATGTCTTATATTGTTGTATACGTACAGTTTTACAATCCTTCACAACTACTTTAGACTACTTACACTACACTTATACTTACTACACTTATGTATTTATGCTTTTTAGTTTCTACTCCATATGTCATTCGTTTTCTACATATTTGTGCTTCCAAAACTTATCCTTTTTCTACTCATCGACTATCTTATGATACTTTGACTCTCTTTCTTCACAGTAAAAATTTTTCCGTCGTTGCGTCAAAAGCGTTAACGCAAATGGTGAGAAAAAAGTAGCCCGAATTAAAAAAAAAATTGAAGTTTGTACGACAACTATCAAGGGAGATATTCCAATTGTTAACCAAGCGGCACGACGTCGAACGCGATTGGCCGAGTCGCTCCCCACCGCGCAGCCCGGTGGGACTCACTCGGCGGACGGTGCGATGTCATCGGCGCCGCTATATTGAACCAGTCGTTGCAATGAAATGAATGATTCGGGAAATATGACACAAATTGCATATCATACTCGAATGTCTTCAGAATACACACGAACTTGAATCATCTTAAAATGTTAATTAGATCGACAATTATGAATTAATAGGTAAACCTCTCTGTATCTCCGGTTCTAATAGAGATCAAGAGATGATTTTTCATTCAAAAAAAGCGTCTCGACAAGACCTATCAGATCCTCGAAGAATGTTTCCGGTAACTTGAAAATTGACGAAGTTATTACCATTTGTTTATGAGCAAAAATTTTATTTCTTTTTTAACGGCCTTTTTTTTCAGGAAAAAAAAAAAAATTTCACCGGATCCTGAAAGAAGGTGGTAAAAAGTACCACTACATTTTTTGCTGGACTCTCCCGGGTCATTCAGCTAGAAACTATAGGGAAAGGGCGGATTTCAGGCGAAAATTCATTGTTGCTAAACTCTATGACATAGCCGGGAAAACTTGGCGCACTTCTCTTAAGAAAAGATGGTTCTACATTGACGATAAGTTCCAATAGTGTGAATTGATAATTCACTGACCTACGTGCAATAAACAAAAGAACCGAGTTTTAGGAGTGCTTAGTCTTCCGTTGCGATTTACAGCCAAACCATCAACGCTACGTGATTGTTTTATGAGAACAATTTTATAAAGAATAATGAGATCTACAACTTTTGTCTGAAACTTTTTTCTCTAAATTCGGTAAATGAAAAGATTGCGTCAAAATCAGGCACTTTCGATTGTTAATAATTTTTTATCTTTCAAACCCGCACCTCCGATACACCGAGTTTTTCAGAATGTGTTCCTGGGTATCCAATGAAGCTGTAAAAAAATTGCCAACTCGGACATATTCAAGAATAGAACTAGGCGAAATTTCTGTACATTCCGACTGGACTAGAGGAAAATCGGGACCGTATCGCGTGCCTTTTTTTATCGGTGGGATAAATGACAACGAAATTGAATTTACTCTCCGTTCGGAACGTTTTGAGTCTTTGCAAAAAGCTGTCGAAAGAGCCACAGAGCTCAAATCAAACGCACAAAAAACATCCAAAGATGTAAAAAGAGCCGCCAAGTACCAACACGAAAATCACAATTGCTTTATAGGCAAAACGTTTCGCCAGTCTCTGTCGTGAAATCAAGAAAAAAGCCAAGTACCAAACGTACCCCTGCGATCTCTCAGCAAGTCTACGTCGTGATACAAATCATCAATCAATTAATCAATCGTGAAGTCGGGAGTTTCGTGTGAGGATATCGAGACATTATTCCAAGAGCTACGTACTTGGCGGGCACATTCGGTTTTTTTCCTTTGTGTTTGTTATTTTCGCTTTCGATTGATAGTACTTCATCGTATTTTGCAAACCATTTTTTTTCCGACTGTTTCCCATATTGTTTATTCATCAAATCTGGCATTTAAAATACATTAATTGTTAGGATAGGACAAGACTCTTCGCAGTTTTATTTTGTGTTTGGCTGTTTGTCTTACAGTTTTTCTGAACTGTGCACAGCTACTTATATCGGTACTCGGCGGCTGATGGATTCTCAAAGTACTATGTTTCCGGTCGCTGGATATACATACATGTCATGAATTCTGCATCGACTGACCAATCAAGAGACTCGGTAGAGTCTCGCGGCAAGTACATTAAAAAAAAATTTTCTTCAAGCGCGGGACTCAACGAGTCTATATACCCGAGAGGCAACTACCCTAACCTATACCGCGAATTAGTATCTTCGTTTTCTTTCACCTCACAACATACACGAATTAAAACTTATTTTATCTAGGATGTAGGCATAAAAAGCTTTCATTTGAGCCCTAGATCGATTAAATCGGTGCCTGGAGTGCTGAGATATAAGCAACTACCGTTTCTGAAACCTCGTTTCCTCGTTGAAATTTTCTCTTTTCTGTTCTTCAGACCAAGATTCAGCCTACTAAAACCATTCCCATAAAATCACATTTCGTCGCTGAACGCAGGACGTATGTTCGATGCTTGTACACAGAACATACGTCCCTACTTATCTGGGAACATGACATAGAAGGGAAAATGTGCACCAAAAGTTGTATAGAGTGCCGTTAGTACGAGCGGTCACGACGTAGTTAGCGCTCGGATCGCAGACAGAAACCGTCTGCAACATTAACAGACGCGTGTTGTCATTACATGTTTTTTAATTCAAATGAAGGAAATGAAAGAAAGTACCACAAGCAATGATTATTACAAAATTCGAAGGTACAAAAACTAGTGAATACCCACCAAAAGCCCCTTAGGTGCGAAAACCTCACACCAAATACATAAATATGATAGTCACCAACAAATATGTTTCGATAGGATAATCTTAAATCCTACGATCTCGAGCTTTTGAGGTTATGCGAATCGACTGACGTGTAAAATTTATGGTGATAAATGAAATAACAATTGTGATTGGATAATTTTACGATTAGGTTTGGTGCACCTTGCATGACACAAGATTGTCAGATGACTATTAACTGACTATTACCTCTTGATTTTATTTACCTATACATTGTAGATTTCGCTTATTTTCATTTATGAATGTAACTTTCGGAGAAAAACCTTTTTTATGGAGTGTTTAATTTTGTAGTGGGTCGCCGTATAAGAAGAGAGGATGATGAGAGGTAACGCTGGGGTTGAAAAATATTGGGATAGTGTGATTTGATACAAGAAACGGCAAGAGTCAGACGAAGAGAGCAGTATGCAAGTGTTTGACTTCATAAACTTCCATTTTATGCTCTACGTTAGTCTTGCATCAATAGGCTTAGTTTTATATTTTGATACCTTCTGTTCAGACCCGAATTAGAGGTTGACGTTATGAGTTAGACTTCGACGAGCTTTATGTTACCACATATAATAATATTCGAATTTTGAAATACTGTTGTGATGAGTAACATATAACCCTGCGTGCAAGTAACTCCGCCATTGCCGGTCCCAAGCCCGGATGAGAAAGGAGGAAGGCTGCACGCAGGGTTGGATGTTGTAGGTATAAAGAATTATGGTAATGGAACAATTTGTAAACGCAATGAAAGTAAATTACACGTCAGTTTACAAATTTTAGACTTAGGGAAAATTATGAGCACACGCGTGCTCGTTACTGTTGACATTCCTGCTTATCGAGGGACTTCAGGCGGTATGAAATAGTACGAAACAACCAAGCGAGCGTAGCGAGCGAGCACAATTATTAGGTGGTCAAGCAAAATTTTACAAAAAGTAGTGATATCAACCCCAAAAAGCACCTTTGGTGCAAAAACCTTTCGCCAAGTCCTTTAACGTGTAGATCTCTCCACCAAGAAATAACCATTGTTGGTGGATGATTATCAACATACAAAAGCATTGAAATCAGACACAACTGCCAAGTACCTGTAGAATAATAAAAGTTTGGAATTGAAAAATTTGTTCAAGTTAAATAACGTCGTACTCGTTCGCTCGCTGCACTCGGTCACTCGATCGGCTTGTGATTATTGGTTGGAGAAACAATTCGGATGAAAAAATTGAAGATGAAAACATTGAAAAATATTCATAACGAAAAAATAATTTAAACAAATTGCAAAAAAAAAAATTTGGAGGTAGTGGTACTTGGGGGGCCTTTTATAGAAAAAGAACCATGAAATATCAATTGCGAACTATGTCAATGTCATCTGATAGCCATTCAAACATTGGCCCGCCAACGTACCACGGACTCCAAATTTTTTTTTGCAGTTTTGTTTAAGTTATTTTTTCGTTATGAATATTTTCCAATGTTGTCATCTTCAATTTTTTCATCCGAATTGTTTCTCCAACCAATAATCACAAGCCGATCGAGTGACCGAGTGCAGCGAGCGAACGAGTACGACGTTATTTAACTTGAACAAATTTTTCAATTCCAAACTTTTATTATTCTACAGGTACTTGGCAGTTGTATCTGTTTTCAATGCTTTTGTATGTTGATAATCATCCACCAACAATGGTTATTTTTTGGTGGAGAGATCTGCACGTTAATGGACTTGGCGAAAGGTTTTTGCACCAAAGGTGCTTTTTGGGGTTGTCAGATTTACAGATGACATACACAATTCCACACTTATTTAAAATGAATCTTCCAATCTTGTGTCGGGACGTCATTGTCGTGGCAGTTGCGAATGATTATTCTTCACAAGCGAATGAGCAACAAAATATTTTTGCACTCAAGTGAGGCCGAACTGTTACGAGGATGAGTTTCAGGTGTTGAAATTAATCCTTCCCACTACGTGTATACGCTAATGCACTCGCACATACGCATGCATCGTATGCAAGATTGTATGACATAGTATAGGTACACCAAAGCAATCATCAACTGAATTTGATATTCATCAAACTGTCATACTCTATGCTACTTATAGCATACACGTATATCTAAAATAGGTTTTATACCGAAATAGCAAAGTAGAGTTTTCTTGATAATTCAACAGTTCTGCAAGTGATTAAGTTTATTCGTACATTATTAATAATATATATATATATACTCAAGCTCTACAGTATGTCACCTATCATGGGATAAATCAACGTAGTATATCGCTCATTGGCTCTATAGTAAGGTGCATGATTCCAGAGTTCCGAGTCTGGTCTAATAATTTAATGACAGTGGCACGACCACGATTTTTATTTATTATACAAGGTATTTACTTCTGTAAGTTCATACACATAATTAAGGATACGTAGAAGTTTTTTCTGATACGATTATTGGTTGGAATAACTAGTTCTACAGTGTATTCAATTGCTGCGCATTGAAAACTCAATTTTCGTGTGAAACGAAGCCGGTTGTCCGTATAGCTCTAAAAAACCGAATGTGCCCGCCAAGTGCGTAGCTCTGGGAATAATGTTTCGATATCCTCACACGAAACTCCCGACTTCACGATTGATTGATTGATGATTTGTATCACGACGTAGACTTGCTGAGAGATCGCAGGGGTACGTTTGGCACTTGGCTTTTTTCTTGATTTCACGACAGAGACTGGCGAAACGTTTTGCTTATAAAGCAATTGTGATTTTCGTGTTGGTACTTGGCGGCTGTTTTTACATCTTTGGATGTTTTTCGTGGGTTTTAACTGTTTCCGACAGCTTTCCGACAGCTATCCGACGGCCATTTTGATTTCGTCGACCCTTTGTAGCTCACTTGGTAACTTTATCATCACATACCGCCCGAGTGCAAAGACTTCCGGTACGGACACCGAGTGATAAAAGTGAATAAGAAAAGTGAAACATAATTAAATAAGCACAGTCGGTAAATCCGGGAAGAGGAGAGTTGAAAGTGAGCACGCACATAAAACGCAACAAGCGGAAGATGAGGTAAGAGCATTAGAGCAAATAGTAAAGAGAAAGGCAGAAGGAAGGCGAAAGAGAGCAAGGGACAACATAACCTACAAACAGAAACGAGGGAAATGGCGGGAAGCGGAATAGAGGAAGAGCTGGGAGACGCGCGCAGCGGTGGTTCAAAACAACCAACACAGAGGGCAGCAGCGGATGGGAGACACGACACGGACTACAAGTCTGACAAGGGGACAGGAAACGATTGATCTGAAGACGAGGTCGAAAGAGAGAAAAAGAGAAGATGGACCACACCGAGAAGGTCACCGAAGGGTAAGAAAAGAGGGAGACTGCCAAACGCGGTTAGAATGGAGAGGGAAGGGAGGGAAATAAGGAAAAACGGAAAGATAAGTGAAATATGGAGAAGGAAAAGAGGCGTAGAACAGGAATCAGAAGGGGACGAAGAGTCAGAAGAACAGATGACAGAAATAACGGTAGCCAAGAGAATCAACACAAGGAAGTCGCCGGAAACAGAGAGGAGAGAACAACTACTACAGGAGAAAGTGGGGACAGGAACAGAAGTGGAAACAAGAGAATCAGAAAGGGAAGAGACGAAAGGGGAAGGGGGAGTAGCCAACACGGAGGACATGAAAGAAGGACTGAATGCAATGGTCCGAGAAATGAAAAAGCTAATAGTAGAAGTAGAATTAGGCAGAAAAGAGGCAAGAGAGGACAAAGAGAGGATGATAGGACTGATAGAAGCAATGAAAGAGCAAGGGGCGAAAGAAAGAAAGAGACTGGATGACAGAGCCAGCGAGATAGAAGAGGACCTAGCAAAGGAGCTAGAGGACGATAAAGAAAGAAGAAAGGAAGAAAAAAAAAAGAAACGATAAAGGAGTTAACAAGGATAGTCGAAGAAGAAAGAGTAGACAGCGGCGGGATCGGGGAACTGAGGAAAAGACTGAAGAGGTGGAAAAGACAGTAGAAACAAGGGATAAGCGAGAGAGGAGGAACAACATAATGATCAGAGGCGCAGAGCTGCCGATCGGAGGAGATACGGACGAAGTGGTAAGAGAAATCATCAGGGAGACAACGAGGGAAGGAATAGACATCACGGAGACAGTAGATATGGGAGGAAGCAACGGAGCGATCCTGGTGAAGGTAAAAAGCTGGGAGGAGAAAAGAAAAATCATGGAAGGCAAAAAAAGGCTTGCGAGCAGGAGAATATATATAGACGACGACCTGACAGCCAAAGAAAGAGGAGTACAGAGAAGGATAATGCAAATAGCAAAGAACGGAAGAGAAAAGAACCCAGGGGTATTGATACGTGTAGGATACAGGAAAATGTGGTTCGGAAACAAACAATGGATATGGAACGATGAACGGGAGCACCTAACCGAAGTAAATGACGCAGGAGAGGAAGGGGCAAGAGAAAGAGGTGGAGGGAGAGGAAGAGGAAGAGTAAGAGGAGGAAGAGGAGCGACAGGGCGGGGCGGGTATTAACAGGGACAAGAGGAAGGAGAGCTAAAAATAGTCTTCTGGAACGTAGCGGGACTGAGGAACAAGGATGAAGAATTCTTGGAGTACCTGGAGGAGTTCGACATCATAGGGTTGACGGAAACGTGGATAGAAGAGAAAGAGTGGGCAAGCTGGGAGAATACTTTACCAAAAGGCCGGAAGTGGTCGTGCCAAGGAGCCAATAGATTAGAGGTAAAGGAAGAGCAATGGGAGGAATAATTACAGGAATCAGAAACGAAATAAGCCTAGAAACAGAGAAACAACATGCGGAGGGCATACAGGAGTACGGGCTAAAACACAAAGGCGAAACATGGAGGGTCATAAATATATACAACAGAGCAGGAGAGAAGGAAAAGTTGAAAATACTTGAAAGAGCAGTAGGAGACAAGAGAACAGAAGAAAAACTGCTGATAGGAGGGGACTTTAACGCCCGCATAGGAGCAGGGGGGGAAAGGGAGGACGGAGAAGAAAGGAAAAGAATACAGAGAAGGAATACAAAATACCAGAAACAGAACAGAGAGGGGGGTGACCTACTCAAACTAACAGAAGACAGAGGATGGTCAGTCCTAAACGGAAACATGAAAGAGGATGAAGAGGGAGAGTGGATGTTCCACAAAGGCAGCAAAAGGTCCACGATAGATTACGGAGTGGTGAACGAAGAAGCATGGGACAGAATCAGAGGATTCCACGTCGGCAGCAGAATGGACTCGGACCACCAACCAATAGTAGTCGTAATAGGCGAAGGAGCCACAGGAGATAGAAGAACAATCACGGAGGAGAGAGGAATGGTACAAATATAGGAGGAGGAATAGGCGATACCGTTCAAAGAGAGAATAAGGAAGGTAGAATGGAAAGCAAGGGGAACAGAAGAAGAGTGGGCGGAACTGCAGAGAGAAATCGAAAAGGCCACAACCAGAAGGACACGAAAACCGACAAGGAAAACCGGATACAGGGATTGGTGGGACACAGACTGCAGGGACAAGAAAAAAGAACTACAGAAAGAGTGGAGAAGTGTCAGAGGAGGAAGGGAAGAGACAGCAGGAAGCTTTAAGAGGATGAAAGGGGAATACAAGAAACTATGCGAAGAGAAAAAGAGAGAGTGGAGAGAAAAGGAAGAAGCGGGGCTCGGAAAAATTAAGAATGAGAGAGAAGCATGGAAATACGTCAACAAATTCCGGAAAAAGAAAGGGAAAGTCAGCGATAAGATAACGAAGGAAACATGGAGAGTAGATTTCATGAGTACCCTAGGGGGGGTAAAGGAGAGACCGCAAATAAACGAAGAAGACACGGACAGAGGCGAAAGAGGAAGAGAGGAAGGGATAGAGTGGAACAAGGAAATAGAGGAACAAATAAGAAAGCTGAAACGAGGGAAGGCAGCAGGAAGAGACGAAATCCCAGACGAGGCATGGATATACGGAGGGAACAACACGTCGGATAAACTAAGGGATATAACGAAAAAGGTATGGAACGGAGAAGGCTACCCAAGGCAATAGAGAGAAGGGGTGATAGTGCCAATATTAAAAAGAGGAGACCCAGAGGAGCCGAATAACTACAGGGGAATAACCCTAACGGCCACGGCGTACAAAATATACGCAGGCATAGTCAACAAAAAACTAGTGGAAGAAGTGGAGGAAAAGAAAATCATAATGGAAACGCAGGTAGGATTCAGAAAAGGCAGAGGAGTGATGGACAATATATACGCACTAAAACACATCATGGGGACAAGACTGAAAGAAAAAGGTGGAAAAGTGGTCATGGCTTTCGTCGACCTAAAAGCAGCCTTCGACAGACTAGACAGAGAAACACTGTGGAAAATAATGGAAAAGAAGGGGATCTCGGTAGGAATGATAGACAGGATTAAGGAAATATATAGAGAAACAAAATGCAGGGTGAAAGCAAAGGAGGAGATGTCAGAAGAGTTCTGGGTAGTAAAGGGGGTAAGACAGGGGTGCCCAATAAGCCCCACACTCTTCAATATATACGTGGCGGATCTGGAAGAAACGCTAAAAAAGGGACAGGGTGGAGGGGTAGTAATTGGGAAAGAGAAAATATGGACACTAGGATACGCGGATGACATTGTGCTACTGGCGGAGAAGGAGACAGAGATGGAGGAGATGATGGAAAGAACGAGGGAATACTTCATAAAGAAAAAGCTAGAAGTAAATGAAGAAAAAACGAAAATCATGATAGCAAGAAAAGGAGGAGGTAGGAAAAAAGAAAAAAGGTGGACATGGGGAGACAAGAAGATAGAGGAAGTCAAGGAGATAAAATACCTGGGATACATAATAGAAAGTAACAACAGAGACGAAGCACATATAAGAGAAAGAGCGAAGAAAGCAAAGATGGCGATGGGGAAATGCTGGGGAATAGGAGAACGAAAATTCAAATGGGACATCAGATGGAGGTTGAAACTCTTCGACGCAGTGGTAAAGGGAATAATGCTATTCGGAGCTGAAATCTGGGGATGGAAGGAGAGAAAGAAGATAAAAAGAACGCAAGAGAAATACCTGAGATGAATCCTGGGGGTGGAAAGAACAACACCGGGTTACATAGTAAGAGAAGAGCTAAAAAGAGACAAGATCAGAGTGGATACTGGAAAAAGAGCGGGAAGGCTGGAGGAGAGGATAAAAAGATCAGAAGACAGACCTGTACTAAGAGCATGTGTTGAGGAGAGGAAGAAGGAAGAGAAGAAAGGAAACTACTCAAGGGAAGGGAAGGAAAGGAAAGATTACTTTTGGAGATGCGGAATAGGGGAAGCAGAAGCCGAACGAATCATAGAAGCAGGGGGTGGGCTGGAAGAAAGCACCCTGACCAGGGACAGAGAAGTACAGGAGCAAGAGAGAATGGACAACATCCACAGCTCGAGGAGCGTTAGAAGATACCAAGAAATTCGGGAGGTAGGAATACCTACATACCTGATAGGGAAGAAAGCGAGGAGAGGAGACGCAGTGCAAATAGTAGCAAGGTTAAGATGCGGAAACGAAGAAAGAGGAAATAAGTTCTGGCTCAACGAAAGGAAAAGAACTTGTAGGCTATGCGAAGAGGAAGAAGAAACATTAGAACATCTGGCAGAAAGATGCAGAGAAATGGAAGAAGAAAAAGAGCAGCTAGAAGTAATCCTAGGAGAGGAAAGAAGAGGCAGCAAATGGGGGAAAATCCTAAAGAAGAAAAGAGAAGAAAAAGAAAAAAGGGAAAGTAAACAGTGGGAAGGAACGGCAGACACCCCGGACGAAGAATAAAGAATTAAGGCACAGTAGATAAGGAAGATACCACCCCCAAGCGCAATACCGGCGACAGTCGGTAGAGTACCGACGGAGTGCCAAGGGAGGAGATAAGAAGTAAAGAAAGAACGCGACGAAGTGGGAGTATAGGGGGCAGCACAGCGGCAGTATGGCGGAAGGAGAGCGAAGCAAAGATACAAAGAAGGCAGAAAAAATTGAGAAAATGGAGAGAACGGCGAGAACAAGAGAAGAACAAGATATAGAAAAGTAGAGAAGAGATTGCGAACATTTAGAGGAAAGGAGGATAAGAAAAGAGGCTAGAGAAATAGAAATGAAGAACATTCTGAAAGAGGTGAGAAAGGAGATGAAGGAAATGAAGGCGGAATGGGGAGAGGTAAGGAAAGCTTTACAGAAAAAAGAAGGGCAACGGGAGGAAGGAGAAAGAGGGACAGGAGGGACAGCAGGGGCCGAAGGGTCGACCTCCCCTGCGGATCCCGACGGGAGAAAGGAGAGCGAGAGGGAGATAGAAGGATGGTTTAGGGGGAAACAGAGAGAGAGAGCAGAAAGAGAAAGAAAAAAAGCGAGGGAAAAACAGGAGGGGGCAGAGAGGGAAATCAGGAAGAAGAACGTGGTGATTAGGGGGATAAAGACAGAGGGAAAGGACTGGCGGACGGAGGCAGAACTGGTAATGACAGAAGCACTGGGAAGAGAGGTGAATATAGTGAGGGGAAAACAGAAGGAGGACGGACAGGGAGGGAAGCTGTACATTGTAACAGTGGAAAGCGTGGAGAAGAAAGAGGAGCTGACAAGGACAGGGAAGAATGGAGAAGGGAAGGAGGGAGTCAGGTTCGGGGGAGACGTAACATATGAGGAAAGAGAGACAAGGTGGAGGATAGCGGAGAAGGAGCACGAAGAGAGTATAAGAGAAAGGGCATACACGAGGAAGGGGGACAAATTTTTTATTGAAGGAAAGTGGTGGGAATGGAACGGAAGAGAGAGGAAATGGGAAAGCGAGGAGGAAAGGAGAGCAAGAGAGGAGAAGGAGGAGGAGGAGGAGGAGGAGGAGGAGGACAGAGAGTGGGAAGAGTGGAAAAAACTGTTTGGGAGGCTAGAAGAACTGAAAGAGGAAAGGGAAGGGATTGAAAAGGTAATAAGGAGACAAATGAAGAAGGAGAAGGAGGACCGAGAATAGAGAGGGAGAGGAGAGGAGTGGAGCAGAGAAAGGAGAGAAGGAGACAAGGGACAGGATGGTAAAGGCAAAGGAAAAACGAAGAACATATAAAAACTAGATTAAGAAAAAAATCAAAATATTTAAGAAAAGTAAGAATATAGTATTAAGAGGCTACTTAAGGGGGAAAGAAGTGGAAGGGGACAGAACAAGTAGAGATATATACAACACAAAATGTAAAACCTTAAATGGTATGCAATAAATAAAGAATAATACCGCCCGAGTGCGGATTCAGATTCATGCCAAAATCAATAGGGGTCGAGATTTCAATGGTTTCTACCTACGTGTAGAATTTCAAGTCGATCCGTGTCACCGTTCGATCGGAAACGTGGTGCCAAGCAAGCGTCTAGCGAAAACCTAATGACGGGAAAGAAGGAGAAGAAGAGTCTTTTTCGTCAACTTTAGTGACTAATATGTCAGGAACCAGTGCACTGATTTCGATCAAATTTACACAGCGAAGTCGTGTGGTGGGGAAATATCTATTTTGAAAATTTTATCGATAAATAATCACGCGTTCCGAAGTTATGGCCTCGTGCTTACAGCTATAAAGAGTTCCCCCGAAAAAAAATTGTCTCGCGGCTAGCTCTCGCCTGCCTACGGGTACTTGGCGGCGACTCGCTGCCGCGAATCTTGATTACACAATCACTAAATAGTAAACGCATCTCCAACCGTCCACAAATGCACTTTCAAAATCCTTCATCAAATAACAATAACCAGAGAAATTTGTCAAATAACCGAGACCACATGACATGTTTTAAATGCGGAAAAACTGGTCATTATTCCGATAAACGTTCAACTCCGGAAAATGAAATTCCAAATAATAATCAACCAAATAATCAGCGGAACAATAATTATACTCAAAAATTTCATCCTTTTCGGAACTTCAATAACGAAAATCGCAATCTTTCATGGAATCATTCTTCGAATAGTAATAATAATAAAAGTCAGGACCAGATTAATTCTTTACAAAATCCGGAAAACTAGATAGTCAATTTGTGGGGGGACGAATTGACTCGATCAAACTTTGTCATTAAAAAATGCTCTCAAATCTCGGTGGATGACAAAAAATTGATTTTGGAATTGAAAATGAACGGAAAGATTAGGGATATCCCTTGCTCGATGGTCGTCGACACTGCTGCAGATATTACTATCGTAAATCCCAGTCTCTTTCAAAATAACTCGCATAAATTAAAAGCTGTCATCAAATGCATTTCGATTTTTACTGTTTCAGGTGAACATTTTCCTTACATTTCAGCAAAAAAAATAATTATTACTATTGGTAATATTTCTCTGAGTCTAGACGTCGTCTTCGCGAAGATCATCGATCAATGCATCCTTGGTCTGGCCTTTCTTTATAAAACAGGATTGTTAAATGATTTCCAGTCCATAATAAACCGGAATTTTGACATAAACCAAGAAAATAAGATTGTTTCGGTAAAACAAACGATTTCTTCTCAAATTTCTTCAGATATTCCTAGTCTCTCAAATTCCATTCCAGATTATTTAACAACAATCTATGAAAATTCTTGCGAACTCTTAAATAATGAATAACAAAATCAACTCTCTCAATTTTCAATACGATTTCAAACGAGCTTCTCCAAAAATTCTTCTGATTTAGGCAGATACGCAAAGGCGAAACATCGAATCATTATAGAAAATTCTCTTCCTATCAAACAACCCGTCCGTCCTGTTCCATTTCATTATCAGGATGACATCATAAAATTACTAGAAGAGATGAAAATTCAAAAAGTTATCGAACCAAGCTGTAGTCCCTGGTGTTCCCCAGTTGTTTTCCCAAAAAAAAAAGGATGGTTCTCTTCGATTCTGCGTTGACCTCCGTGCTGTTAATCATGTAACAAAAAAAGACACGATGCCTTTGCAAAATCCAAAAGATAATTTCACCGCTAGCTCCGGATCCAAATGGTTCTCAACAATAGATTCGAAGTCAGGTTATTGGCAGATAGAATTAGAGTCAGAGGATTAAAAAAAAAACAGCTTTCGCTCTGGGAAACGAACTTTGGCAATTTACTGTCTTACCTTTCGGACTTTGCAATGCTCCGGCTACGTTTATCAGAGTAATGAATGAGGTTTTCAGAGGCTTGACAGGGAGAAATTTTGTCTTTCTTATTTAGATGACATTATCATTTTCGGGAAAGATTTTGACGATCATTTAAAAAATCTTCAGTTAATTTTCTCTCGCTTCAATTCTGCGAATCTGAAAGCCAATACGAAGAAATGCCTCCTTTTCAAACACGAGGTTCCTCATTTAGGACACATCGTATCCTCTGAAGGAATCAAATGTCTTCCTGAGAAAATCTCCGCTATTTCAGAATGGCCAATCCCAAATTCAAAACAGGAGGTTAAGAGTTTCTTAGGATTGTGTTTATACTACCGAGTATATGTCAGAGGATTTGCTTCCATTGCAAAACCCTTATATTCCTTAACTGAGGACAAAATCGTTTTCAACTGGTCACAAGAAGCTAAAAATAGTTTGGATCGGTTGAAATTAGCTCTAACTTCCCCTTCAATCCTCTCGGTACCAATCCACGGTAACGATTTCATTCTCGATACAGATGCCTCGGCTACAACCATGGGAGCAACTCTTTCTCAAAGTCAGGAAGGACATGAAAAAGTCATTGGTTACTTCAGCAAGTGTTTCAACAAAGCTGAAAAAAATTATTGCGTCACTCGTCGAGAACTGTTAGCCATCGTCAAATCGGTTGAAGATTTCAATTATTATCTATTAGGGAGAAAATTTCTAATCAGAACTGATCACACGGCACTCCAATGGCTTCTTTCATTCAAAAATCCTCAGGGAATCGTCTTCCGTTGGTTAGAAACCCTCTCTAAGTATGACTTTACGATTCTTTACAGACCAGGTCATCTCCATAGTAATGCTGATGGTCTCTCTCGTCGCCCTTGCACTTGCAAAAAGTGTGAAAGAATGAGCACTCAAGAAGAAACTTTTAAAAATCGCATCTTTCGAACTATCTGTACAATAAATAAAGACTTCAACTGGAAACAACTCCCGTCAGATGATCTCACTCTCAAGTCCATAATTCAATTCAAAAGTAACGATGAACGCCCAGAATGGCGAGATGTATCTCATCTAAGTCCTGAAATTAAAATTTATTAACTATATTGGGATTCTCTGGAAGTGAAGGATGGAATCCTTTATCGTCGTTGGGAATCGCTCGATCAGATGAGATTCGTTTATCAAATTGTTATCCCCAAAAATTCAGTGACTGAAATTCTCAAACTCTCTCATTCTTCCCCTGTCGCTGGACATTTTAGAGTAAATAAAATGTTGGACAATATTCGTAAACGTTTTTATTGGACCACCTGCAAATTTGGTGTCGAGAAGTGGTGCAAGTCATGCTCGATTTGTTTCAGTCGTGATGGTCCAAAGTGTCGAGTCAAAGGAGAACTTCAAATCTACAACGTTGGATTTCCATTTGAGAGAATCGCAGCAGATATTTTGGGTCCATCAACCAAATCTACCAATGGAAATCGGTTTATTCTCATCGTTTCCGATTATTTCTACCGTTGGCCTGAGGCTATCACCCTTCCCAATTATCAAGCAATTACTGTTGCAGAAGCTCTGTTATGTCACGTCATTTGCCGTTTCGGCGTTCCTCTCGAAATCCACTCTAATCAAGGAAGAGATTTTGAGGCACGAGTCTTCGCTCACGTCATGAAACTCTTGGGAGTCGACAAAACGAGAACAACAACCCTTCATCCCCAATCGAACGGCGTGGTTGAACGTCTAAATAGAACTCTTCTTAATTACTTGCGAAATTTATCGACGATAGCCAGAAAGAGTGGGACAAATGGCTTCCCCTCTTCCTGTTAGCCTATCGCTCATCCAAACACCAAACAACGAAATTCTCTCCAGCAATGTTGATGTTTGGTAGAGAATTGAGGCTTCCTCTTGATTTACTCCAAGGAAATCCCCCTACCAACAATACATATGACCATTTAGGTCCTGTTACCTATGTTAATCAATTACAAGATCAACTAGTCGACATTCACCGGAGAGTGAGGGAAAATTGGTCGCTGAAAAGTGACAAAATGAAATCTCGTTTTGACCTAAAAGCCCGTATGGTTTAATTCAGACCTGGTCAGAAAGTTTGGCTCTTTGCCCCCAGAAGAGTCAAAGAAAAATGTCCAAAAATTCAACGAGATTGGGAAAGAACTTACGTGGTACGTTCAAAGCTAAATGACGTAGGTTATCGTGTCCAAAAACTTCCTAGAGGAAAATTCAAGGTCGTCCACGTAAATCGTTTCTGGCCAATTGAGGAAGACATTCATTCTTAATTTGTGAGTTTGAACTCCGTGGTTAACGGAGGGGATTCATAGTTAACGAATTGTCAGTGGATAACTGACTTATGACTCTGTTAAAAAGGTTGAAAAAAAAAAATAATAATAAAAAAAAAAAAAAATCAAAAAATTTAAATTAAAAAAAAAAAAAAACTCATAAATTAACGAATTAACATTTGAAGAATTTATCATTTCATGGCTTGAAATTGTATTTGAATTCTCCTCTAAATACGAAGTAGAAATTATTATACTGGGTAGTTGAAAAGTTACAGTACAGAAATTGTTCGAAACATTATTGAATAATTCCCTGAAAGATTTATACCAACATAAGATTTTCTTTGCGTTGAGCTGAATTCACAGATCTTGGTATCTATGAATGAAAAAAAATTGTTTTAGATTTCTGTCAAAATCGTGTTCAGAAGTGTGGGAATGAAGTATGGAAATAATGTTTAATATTACACTTTAGAATAAGAGATACCATACTTCAATTTTGTTATATCGAGCCAAACCCGTATTAGAGAGTGGGAAGTGTTTCTTCAACGCCGATTTTTGAGAGGTTTAGTTGAAGGAACAACTGAAACCCTTTCTATGTGAAATCTTCCAACTTTCGACATTCACCTCGATTTTTGTTAATTTATTCAGCATTACTCTTTGTTGGGGTATTGAAATGGATGCAATATTTCAAATAGCTCCAGTAGTTGTCGAGACGACGACTCTTTTTGAAGGGACAGTAGTGTAGCATACCCCTCCTTCTTCCTTCAATAGAATCAATTAAAAAGAAAAGAGAGATTCCATGGAAACGGTGTGTTGTTTGTTTTAAATAATGAGATAGACTGTACGGACGATTCCGATCTTTTAAAAAGATTCTTGTATTAATAAAATCGTCCTTTTCTTCAATTTGGTCTCTTGTTATTTCATTAGACTAACAATATGATGAATTTGTGATAGCGGTGTATCAACTCCAAAGTTACCAAATACGTTCCCCGCAGAAGAATAGTATTTTTTTGTATTTACCTTACATTTATTTGCTAGTGATGAATAATATTTCATTCGACAGAGCCTAACTTTTGCTCAATAACTTTGAAGGTGCCATGTATACAATGTACAATTGTGAAATATATTCGTTTGCAGACCAAAAAGTTTCTGTTTTCCCCGAAGTCCTCGGTTAAGAAGTATGTTGGTACATTTCTGACGTGTTCACCCTTCACAAAACAATCAACTCAAGTGTAAACAATGAAATTAATAAAGAATGAATTTGCGGAATGAATCTGTATTAAAAAAATCAGTAGGATTTAATTGCAGATGAGTTGCAATACGAGATAATACAATGATCTGACGATTGTAAAAGATTCTTCCGTTGAGCTTGTAATATGTCATTATCAAGGGATGCAAACGCTGGAAAGTTCTTTATATTGCAAGGAAGTATGTAAAAAGAGTGCCGCATAGGAAGCGGTTCTAATATAATCTACCGTAGAACATGCAACATCAAACTATGAGCTTATGCGGATCAATATTTCTTACAGGTACTAAATTATACTAAATGAATTTAAGTATAGAGACTAGAATATTAGGTAGGGCATATTTCTGTAAATTGAATAGAACCTATTTCCGTCGCCTCAAGTATCAGTCAAAGCATTGTGAATAAAATAAAATATTTGTTTGGCTTATAAAGATTTTATAGACACATTATGAATGTCGTACGCGACGATTTCAAAACTATTTGAATTCCTTGAGTCGCTTCGCCAAAATTGACAAACCATTTGTCTTTGCTTCTCGATTCACAAGACTTTTTCATTTTGAACAGATATAACTGAAGAAAAATGGGTAACATTATAAAACAAAAATTCTATAACCAAAGTTACAAGTACAAATATAAATAAGAGTTACACAAACAGCTTAAAATTAAACAAATGTTGTGATATGAATGTGTACATCTTTCATTCAGTACATTAGCATATGTTGCAATTCAATGGGTGATAATGGTTTTTTATCAGCACTAAGTGCAATGATTATGTATCTTGGATAAGCCTTGCTGCTTAATAGCCAATGAAAATCATAATATATCACGGATTAGTGCAGATCAAACATATCTATGTCTACATGTTGCTAGATAAAATTTTTATCTTCAACCATCAGGGTTTAATTTGGAAAACAATGTTGAAATCATACAAATTTTACAAATCTAAATTTGAATTGAGTATGGTTTAGTACATTTCCAACATATCTCTCTATGACCTTGATAAAATAGGATTCTCATCAATCTTATCAACTGGTGATAGAATAATGTTCATACATAACTATTTTTAAACACATTGTTATCTTATATATGTTAGATAGGATATTTCCGGTGTGTATATTTAATTTGTCAAACCAATTGAAATCGAAATACGCTGATAGCGTATCTATATCAAATCGCTGCATTGTAGTGTTAAATCATTATTCGCATCATAAGTTCAAACTCAGTAAAACAAGTTGGATGATATATTGACGTATAAATCGTTTTCACGATACCCGCTGGATATCGGTCAAATATTTGACATTTACAAAATCAGTCAACACCTTGGTAACGAGATTATTATCAACTATGCGAAAGGCATGAGTTATTTAACTAATATTATAAGAAATGGATTCTTGGACTTACGTAAAAAGGCTTACGTGCCGGAGACTGAGAATCCAATTATGTTAAAAATTTGTTAACAAGGTTATGATTTACGTTTCACAGCTGAGGGAACCGCGTGACACAGGCTCTACGATGGAGAGCAACAAACTACCTGAACCATAACGACCAAACGCGGGTGCGACGAGCCGCCAACTGAGATTTGAATGAACCATTTTCAGGAGAGTATTATTCAATTGCGACACCAGGTAGCAGCAGTATGGAAGAAACGAATAATTTAACCCCCGTATAGTTAGCCCCCCATCTGATTGACTCTTTTTTTATTCGATTGTCGGTCGTCTGTTGGTGATTGATGGACTAATCTGCACGTTTGTCGGTAGTTTGTTTATTTATAAATAATTAATAAAATTGCCTAGGGAACTTTTTTTCCCTAGCCCCTCCATGAAAATAATATTTCAACCATTTCAATGCAAATCGATGTGAAATCGTTTGTCGGTGATTGATGGTCCATTGTTTGTAAAGTAATGTCCATATTTTCCTTGTAAATGCCAAAAAAAAAATCCCGCCAAAAATTTTTCCGACAGGATGTAGTAGTATCGTTTCATGGAAACGATAGTCTTGCTAGGTCTTGCTTGCCTGCAATGGCGCTTCCGGAATTGTTTCCAGAGGTTAGGAAACCTTTCCTATATTTCAAATCTACTTATGTATAGTTTTCAATAATAACCTACCTAATATTACTTCTAGTTTTCTTACAGGGTTACCCTAATGTTTTGTAATGAATTCTATGAATATTTCCATATCAGACAGGATGAAAGCTTGTGTAAGAATATCTTGTGACATTAATACTAATTAATTCATTTCAGGGAACGTCACGGCAATATGCGTTATTCTATATGTTACACCTGAAGAATTAATCAAAAATAGTAACGTCAGCAAAAGAGTACAACGAGCGACATTCATAAATTCAGAGGTAAGTATTATCTTTTAAATTTCTGCTAGCGCTTGGATGTAGTTTGTTAAGTGGTTTACCCACTTTCTCAATTTGAAAAAATCGATTCTTTTTTTTCACGAAAGGCTGAAGAAAAATGCCAATTTCTAAATTACAGAAGGGATATGGTATGGTGCAGGCATCGCTGATTAGACGTAAGATTTTTTCACGATTTTTCATAAAATAAAACTTTAAACGCGTTTTTCTCTAAAAAATGTTTTTACAAGGTTTGTTGATAAAATTCCCGAAACTACTGAACCGATCCTTATGAAATTTTAATGGCATATTCTGTACACATATAGCCATATGTCAAACCTCAATTATGCCCAAATTTCTAATTTTTACTCATTTTTTTCGCAAAAAATAGTGAAAAAAAGTCACTTATTTTTTTTTTTTTTTTTTTAATGTCTGCCATTTTGTCATTTTTTGCATATATACTAAAAACCGAGGTTTGCCATGAAGGGAAAGTCATACTGAATCTAAAACTCTTTGATTTTTTTTCTTTCGGATGCCCCATCTTGAAGATTTCATCAACAGAACACGCATACTTACTTTTAGAGGAGTTATGTTTACCTGAACTTTTTGTACGCTTGAACTGTAAAAACAAAAAAAAAAAATTTTTTTTATACATCTTAAGAGAATGTTTATTAAGGTGCTTGCCTACCCAATTCCACCAGACCTGAAAACATTGGGAAAAAAGGTGCTGTTAAATGGAATATCGCTGCCTGGGCACCGAAATCATTGAAACAAAATACGTCGCGCTATTTTATGTGCGACTCCGAACACGTAGGGCCCAAAAAATGTTTTTTTTACGCAAAAATAGAGAAGATATCCATGTGAAACGTTTCAAAACCGGTTTTGAACCCCCAACAAGTTTTATGTCAATAACCTCATTAGCAACCTTAGAAAAAATTCATACAAATAGCCTTTTTTTGCGAGAGAGACAGTGGGTAGACCCCTTAAAGCCATATGCTTTCTCAGCACTCGATATTACCTTTGATTTCAAGGATTTGCAAAACTTACGCTGAATACTTAGAGAGCGAGTTTTTTTGACTACGGATTTGTATCTAGAGAGAAAATTCACAGGTGTGACGGTCGTGAAGTGGAAGAAGAAATCATTGATCGATGGTTCTGTGAGCTCATGGCTGATTATCTTCAGAAATTGTCAAAAATTGTTTCACTCAAGTACATGTATTAATCTATATAGTTTTAATGACATTTTTATAGATGTATGAGAATTAAACATAGCATTTATCACACAGCCATCTGGCAAGGTATTAAGGCTTTTTTTTCTTCATCCAAATATATAAAAGATCTATTAAAACTATGTAGATTAGTAATGTATTGTATGTACACATGGCGAGATTGATTCTGGTCCGGAAGTGATTGTTTGGTATACGATTTAATACGATAACCCGATCACTTTCAGGCCAGTGAAACATTTTTCACTAATTTCAGAAGCCTGGTCAGCCAGTCTCACCGAAACGGTAATAGATGATTTTTCCTTCCACTACATGACGGTCCCGCTCGTCAATTTTCTTGCTAAATCTGTATACTTCATTCATGTATTGTTTCTATTTCCAGATCTTCAAAAGTAGTGTTTTATCTCAAATAGTACTGTGAAGCCAGAATTCATGGAATAGAACTGCGAGTCATTGAATCTATTCCACAATCTAAAAAAATATCGAGTATCCTCAAGACTCAACAGGAAGCTGCTTGCAACGTACTTCAGATTGTTCGTAATTGTCGAACTTTCGCACGTGAATATTGTAGAAACAAAAGCTGATATTAAAGCAACAAGGGACCGAAAATGAATTTGGAACACTTAATGCAAACTTGGAATCTGATGAATTATATAAAATATGAAATTACGTGTACAAACTGAATAAAGCACTTCATTTTTATCATACAAATGCAGAGCATTAAATGATTGATTTAATTTATAAAGAAGTTGAAGTATTTTGAATAAGTACTTTACTTCGGAATAGAAAATACACGCCAACTCTTGATGGAATTATTGTGAGACAGCGTAGATCATGTAACTAGTACGTATTCTGAAATGTCGTTAAAACTTCATTCGGAATGATCAATGTGATAAGTAATGCCATCATTTCAATGACTCTATCTGCGTTGCTGGTTGCATGTAAATTTTCGAAGTCTGCATTCTTTTTAGAGCTATATTGAATGTTCTGATTGTTATTGAACTATTAGACATATTAGAATTATATAGAGGCTATGATTTTGCAGAAATCGTACAAACACCACAGCACGCTTACTCAGATTGATAAAACCTTTTACTGTTATATTTTGAAATATTCGAAATTTGTTCTATAAAATGAGTATTACACAAAGGAATTATGAACGAAAATCATACTATAATTTTCACATACTATTGTTTAGTAGTACCTATAACTTTGAAGCCTCAGCAGCAGAAAACAATCTCAATTTTCACAGGTGTTGCTTTGACAGCAGTAAGAAAAACTATGAGATTATGAAGGTGCCTTAGATTAGATTAATTGCACGGCCGAATTATAAACATAAATCATAATAGGTAATTGTTATACCTAGTTTCGTAGTACCTAATTGTTACACCCTGTTTAGTAGTACTTATAACATTAATTAATTTATAAATAGCGCCATTGCAGGCAAGGAAGACTGTCGTTTCCATAAAGCGATGGTAGCTATCGGAAAAATTCTTGGCGGGATTTTTTTTTTCTGCATTTACAAGGAAAATATGGACATTACTTTACAAATAATGGACCATCAATCACCGACAAACGATTTCACATCGATTTGCATTGAAATGATTGAAATACATTTTCATCGAGGGGCTAGGCAAAAAAAATTCCCCAGGAAATTTTATTAATTAATTTGTGACGTCCTGGGTAATTCTGGTAACTACCGGAAGGCGTCCACACGAGAGTTTATTTGTACTAGGCTGTAAATTCGTTTGTCACCAAAGTTCTAACGAACACTACAGCCAGAATCGGGCGAAATATTGAGAAGATAGAGGGATTTGTGGACAATTGGTGTAAAGGAGAAATTATGATACAATGTGTACTATGAGAGAGCACCTAATTAATTTATTTAAATCAAACTGAGAGACAAGTTCTACAAGTAGCTTAACCGAGTCCCAAGAAAGAAGTGAAGTGGAGGGGCAAATGCGCTATAGCCCTCCTCCGACTATGGGGGTCGGGCCTTGCCCCTTATTGAGATCATCCCGTTTTCTCCGACCTTCTTTCTAGAGCACCTATCGATGGGTCTGGTCTATATCATCTATCTCCTATCCATTTATGCATCCGCCGAGTTCGATTCTCACGAACGCTGGTTCGTGAGCATGTAAGCAAATGCAAACGGGCAGACGGGTTTCTTCAAGTGTTATTTATTTCAAACTCTCTATTGCTTGAAACCTAAATATAATGTATACAATCTTTTAGTTGAAGTGTTCTGGAAATATTAACAAAAGTTCGAGGGAACGTTCAGTTTCTCATCTATAATTATTTTATATTATTCATTTGAATATCTAATTAGACTTTTATTCGAATATTAGCGCGCAAATTAAGTGGCGTCACCTATCAAACTACTAGATTACTGCTGGTGGCGTCACAAATTTATAAATAAACTAATTACCGACAAACGTTCAGATTAATCCATCAATCACCAACAAACCACCGACAATCGATTAGAAAAAAAAATCAGTCCAATTGGGGTGGATGAGGGGCTAACTATATGGGGGTAATAATTTAATATTCGTTGTGTGAAGTGTCCTGTAGCGCCCTCGTGTGAGCAGAAGCCAAACCTTTGAAAGGTGTTGAAACGCTGATTTGAAACAGCGAACTGGAGAAGAATAATCGATGCAAGACAGATGCGTAGGGAATTGTTCGCGATCGTACGTACTGTGAGTATGCGTGAATGCGCAACATTGGGAACTGGTAAAACAATCAAAAAATTGGCTCTTGTTATCAGGGCCGCATTTGACTATGGTTTTGATGGACTACTTCATACCTCGGAATAAGGTAGGTATGGAATTCCATGCCTCAGATTTCCGGATTGCTTTCCATACATCATAACAAATTGTTCCAGTGGGTACGGCAACCCATCATTACGAGAGTAAAATATTGTACGACTCTGCACACTTTTGAATTTCTGGTCTTCACCACACCATTTTCTGCGCAAAATGTCTTATGGAAATGAATAAGGAAAAATTAAATTGCACCTTTGACGTACACAGACGTGACGTTATATTTCAGAGAAATTAGATTTAGAAGAGTGAATATAAAATCATAAAAGATATATCTGTGATATAAGAGCACCCCCCACCCCCACCCCCAACGCTACCGCCTGCTAGAACATACCTCTAACGTTCCACACCTCGGAAAATTTTACTTGCGGCGGCCCTGCTTGTTTACTCATATCGCGTTTCCATTGGCGCAGCAACGCCATTGGCTACGTGGGGAACAAACCTAGTAGTTGGATGTTTGAGTTGTGTGCATACAGGCGTTTTCACTTCCCTATGTTGCGCATACACGAGTACTTCTGGTATACAGTCTGCAATCTGGAAGACAATTATGGAAGACCTTCGCGTAATACTGAGAGACGAGATTTTTCCATATACCTATATACGAGAATTTGGCGCGTATCCCTCCGCTTACGAGCTCAATTAGACAGCGCTTGCATTCACACAGCGATTTCTCCATATACAGACAGACTGAAAAAAATGCCAAGGTTTTTTAAATCTGCACTGGCATCTTGGAAATTTGTCAATTTACTTTATAATTGTTTATGCCTTGAGACAAATCAAATTTTTATAAGAAACTATATTTTTTTTTCCGATCCATCCGCCTACCGTTTTCAATTATTCACGCGGAAATTTAGTACTATTTCCATACGATCGATGTTTTAGTTATCTTGTGCAAAAGACAAAGACGCGCATTCGAAAAAATAACTTTCGAGTACTTTATCAAACTTTAGTGACTGATTTCAAATGTAAAAAGAAATTTGAGAAGTGCCGATGGACTATAATATATCAAGTAGCAATCACGTTTCATTAGTCAAACGTATTTATCCAATTTATCTTTGATTTGACTGTTACATTGTGGGAGGCAAGTAAACCAGTCAGTTCTTATGAGTCTGACATGCGATAAGTAAACAGAAACATTAAAAAAAAAAAATTATCTATCGAAACCCTATAAGTTAATTGAAAAAAAAGGATGTTGATATTCATCTTCACCTTATTTTGTCGATTTTGCAAACATTTCATAACACGACTCGAGACTGCAGTATAATGCTGCAAGAAGTCGAGGACTATCAATGGTGCACTCGAATAGCAACTAATGGTGGATACGGGATCATTGAAAAGAAAAGTGATGAATCTTTGTAGGCTTTGCCGCGAGTACAATTTTCAACCGAAATAAAGAGCATACTTCGGAAGATTACAGTTTTGGGTCCGCGCAGTAAGCTGGAACAGTATGAATTGCTGAGAAAAGTCTAAACTAGAAATACGCTAAATCACAGAACATATCGCAGTGGGCTTCCTATAAAACTTGATTTAAGACGCGTTTGTGTTGTCGAAATCTGACGAAAAGAGACACCCGTTTTTTAAAAGATGTCGTATTCAAGCCTCTATTCTATATCTATAAGGTGAGTACAGTGAAACCTCCCTTAACGGACACCCCTTAACAGCGGACACCTCTTTATACCGGACAAGTTAGAAATCCCCGGCAGAAAAGCATTGCCTCTTATGGGAAGCATACCTCCGGATAACGGACCCTCCCAATAACGGACGCGGACACTGTCAGGGATGCATTTTTACATGAAAAACCCTCTCAATAACGGACACGTTCACAGAATTTTCAGTTTGTTTACATCTTTTTCCGAACTCTTGGCTGTTGACGTGCCGTCGCGCGCGCTGGAGCCCGCTAATAAAACATGTTCATACTGGTCGCAGCTTTTCTGCAATCCTCCGCGTTACGTACATGGTCGCAGTGGTTTGGACAGTGCATAGAACAGATCAGTCTCATATTTTATGCGTACCCGTCAATACATATATACATATGTATATGTTTATCCGCAATAAAGTTTGTGCAATATCAAATGAGCTATTTTCTGAATAACGGACACCTCTGAATAGCGGACAAGAAATCCGGTCCCGAAGGTGTCCGCTATTGGGAGGTTTCACTGTACCAGAGTACCCAAGACAACAACTGATCAAATAAGAATGCATAGCCATATACAGGGTGTATCACCTCAAGTGTCGAGAATGGGAGGGACTTAGTTGACGCGAAGCTACGGCACATCAACCAATCAACAACAAAAAGAAATTCGTAGACCGAAATTCTTACGAGGATAAAAGATATAATTTTTCGGTCTAGAGAAAAAATACCAACAACGACTCAAATCAGGCTGTTAGGTATACAGTTATACACGGAACAATTTGAACTAAAACTAAAGTTTTTCTTTCGTGAAAGTGCGCAATCGATCATTTCACAGAAGAACGGACCTTATACGTGAGTTTTCGCGAATGCGGGTCACTCGTTTCCATCCTGCAATTTGGGTCTACGGCACTGCATTTCCCCGTTCGTTGTTTGTTTGTTTATTTGTTTGTTTCATTCTTGTTTTCGTTCAAGAGGATCCTTACCGCTATCTAACCATAAAATAACGCAGTGCCGTAAACGCAAATGGATGTGTCAAACTGAAACGAGTGACCCGCATCCACGAAAACTCACTATGTGCATTACGTTTAAGGGGGTATTAAAGTCGCTTGAAAAATCTGATGCGAGCTATTTGAACTTAGGTAAGCAGGTGTACCTATAGGTACCTCTTCATACCGCTAGATGGCGCAGCGAGCATCTTCTAACGATTCTAATACAAATAAAATAAATAAACGAACAATAGCCACGCTAAATATCTAATACGTACTAGTATGTCGATCTAAAATGTCGCACGAGTGAGTTGTCGGTGTTTTATGTAAACTAGAAGCAGATTAGCTGCTGGTCGGTCAATTTTATATCAAATCTAATGGGGCCGGGCTTGAAATGTGTGTCTTTCCATCGCCAGGTTGCATGATACTAGACAGTATGATACATGAGGCGCAACTGTGAATAATTCCACAATTCCTAGAGCCGATAGCCAATCTGGATTTTTTTTTCAATTTCAGAAAAATAAAATATCGTTCCACTTTCCGCCAAAATTATGCAATAGTTCTCAAAGTTTCATTCAATGGGTCAACTAGTGTAGGAGTTTTCTGTCCCCGAAAGTGAAATAATTGTGGATGTTTGCGCATGCGCATACCCAACCTTGCAGTCCTTGCATGCATTCGGTCGCTTTTGTCCCGCTAAACTGACATGCAACGCCCCACTTTCCATGCAGGTGTTATAAAAAAATTATCAGTGAGATATTATTACGGTAATCTTCGGCAATCATCGGGCCGAAGGGAATCTCTTGTCGAGAGTCATACTGAATAGCAAATATAAATTCGACTGTTTCCGGTCGGACAAATCCCAGTTCGGCGCGGAAACGAACAGAGTCGAACGGTTCGTAAACGAAAAGTTACTGAATCAGAATAGGGATCCTGATCCGTACGCTACCAGGGGCATGATTTGATGATAAAAGTTAATTTACGAGTAGGAAAGATGATCTTGATATTATGAAATAACCAATATCAAATAGTCAAATTTTTGGAATTGTTTTAATTTTATACTATATTAGAAAGTGGTGGTATATCCGAGAGTCTCTTAACTCGAAATACACTGACACCTCTGCTACTATGGAAGTGATAAAGGAAAATTTTTAGTGAAATTTCCATGTGTTAAGGGGATACAATACATAGCCTAATTTTCTAATTTACCATGCACGTTAAATTATGAAAAATTTCAAAGGGTTTTCAAATTCCATATTGTTCTCTAAGTCTTCAATTTTTTTATTACCAAATTTTCTCGTTGAAAAACTTTTTCACTATTTTTCAATTTGCCGGAATCAAAATCAACGAACCGGATCCAAGTCTTAGCATGAAGTGCTTTTACTCTGATTGCATCTAACTTCGAGACCCTATGATTCTCAACTTGTCAGTGTCACTTAACTATGCTTCAAATGACTAGCGAACTTCCGGAATGAATCTAGTTCGAAACAAAAATTTGGACACGTACCAGTCCTCCAAAAATACCGCTATTTGAGGGGCACACGATATGCCAAATCGAATTCCGAGGCACAGGTTTGTTTCTAGGTGATAAGGTCACTTAGGCTTTTCAAAGTTGAACCAAGAATTATATTCTTCTGCTCCTAAAACCATAGCCAGGATTGAGACAAATCCGGAGATGAATAATAGTTACTTTTATCTAAAATAATTGCGACATATTACTTGTCATGTACATAATTGAGTGAGACAAACATGGATGATATCCCTGTAAGCTCTCTCTCTGTACTGTAGACCATTAGATTCATTCGAATCTCGGCTATGATACCACTGGAAGGTAAAATGAACAGTGATGTTGAAAAGAACTAGAACGACCTCCACATTTCAGCAAAAAATTGTTGTCCTCTGAATCAATAAAGCTTTTACTTAAAACATTTTTTCAGTGCTTCCAAAGCACTAAAGATGGTGGATTGGTCAAGAGCGCTTCACCCTGTATACAATTATGTGAATATACCTATTTATATAAGTTTTAATTAGATATCAAGTATACTACATTGTCAAGCTTTTTTCTGGATAGGCTCATTTTCGTAAGCAACTGGTAATCCAATTCTGCCTTTAGCTGCAGTTTTGACAGTATTTTGACCCAACCTTTGTTCTAATCCTTGCCAACTTCTATTGAGTAAAAAGTCCGCTCCATCTTTTCCAATAGCGACAGTGCCTGCTGACTTGGACACCAATTCACCCATACCATTGGTCGAATGTTCTTCGACGGGTAAATTCCTAATGGCTCCAGAAATTAGAGATACATCTGAGTCACTCGAGCTTTCAAATGGTACATAATTGAGTCCTGTGGAAAGTATTTGTCGAAAATCCATACAATATTGCGACGTAAATTCCCTTGAAGAATTGAACGCAACTTCAACTTCAAAAGGTGTTAATATTGGCTTGAAAAAATCCCTTGAATCATATACAAGGTTTTCCGGACAGGCTATTACCACGAAAGCATCGATCTGTAAAAGAAAATGGTTTGTGCGTATAAGTGAGATAGTATAAATGCATAGAAGTGGATATGTAATGAGGTAATGAAGAAATTGATAAGAAATGAAACCTTATTCAATTCAATACTACAGCTACTTTCAGAAATAAATCTAGACGAAATGAAAGGGTGCAATATCTCAGGTGATACTATAATTAGCCATACTGCAAACTCTTCACTTCATTAGCAAAGAATGCATAGGCCCTGTTCGTGCTATATTTACCTCAGGGAAATTGGCAAGTTTTGCTGGATTCGGTTTACCAACGCATATGATGTAGCTTTTCTTGTTCTTGAGCTTTAGCGCGGTTTTAACGGCCGCAATAGATTCTAGATAATTTTTTATACCTAACGTAGCCACCACTATACCAACGACACGTGCGTCTTTCAATTTCTCAATCAAGTATCTCCTTCTTTTCAGCCATACCGAATTACTTGCTGTAAACTTTTTTATTTTGTCATTATCAAAGTGATGCCAACTTCTAGCTGGAATTCCCATTGCCAAATTACTCAATGTCTTGCCATTTGGACCCAAAAATACAGCTTCGTAATCCTGTATACAATCAACAGTTTCCAAATTGTAGTTTCGGCCAAGAACAACTTCACTTTCTATTTTTCTAGAGTCTGTATACCTCGAGTTCGAGGTACAATTCAACTTGGTCAGAGTCAAATTTTTGTACGCAGGTTTCAGAGTGTCATAAATGGATTCTGTAGCACATAACAAATTTCAGATCTTATTATAACTGGTCTTCATATAATAGATATTAAAAGATTACAACACCAAATGCAAATATATACCGGCGGTATGTGCGTAGGAAACATCGTAGAAAAACAATATCTTCTCATCTTTCGCTGAAAAATATTGCAGAAACTCATTGCAGAACAACCGTACGTCAAGTTGGCTTTTTGGCAAAACATGAAATACCGGTAATCGACTTGTAGGGTTGAGACAAGCTGGTCCAAAATGTATAATGCCGTCTGCTTCGACATGCTGCGCTGTGACATCATCCACACAACAACTGCCGTACGACGAATCTCCCAAAATATATACATTCTTCCTTGAACGCTTTACTAAACGCAATGCTATCTCAACAGAGTCTGGTAAAAGTGTATCAGGGAACTGTAGACATATCTGTAGGTTAGTGAAAACAAAAAAAGTTCAACTTTTGACGGAGTAACCGAATTCCAATTGACATAGCATAAACAGCATTCGTAATAGTTGGACACAACATTTTGAACAGGTTGGGAAAGTTTGGAGAAAAAAAAAACAATGAAAACCTAACCTTTTCGAGCGCGTTCTCTCGAATCCAATTGACACACGTATCCAAATCATATTGAGCATCCAAATTTATAGGCAACGTTTGCGTAGGCAAGCCATCAATTTCAGCAACTCTTTCGAAAACTGCAGATTCATTACTACTGAAATCTGCGGCAGACATGACGCAGATTATTTTTTGTGCAAGGGACTGTGGCGCAAGATGAAACTAATCATTTGGTCATTAGTTGCCAAGGTAATTGTTGTCGAATATAAATAGTCAATATTCCACCGATATCGAAACAGATTTTCAATTTGTTGCAAAAGCTCGCACCCCGACAGTTCGCAAACGTAATTGAACAACGGCCGTGACTTATCAAACAATAAATTGCATATGTAGAAAATCTAGCAAAGAAACTTCGTGTTACTGTCAAAACTAGTCGGTCTTTATCACATACATACATGCATATGTATTACGTACGCAAAAGTGGATGCTACGTGAAGAGCAGGACGACCGTAATGGCAGACCCTGAATTTGAATTTCTCGAACTGGAGTTCCAATCGCAGTGTTCTAATTGGCAAGTGTGCAGCACTGCAGTACGGAAACCGGGTTAGGTCACCACTTTCAGACTGTGTCTGTTTTTTTTTTTTAATCCGTTGGCTTATCTCCTAAGGAAGGAATGTAGCCTAGACTGTGTCTGTCGGTGTTTCTGAACGCACTCAAGCCGACATACACTGTAGGCGTGACGTCACTTCTCTGCATATGCCGACACACTCTGCATATCCCTAGGTATTTGTCCAAGATTATGTGAAACTTTATTGGACAATAAAATTTCATTGGTGTAAAGTAGGACAAATCATGCACTGTTGGGAATACGCAGTCCATGCTCAACTGATCGAAAAAGTTGCAGAGGAAACGGGTCCAAGGGGAATTTCCCAGGTCCAATCCGACCAGCTGTATAGGAGATTGACGGGTCCAGAGGAAATTCCCTAGGATTCAAAAATTCCCTAGGGGAAATCCCCACCATAAGATTTGTTTCAATCTTTCCGGAACATCGATTTGACTATCGAACGTTGGAAAAGCGATATTAAACACCTACAAACGACCAACAAACGATTAAAAAACGAATCAATTTAATCGGGGTAGATGAGGGGCTAACTCCATGGAGCTATTGTAGCTCACACACTCGCCACAGTTTTTCACTTGCCTTTACCTGAACTCTGTCAGTCATTGAGCGTACTCAAGATATATCAAACAAAATTGGTAACAGGCTGCCGAATGCGGGACCGTAGACACGATAACCACATAATAAATGATTATATTATGGTATTACGTTTGATTATGATTAATATATGACTTATGACAACGATAACTGATAAAAGTTCAAATAGCTTGACTACACCGCGCCTTATTGCGTAGCGGAATAGGATAATACTAAGTGTTGTAAAACGTATCCGGCAACAATCAGTGTGGATCTATGGAGTCCAGACAGATCATATAGATTTCTACAGAAATGAAAAAAATAGAAAAAATACTAATACGAATGTTCACAGGAAAGGTTCCCAACGTAGCTCTGTATTTTTTTACAAATATGATCGTATCATTTGAGGAATCCGTGATGATTCGCAAAGAAATTTCGCGAAAGATCTCATGCGCATGTTACACTTTCTTAACAGAAAATTGATATTTTTTGTCAATGCGCATACTACCCCTATAAAAATTACAGGAACCGTTATTTCATCGGACCCTTTTAATTAAAAAAACGAAAAAGTGATTTTCGTCAAACTTGCTGTGACCAGCGGCCTTATTCTCGAAAAGTTTTCACGTGATTCGAATGTTATGGTGATTAGCCGGTAGAGGGTGAAACGTTCGATAAGTTATGATTTAGGCGAAAAGGATCAGAACGTATTACCCTTTTGAACAACTTGATCTTTAGCTTTCTAACCAAAATAAAATCCGAATCTACTGAATATAGATCAATGTCGCAACTACTGTCTCGTTATCTTCTTATGTGCGCGTTTTTTTTCCATGTATAAGGGATGACAGATTATTCAATGGGGTTGACCACGAATTTTTTGTTATTGTTCCAAACTATTAATCAGTTGACCGTATCGAATCGAAATTCAACAATGGTCGAAACGGACTTCTGATCGAGGTTTATCATTAAAATATTCAACTTGTATAAATACGTGTTGATTAGTATGGATCGAATCTATTAGATATGTAATTCGTATTCATAAATCACAAAATCTTACGAATTTTTTTTTCGTGGGTAACCCCATTCTATACTTCGTTCAACGAGCGAACGACACACACTTTCAACGAGTGCGATAGCGATAGCGCCAACGCGATTGACGCGGAGTGAGAGAGAGGACGGAGGTCGTTCTCTCGGCGAACGGAGTATAGTTTGAAATTGGTGGATGATTAAAAACTTCAACTATTCGTTTTTTAATTGATCATATTGATTAGATATAATTCGTACTTTATTATTGTTATTTATTACACATACACCTATATTACTGGTATTTGAACTTAATTATTATTACACATATACCTATATTACTGATCTCCATACACATTGAAAATATGTTTTTTCAAATCATTGGTACGCGTTACAGAGATGAGTTATCGACTCAGTTTTTCAAAGTATAATTCAGTGCTATTTTGGATTTTCAAGACTTAGCCTTACGTAGTTAAAAGCTGGCAAAGAAAAAGTGGTTGTCGTACAGGACGCATCATTCATCAAAACCTTTTGAAAGTCGTAGAAAATTTTCTACAATTATGTAATTTCGGACCAGACGTCCAAGCTTTTATATTGATTTTTTTTTAGAAGAAAAGTGTGTTAACTGTTCCCGAAGATCGAAGTTTAATCTCATTTCTCAACATTGTTGGTTTGGTCAGAAATTAGGTACATCAATGTAGAATACTCCCTGCAAATTTCAAAAAGCTTTTAATGAATGATGGGATCCCTATCCTGCGCCAATCACTTTTTTTTTACAACCTTCAACTATGTAAGGGGAAGTTCTGAAAATCCAAAATAGCATTGAATTATACTTCGAAACATTGGTAACTTGTTGTAGAAAAATGAAGTCAAAAAATCATTTCTGTAAGGCGTAGCAGCAATTGGGAAAAAAAAAATTATTTTCAAGGATTGTGTCCCCCTTCCATAGCATAAATGAGTAGGGAGATTAGTAACGGTATAATTGTAAATACGTTGAGATTTTTGCTGACGATACTTACCAATTACATCCACTGAAACAGGATGTGAATAGGTCTTCTAAAGAGTATGAGAGAGATAGCTAAACTATTGCTCTCGCTTTGGCCCTCTCACTCGCTCCATCGCTTTCTCTTTCTCTCACTCCTAGAAAGACCTATTTTTGCCATCCCATTCCAGTGGATGTAATTGGTTTCCACACTGGTAGGTGACGTAGGCAAAAAACCTCAACAAACGTACAACAATGCGTGAGCAATTTCCCTACTCATCTCTGATATTAACTTTGTGTATGACATTGCATATAAATGTAAAATATCATATTGAAAAATAAAATAATGATGTCGAACCGAAAGTGTCCGGTGGTGGATGCTGTCCATACTTTTTAGAGATGCCCATAAGACTGCAAAAAAATTAACAATTGCACAAAGATGTCGATATCTGTACGTGTCATATACCTAAGTGCTATGAATACATAATAATTAAAAGACCCGAAGCAAATCTTCATCCAAGTATTCTTCCTCTCCGCCTCCTTCATTTTCATATTCCTCTGCGTCAATTTCGCTTTCGTACTCTCCTTTGTACTCTTTTTCCTTTGTGATATTATCTATGTTGTCTTCTTCAAGTTTGGAAATATCATCATGACTTTTGGGTGCAACAACGGTTAACTTCCTTTCAACTGATTGAAATCCTCATTCGAGTATGTCGTTTTGTGCCGAAAGAACGTCGATCAATTGCCCAAAGCGTTTATTGGTCTGTTCGAAATGATTATTCATGAAGGTAATCATGTTATCGGAGCGTATACCTATACAAAAAATTACAAGAAATGTTTGATTAGTTTATATATTGGTTATATGCAGAAAAATGAATATACTCACTGGTTGCTGTAACCGTTGGCCGTTTAAGTGGACCTATAAAATAGTCAATTCGATATATAAGTTGCAAGTTCAGCTCATTACATACACAAATAAACCATTACAAACATTATTATAAAGGAGCGAGAAAATAATTGAGTAATTATATAATAACCTAATTAATTATTAATAACTCAAGTACTCATACAGGGTGGCCCAGAATTCGTATCGAGAAATTCACAGGGTAAATCTTGATCAAAAACGTGATCGAAATTTCCTTAGCCGTTTTTTCCGGAAATGCTTAGATTCCTCGTTATAATTATTTTAATTTTAGTCAATGACGTGCGACTTAGGAACGGGCGCTTGTCGGTGTGCTCGCCGCTTGGTTGTGTGCACTTATTTTCGCGGCGACAATATAGGGTGAAAGACGCGCACACAACCGAGCGGTAATCACATCGACAAATGGCCGTTTATAAGCCGCGCGTCATTGGCTGGATTTAAAATAATTATAACGAGAAATCTGAGCATTCCCGAAAAAAACGGCTGAGAAAATTTCGATCCCGTTTTCGATCAAGATTTACCCTGTAAATGCCTCGATCCGAATTCTAGGCCACCCTGTATAGGTACCTTTTTCTGCAGTTCGCATACGTGGGGTCGTATCTGTAAAAAATTGAAATTAGATGTATTATTGGAGAAGCCATGAAATACCTAAATAGTAACTTACTAACCAATGCTCTGTTCCTATTTTGATCAGCATTCGATGTCGTGTAAATTGGTTCGTCTATTTTGGTGAATATTAATAACAATGAATTAGCTAAGCATTTTGGTTCCCTACCCAATTCGACCTGTTCTGAAAACATAGGGCTGAACGGTGCTATTAAATGGAATATCTCCATCCCATAAATGTTTTGGGACCTACGTGTTCGAAATCGCCAATAGAATTGCGCTACAGAGCCCTTTTTCCCGTTTCCGGTGCCCGGTTAGAGATATTCCGTTTAATAGCACCGTCAAGCCCAATGTTTTCAGAACAGGTGGAATTGGGCAAGGAACCACCTTAATGGATGATTTTTGGCGGATACGCCCTACTGGCATTAGTCGGCGTGATTTTTTTTTAGAAAGCTAATGCCAGAAGGGCGTATAGGCCAAAATTATTTTTTGGTGGATGCGCCCTTCTGGCATTAGTCGGCATGATTTTTTTTTTAAAGTTAATGCCAAAAGGGCGTATCCGCCAAAATTGATTTTTGAAGGCATTAGTTGAAGGGCGCATCCGCCAGAAATAGTCCGCTTTTTGTCAAAAATCAATTTTGGCGAATACGCCCTTTTGGTATCAGCCCGAAAAATGGCTACTGGCAGAAAAGCGTATTAACGGCGGTTACGCCCTTCTGCCTTTGTATTTTAGGCTGGAAAAAAACCAGCAGCTTTTTTCATTTCAACCGATTTCCTATCGATTGGCGAAAAAAAAATATATACGCCCTTTTGGCATTGAAATCGCACTTTACGTCGCTTAGGCCCTTTTTCCATTAGTCACGCGAAGTATCTCGAAGACATGGTTTGGAAGGAAGTATCTCGTAATTGGCATTAAAAGAGATTGAGTAACTAAAAAATGTATAACTTACGTAGTTCAGCCATATTCAACATGAATGAATACGTCTGAACTAGAATTATTATCACCAAGTACTTTTGATTGAATCAAATTAAATTGACTGAATCTCCATCAATTTCAATAACAAGATAGCTCCTTTTGGACTGCCAGCGCGAGATACTTTTTTTTCAAGTACTTTTGTTAGATACCTCCTTTGAAACTGTGTCTCTGAGATACTTCTTTTTATAGTTCTCTTTCGCAATGGATAATTCCTTTTTTGTAACACATGCAAGATTTTCGCGTTTTTTTTACCTAATAATCGGGCGTAAAATGGACATTTTTGTACCAGCAGGCAAAAAAAGTGGGTAGCGGGCAATAAAAGTCAGTAACAGGAAAAGAAAAAAAGGAACTTCATTTTGCTCCTAGGAGCTAAAAGTAAACTCTGCGCATGCGCACTCGCAAACCCGCTCAGCTGTCGCTAAAACGCCTACTTTGTGTACCGAAATCGAGCATGAAAAACGCGTAAAACATGCTTGCGTTGTATAAAAGTTCTTTATTGCCCGCTACATACTTTTTTTTGCCCGCTTCTTTGAAATTGAATAAGATTGAAAATATACTATAAATAAATATACTATAAAAAAAAATTGAAAATCATGCACATGTCACAAAAAATAGGGTGTGCACCAAGGGTTAAGTGGGCTTTTTGACCCCGTGTGGTTGCACTATTCATCTTCGGCTCGCAGACGCACTCGTCTTCGACTCGTGCTACCTCGCCTCCGACTCGTACTGCAAACTCCACACTCGGTCTAAAAAAGCCCACTCTACGCCCTTGGTACACAATATAATCTTAAACTGCTTCTCCAAAATACATTCCTTCGAACAAGACATGTCGAATTATAAGTAGTTGTTACATACCTGTGTTCTGTCTATCGTTGGTTAGGTCAATGAACGGGTTTCGTTGCAGCTCAGTTTTAACAGAAATTATTTTTGGCAGATGGTCATTCGACTTTTTGGGACTCCATTTACTGTAACCGGCGACTGGGGTATTTTCACCGAGTGGCGAACGTGATCGGCTGCGCGGCTGCGCCATTGTTTCTGTGTTTTTTTTCTGAATCTTTAAAACCCTGATATCAAAATCAGTCAACGGCATGCTCCGTAGACCGTCGTTTAATAGGTCCTTGCGCTGCTCAGCCATACGTTGAAGATCCTGCCATGTCTGTAAATAATGTTTCATCAAATCCTAACAAAATAAACAATAGCAAAAAACGGATCAAATATTGAAAGACAGTGATTGAGTTTCCCGCGGAGTTTGGATTCTTATCGTTGAAATGCGAATTAAAAAAAAAAAAAATTGAGAGACTCGTAAAAATCCATGTTATTCAAACGTACGAAAGTTCAGCTTATACGGCACCATTTCTAATTTCGGTCACTATGAATTTTGGTCTTTCGGTTTTTGGACCCCCACTCGGTTGCAGCACGAGCCGAAGGCGAGTGTTGCAATCACACGAGGTCAGAAAGTACTATTTCGATACAAGAGCGCAAAAGTAACAAAGCGCGTACGAGTGTGAAGGCCCGAACGAGCCCGAAGATAAGCCGAAGGTAGCGAGTGAGGCACCTTCGCACAAGTACGCGATTTGCTGCCTTGGGCTCGCGTATCGAACTCTATTTTTCTCAACACATGCAATACAAAGTTCTCGTCTGTGTGCTGTCTGCGGGCACGCAAGCAGGTTTAAGCGTACCAGTGGGCGAGAAAACGCGTAGCGGTGCGCAAAAGTGTGCTTTGGGTGCCTGTAGATGGTGCGCAAAGGAGAACTTTGGGTGCATGTGTTAGGAAAAATATTATAGTATGTTATGGATGGCTACTTCCGTTAGAATTATACAGATGTGCAAAAAAGCAGATTATGATTACCTTTTGCCATGATTTGCTGTCCCGATGGACACCATGGGAATTCAATAATGCACACAGTTCATCCCATGTTGTTGAATGAACTGTTGTATCTGCAACTGCATTTCTGGCAAATAACACATCGTGTGACTAATGGAAAAAGGGCGTAAGCGACATGTTTGCGCCCTTCTGTAATTCTTAAAGGCAAAAGGGCGTATATATTTTTTTTTTTCGTCATTCGACTGGAAATTCGTCGAAACGGAAAAATACGCCAACATTGAAAAGTGAAAAAAAATAAAGACAAAAGGGCGTAAACGCCACAGATACGCCCTGAGCTCTTTAGAAAAATCAGTTGAATTAATGCCAAAAGGGCGTATCCCCCAAAAATGTTCAGATTTTCGTCCAGAACAAATTTTGGCGGTTAAGCCCTTCTGGCATTAACTTCATGAAAAAAATTGCGTTGACTGATGCCAAAAGGGCGTATTCCCCAAAAATGTTCAGGTTTTCGTCCAAAACAAACTTTGGGGGATAGGCCCTTCTGGCATTAACTTCATGAGAAAAATCGTGCCGACTAATGCCAAAAGGGCGTATCGCCCAAAAATGTTCAGATTTTCGTCCAAAACTAATTTTGGCGGATTCGCTCTTCTGGCATTAGCTTTATTCGAAACGAGGCGGAAAAACAAGTTGTTTCACGGTACTTTTTATCACCGTACAAATCCATGTAATCACCGGAAACGATATACAGTATAATCAGAATATTAAGGTAATTGCTGGTCAATAATTAAATCGAATTATAATAATTAGTTCGAATATTAGAAATTGAAAGTCGATTATTTTCCGGTAGACCCGAACGGTCAAAATAAACGCAAAATGGCGATTTGTCATGCCCGTCATTCGTATATGAATCCCTGCGAATTTCAAATTTTTTCATCAAGCTGTTTCCTAGATCATTAGGCGAGTTTGTCCGCCGGAGCGACAGACAGACCGACAGACCGACATCTTTCTAAAAACCTGTTTTTTGAATTCTAGAGGCCCGTAAACGTAAAGATTCCTTGAAATTATCATAAGTCACTTTTCGATCCAAGCCAATACTTTTCTTTGTGAAAAGTAAAAATCAAAATATGCTGCTTACAAAAAAACGTGTGGTAACAGTAATACAAAATTATTTTGTAAAGCAATAAAAAAATTTCGTTCTGAGGGATCGTGCAGGTGAGTTTGGAAGGATTACTTGGCAAGTTTGCTGTAGAAGGAATAATATATTTATAGAAAAAAAAATTGGAGACTAATGGTACAAGGTCGTATCCGCCATTTTTTTTTTTTTAATATAAAAATTTTTCAACTTTCCGAAATATCGATGTTTCAGGAGTTTTTAGAGCGTTTCCAAAAAAAAAATGGCGTATACGACCCTATACCATTAGTCACCAATTTTTTTTCTTGAAAATAAAAAAAATTCTAACTTTTCTGAAATATCGATGTATTTTTGCGTTGCAGAAGGCTTTAGAGCGTTTCCGAAAAAAAAAAAAAAATTGATTTTTGGCGGATGCGCCCTACTGGCATTAGCCGGCGTGATATTTTTCAGAAAGCTAATGCCAGAAGGGCGTATAGGCAAAAATTATTTTTTGGTGGATGCGCCCTACTGGCATTAGTTGGCATGATTTTTTTCAGGAAGATGATGCCAGAAGGGCGCATCCGCCAGAAATAGTCCGCTTTTTGTCAAAAGTCAATTTTGGCGAATACGCCCTTTTGGTATTAGCCCGAAAAATGGCTACTGGCAGAAAGGCGTATTAACGGCGGTTACGCCCTTCTGCCTTTATATTTTAGGCTGGAAAAAAAACAGCAGCTTTTTTCATTTCAACCAATTTCCTATCGATTGGCGAAAAAAAAAATATATACGCCCTTTTGGCATTGAAATCGCACTTTACGTCGCTTACGCCCTTTTTTCATTAGTCACACGGCATGTTGTTCCATAAACTTGAGCAATTGACTCATCTGTTCTTGACTCGACCTGGTCTTCTTTCTTTTATCTCTGTAAAATAAAGAAGTGATCTATAAATACTGTACACAGAAAAAAAAATTCCCCGTTTCGTTGAAAAGATTTCTTGTGCTTCCCTATGCAATTCCACCAGACCTGAAAACATTGGGAAAAAAGGTGCTATTAAACGGAATATCTCTGCCTGGGGACCGAAATTAATGAAACAAAATACGTCGCGCAATTCTATATGCGACTCCGAACACGTACCGCCAAAAACATTTTTTTTTTTCACGCGAAAATAGAGAAGATATCCATGTAAAACGGTTTTGAAAATATGCTCGCCTGACTCACGTAGTGTGCCCGCTTCTCTTGCGCCTGCGCTCCACCTTTCCTTCTCTCTTTCTTTCCCTCTCTCTCTATTTCTATTTCTAGGTTAGTTCCCTACTTTCTTCCTTTTTCTCCCGTTCTTTCCGGTCTTTCTTCTTCTTCTCTACTATTTCCGAGCCTCTCACCTTCCTCCCTATTTCTCTTTCTACTTTTTCTCTTTCTTCCGTGCTGATGTTCCCCGTGCTTTCTATTATTATTATTATTATTATTATTATTATTATTATTATTATTATTATTATTGTCGTTGTCGTTGTCGTTGTCGTTGTTATTATTATTATTATTATTATTATTATTATTATTATTATGTTTATGTTCATTTCTTTTAATGGTTCCCCTTAGGGTTACATACTTTTGTCGACTGTCTTATCCTATTTTATCTTCTCGCTATTTCCTGTCCTTATACTCTGTCGTATGCTGTTCTCTATCCCTGTCGCCCTTTCCTCCTTTTTCTTTTTCCCTTTCTCTCAGCTGTTCCACTTCTTTCATCCATTTCTCTCCTTCTTCTTCCTCCTGCTTTCCTGCATCTCATTATCTTTGTTTTTTTTCGCATTTATCGTGAGTTTGTTTCCGTCTGAGTACTTTTCCAGTCTCCTTAGTAGTATTCCCATTCCCTTCTCTTCCTCCGCTAGCACCGCTAGATCGTCTGCATATGCTAGGGTGTATGTTCTTCCATTCCCTAACTTTATCCCCCCTGCCTCTCCCGCTTTGCTCAACTCCTCTTCCGGGTCTGCTGTTAGTAGGTTGAAGAGGTACGGGCTGAGCGGGCACCCTTGCCTTACCCCTCTAACTGTCCAGAACTCCTCGCTTACTTCACTTCCGACTTTCACTCTGTTTCTTGTTTCTCTGTATATCTCTTTCACTCTTGTTACCAACTCGATTCTTACTCCTCTCTTACTCATTGCCTCCCACAGTTTCTCCCTGTCTACTGAGTCGAACGCCGCCTTGAGATCTATGAATAGTATGGTCATTCTTCCTTCTTTTCTGTTTATTCTTCGGTTTATCAGGTGATTCAGGACGTAGATATTGTCCATTGTCCCCATCCCCTTTCTGAATCCTGTCTGGTTTTGCGGTATCATTTCTTTTGCCTCCATCTCTTCTTCCAGCCTTCCTGCAAGTACCGTCGCGTGTATCTTGTACAGCGTCGGCATTAGTGTGACGCCTCTGTATTCCTCGACCTTTTTCCCTTCTCCCGTTTTAACTATCGGAATTATATGTTCTTCTTTCCACGTCTCAGGCCATCCTTCCCCTTTCCATACCTTGTTACATGTTTTCCATATCCACTCTTCTGCTTCTTCTCCCCCGTACTTCCATATTTCATTTGCTATCTCGTCTGCTCCCGGCGCCTTTCCTTCTTTTAGCTTCCTTATCGTTTTCCTTATTTCTTCTCTCCCTAACTCTCTTTCTCCGTCTTCTTTTCTCGACACTCCCGACACTCCCGTTCCTCCAGCCACCGCTCTATTGTCGGTCCCTCCCAGCACGTTCTTGGAGTGTTCTTTCCATGCGCTTTTTCCGATGTTTTCATTGGTTCTCCTTCTCTGCCGTCTTTCTCTGTTTAACACCTCCCATACCTTGCTCTCTGTTCTGCCTTCCTCCGCCTCCTGTATGAATCTTTCGTTTTCTTCACGCTTCTTTGCTTCGCAGAGGTTGTTATATTCTTTCCTTACTTGTTTGTATTTTTCTTTTTTTTCTCTCCCCTCCCTCCATTTCCTCAGCGTTCTCCGCACTTTTTTCTTCGTTTCCTCGTCCTACCACCCTCTTCTTGTCTTTTCTACCGATTCTCTTTTTCTCGCTTCCTCTTCTGTTATTGCCTTCATCTCTTCTGCCCTTGCTGCTATTTCCTCATTTATTCCTCCGTCCTCTTCGTACCTCCACCTGACCTCTCTTCTGAGTTTTTCTATTCCTTTCCTTGACCATTTTCCTCTCATTACTTTTTTCCGCTTCGCCTCTTTTTTTTTCCCATTTCTCCGATTCTAATTTCACTGTTATCGGGTGGTGATCCGAGTCTATCCTGTCCCCCACCTCCAGTCTTCGCACTTTTTCTCTCGCTTCACAGCCTCCTATTACATAATCTATTACTGTTTCTCCTCTTCTTCCAACGAATGTAAACTCTCCTTCTTCATCTCCTTCTGTGTTTCCGTTCATTATCGACCATCCCAATTCTTCCGTTGCTTCTAGTAGCTTTCTTACTTCCTTGTTTACGACTTTGTCTTTTGACTTTCTTTGTCCCTCTTCTTCATCTTCGGTTCCTCTGTATTCTCCCCCATTCACCCCGGTTCTTGGGTTGAAGTCTCCTCCAGCTATTAGCGTTCTATGCTTTCCTTCCCTCTCTTCTGTTTCCATTATTCTTCCCATCTTTTCCTCTATGTCCCCTCTTATGTATAGCCCTATTATTGTCCATCTTTCTCTTCCTACTCTGACCTTTCCGGTCATCCAGCCTTCTTCTTGGTCTTCTTCTTTTTCCTCTTCTTTTTCTATTAGCTCCGTTCTTATTCCCTTCAGCATCCCTCCTATTGCTCTTCCTTTCTTGTTTTCCTCCCTTGCATGCTGCCCTTTCCATTCGTACCCTTTTGGTAATTTGATTCTTATTCTCTCCCATGCTTTTTCTTCTATCCACGTTTCTGACAGTACTATAACATCTGCCTCTCTCAGCTCTTTCCAGAAGTCGTCGTCCTTTTTCATCAGCCCTGCCACGTTCCAGAACGTTATTCTCCAGCTTCTCCTGCTCTTCAGTTCGTCGTCTTCCTCTCTCTTCTTCTCATTTCTTTCCTCTTTCCCTCTGCGTCCTTCCTCTTCTTCCTCTCTCACTTTTCATATTCTTCCTCTCCCTCTTCCCCCTCTGCCCTTCGCTCTCCCCCTCCGCCATACTCTTTCTCGCCCCGCGTACTTTCTACCCTTTCTTCTTCATTTTCTGCCCAGCCGTCTGATTCCTCGTCCCACCTCATGCTTACTCCATTTACTTCCAGTCTTTGGTATCTTATTTTAACTATTTTACCTCTTTCCCTTTCTTCCTTTGCTCTCTCTACTAATCTTCTCTGTATGCTTCTTTCCTTCCATGTGAGATCGTTGTCTATGTATACCGTGACAATCACGTGAAACCGAATGGATCCATGCTACCGGACAGCGAATATTGGCGAATATGACGTCATTTTAGCGGGCTAACCATTCGTTGCGCTGAACAATCCCTAGGGTGATTTTGGCGCGCGGTCGATGCAACTCGGCAGCCATTGTTGATAGAAGCCGGCTGACTGTCAATACATCGCGGAAGGTAGACATGTGGGGTTATGTTCGTTTATTTTAAGCAAATGATTAATAAGGTGAATAAAAACTACGTGAATAAGCTATGAATATTTATCAAGTATCTATCAATTAGTTTTGAATGATATCTTAGTACAATCAAGGAATTGGCTGTTCTCGATGAACTCTTTGATTCTAATTAATTTGCAGTTATAGCTTAAGTTAATTCGTTGATTGTACTATGATATTATTTAAAACTGATTGATCGATTTTTGCTAAATATCAATAACTTATTCACGTAGGTTTTATTCACTTAATTTATCATTTGCTTAAAATAAGCGAACATAACCCCACATGTCTACCTTCCGCGATGTATTGACAGTAAGCCGGTTTCCAACAACAATGTCCAACAATGGCTGCCGAGTTTCATCGACCGCACGCCAAAATCACCCTAGGGGTTTTCAATGCAACGAGTGGTTAACCTGCTAAAAATACGAAATATTCGCTTTTCGGTAGCATGGATCCATTCGGCTTCACGTGATTGTCACGGTATATCCTCTTTCCTCCTAGCTTTACCTTATTTCTCATCACCTTTTGCTTTTCTTCCCAAGTCTCTAGTTCCGCCACTATGACTGCTCTTTCTTCGCCTCCTTTTCTTTTCCTTCGCCTTTCTTTTCTTCCTCCGGCGATCTTGCTAATTTATTGCTTCTTTTAAAGGCCTGCTTTTCCTCTTCCCTTGTCTCCTTGGAGACAAGTTGGATCGAGCGTTCAATTCCTGCATCCGCTTTATTTTTAATGTCAAAAAATCCGAGCACATCACGCCCTTCTATAATATCTTGGGCTGGTTGAAGATCGACGGTAGGCGGCGGTACTCACTAGGTGTCTTTATTTACAAACTCATTCGGAAAAAGCAGCCGGCGTATTTGTTCTCGCGGTTGAGTTTTCGGGCTGACGTGTAGGGGAGGAGTCAGCGCGGTCCCGCTGATGCGCTTCTCATTCCGCACGCTAGGACTACCACCTACCAGAATTCTGTGCTTATCAGTGCCTGTACGTTATGGAACTCGCTACCCCCCGCTGCGCGACAGGCTAAGTCAGTGAATGCGTTTAAGGCTCAGCTCATGTCCCGACTTCGTCTTTAGTCCGGTTTTTTCTCTTTTGTGTTGTCTTTAATTTGCCATTTTATTTGTAATTTTATTCGATTCAAACGGCTCTATGCTACGTCGGCCATTTCTACCTATCTGTAGTTGTGTTCCGAAGTTCTGTAGATACTTTTCAGCTGCTTCTTATCAGCTGCTTCTAGTTATTCGTCATGTTTAGTTTTTCCTTCTTTCTTATTTTGTTTCTTATTTTATTCCATGTTATCTTTTATTTTATGTGATCTGTTCTCTAATAATATATCTTTAGTATATATATTTAGTTTATATTTATAGTTAAAACTCACTGTACACCCACATTGTAATCCTTAGGGGATCTCGATCCCAGGATTTAATAAACGCTTTTCTCTCTCTCTCTCTCTCTCTCTCTGCCTTCTCTCTGGCTCCCCGTCCATCGTCTCTTTTCCTTTTCCATAGCTCGTGTAATGTCTCCATCGACACTGTCTTCGCGTTCCCCAGTCGCTCCGCGTTTGTCGGCTTCCCCCTCTTTCTTGCCGCCGGTGAGCCTGTTGGGGATCCCCACTTCACCACTTCTTCGGCCGCCTTCTCTTTCCCCTCCGTCTCTTCCCCCTCTTTGCCCCTCCTTCCTGCTCACTCCGGCCTGCGTTCCGCTGCCTTCCATCCTCTGCGCCTGCGCCCTCCCTTTTTCGCTTCTGCGCTTGCGTGCTTCTTCTAGGTTATGTTCTTGTTTACCTTTTGTTTCTCTCCCTTTCTGTCTTTTTATCTATCCTTCCTTCCTTCCTTTTTCTTGGTTTTTCCTTCGCACTTTGCTTTTGTCTGCTTCCTACTCTTTTCTTTCACTTCACTTCCTTTCACTCTTTTCTTTATCACTTTACTTCGCTCCGTTACACGCGGCACGTCCTTACACCTCAAACGTCACGGAACCTTATCTATTATTATTATTATTATTATTATTATTGTTGTTGTTGTTGTCGTTGTCGTTGTCGTCGTCGTCGTCGTCGTCGTCGTCGTCATTATTATTATTATTATTATTATTATCTATAGTTCGATGGGCTCAAAAACGTTGCATCTCGAGAGCGATTATTTTGATCGAAATTTACGTTGGCTACACTTCAGCGTGGTTTTAAAATTTCGACTTATTCATTTGAAATAAAACCGAAATGACGACACTGGGTAAGTTTATATCACGTATTCATAAGTAAGGAGTAAGAGATATAATAGAATAACGAAGAGAGGGAGAGAGTGAGCCTTAATTGAAAAAAACAAAATTTCAAATCTTACATTTATTATTCTGCATCCCTCTCTCTTCCTCTCTCTTTCTCTCTCTCTCTCTCTGAAGCTGCAAATATGCGGGATTTCTACACCACTCGCTCCTTTTTTTCTGTACCTTTTGCACCAACCTGTCACATGCACTCCCCTGACACGCTGCTGGATCTCTGCATCCTAAGTGAGGAGGCCGCTCTGCACTCGTTTAGCCAGTCTGTTGCGCCTTTCATTGCTGCTCATGACCTTATCTCAGTGAAGCTTTGTCGTCCTGCTCCCCCTGCTACTGCTGGGGAATACTTAGCGCGCTCGTATCGTAACTTTGCTCCGGAAACCTTTCTACGTGAGCTTGCAGGCTCTGACTGGTCTGTGTTCGGGACGCCGGCTGCTGTGGATGATCAACTTCGATGCCTGCAGGTGAATATCACGAAAGCCCTGGACCTGCATGCTCCCTACCGTCAATGTAGGCGGAAGAAACACAAGTCGCCCTGGATCTCCTCGGAACTTGGTGATCTCTGTCGCGCCAGAGACGCTCTCTATCGCGTCTACAAGCGCTCAAGGTCTCAAATCTCGCTCTTTCGTTATCGCCAAGCCCGAGACGATCTTCACCAGCGGATTTCTGCTGCTCGCTCCGACTTTTACTCCAGCCGCTTGTCGGCTATTGAGCAACCTCGCCTGCTATGGAAGGAGCTTCGAGGCCTGGGTCTTGTTGCGGATCGCTCTAATGATTATGGCGATTTTACAGTGGAACAGCTCAACCAGCATTTTGCCTCAGTATCGCAGCGCCCTTCCGCTGCTTCTGAAGTAGTGGACTTCTTTGCGTCTCTGCCTCCACCTCAGTACGACGATTCGCTGTTTTACTTCAGAGACATTCCGCCGGAGGCTCTTATGGATGCTATAGCGCACTTTGTCTCTCAGGCTCGGGGGGTTGATGACATCTCGCCTCGCAATCTGAACGAGGCGCTGCCAGTGGTCTTTCCGTTTCTGCTGTCTCTACTGAATGCTTCCTTGAATACTGCTATCTTTCCGGCTCAGTGGAAGCTTGCGAGGGTGCTCCCGCTAGGGAAGGTTAAGTCGCCTTCCTCCCTTCGGCAGATTAGGCCAATAGCTAACCTGGCCAAGGTCTTCGAGCGCGTGGTGTTGTTGCAGGTCTCGGCCTTTTTCGAAGAACGTGGCCTGCTGGATCCAAGGCAGTCAGGTTTCCGTCGGGGTTTCAGCACGCAGTCAGCGCTCCTTAGGCTGACTGAGGACATTCGTCAGGGCATCGACGATCGCAGACTCTCTGTTTTCGTCCTCTTCGACTTCACTAAGGCCTTTGATACTGTCTCTCACGCTGACCTTTTGGCTAAGCTCTTGGCCCTTGGGTTCTCGCAGCACGTTTTGAGGTGGGTCGCATCCTACTTAGTGGGCAGATCGCAGGTGGTTGCTGTTGATGGTCGCTCGTCCTCCTGGGCTCCACTCGATCTCGGAGTCCCTCAGGGCTCCGTTCTCGGCCCCTTGCTTTTCTCTCTCTTCGTCAATGACCTTCCGCGGGTACTACGTCACACGTCACACCTGCTCCACGCTGATGATCTGCAGATCTACACACACTGTGGCGTGGAAGAACTTCATGGCGCTATCGCAGAGGTGAATGAGGATGTCGAGGCGATACTCGGCTGGTCCAGGCGCTACGGTCTTCGGTTAAATGGGGCAAAGACCCAAGCCATGATTGTTGGTAGCTCGGCCTACATCTCCAGACTACGTCCAGCTGCTGTGCCACCAATCCTTTTGGACGGGGTCCCGGTGCCTTTCTCAGACTCGGTTCGAGACCTAGGTGTCGTCATCGACAGCAAGCTGTCTTGGTCCAAGCAGGTTGCTGCCATCTCCGCTCGTGTGCATGCCTCCCTCCGTCAATTCTCTGCCTCTCGGCGTTTCTTATCTCTATCGCTGCGCAAAATGCTGGTGACGGCGCTTGTATTCCCGCTCTTCGACTACTGTTGTGTGGTCTACGATGATCTATCCGGGGTGCTTAACACCAGACTCCAGCGGTTGATGAATTGCTGTGTGCGTTTTGTTCGTGGGGTTCCTTGTGCGGAGCATATCACGCCACACCGCCGGGGACTCGGTTGGCTCTCGGTTCGTGATCGCAGGGCCTACTTTCAGCTCGTGCTTTTCTTTATCGTGACTCGCTCTCGTCGTCCCTCCTATCTCCGTGAGCTTTTTGCTGACCGCGGCCCAGTACTTTCTGGCTCCTCGCGGCTTCTCCGTGGTGACTTCCTTCTGCCACGCATTCGTACGGAGGCCTTCAGAAACTCGTTTTCTGTGGCCAGCGTTTATCTTTGGGATGCGCTTCCACAACAACTGAGGGAGGCCCGCACTCTAACGGCCTTCAAGCGTGGGCTCCATGCTCATCTTCTCTGTGCAGAGGGTGCTTGGATGTGAGATGTATTTTCATTTCTACCTCTACTTCTATTTCTATCTCTGTTTCCTTCGATGTTTCTGCTCTCTATGTTCACCTGCTGTTGTCTTTCTTTTCTCGTGCTTGCTTAGCTTTCTCTACCATCCTCTCTTGCTTCTCTGTCTGTCTCGTCTGCTTAGTTTAATTAATCCTAGGCCTAGGTTAAGCTATCTCTGTAAGCTATCTCTGTTTGTATTTCTCACCCACTTGTGGTGCTTCCACTCGCTTTTCTCGATTACCTTGCATCTTTAACTTTCGTAAATGCAAGGTAATCTTGTCCAGTATTGTTATGGACAAATAAAGATTCTATTCTAAAGATTCTATTCTCTCTAATTGAGATCTCTCCAAAAACTAGAGTCACGGTGAGAAGTCAATCCAAAGTTTTCATAGGATTATCGGCATGTAGATTTGACGATCACGTAAAGGTTTTACAATGTTTCAAATGCTCAGGGTTCGGCCATCAGGCGCGAGATTGCAAGTCAGAAGCCCACTGCGGCCACTGCTCGGGTAATCACGAAATGCGCGATTGCACTAAAAGGCAGGAGTCTCCTACCTGTCATAACTGTAGCAAGTCTAGCAATAATAACAGTAACAATAATAACACGGATTGTGCTCACTCGGCGATGGACGGCAATGATTGTCCTAATCTTAAAAGACGAATCACGGATAGGGTCAGCATGACCAATTATGGATAGTACGACCGCGAACTCGTGCGGCTCTCTCAGGGTGTGTCATGTCAACTGCCAGTCTCTGGTCGCTGACTTTGATGAATTCAAACACTTCTTCTTATCCAAAACCTATGACGTTATATGCATGTCTGAGACATGGCTGAGGCCCACGATTCGAGATGACTTCATCGCACTTCCGGGCTATCACGTCTTCCGATGGGACAGAGTAGGTAAAAATGGCGGTGAAGTTGGCTTCTATATTAGAGACCATCTAGCGGTAAATGTACTCGATGACTCCGGTGGGGTTTATTGTGGTAAGCCCGAATTTCTGCTTGTTAACCCCTCGCTCGACTCCGGATCCAAAATCTTACTAGCGGTGGTCTACCGACCCCCCCACCTTGGACACATGGAAACTTTCGAAAACGCCTTTCTTCGGCATTATCCTACCTATAGAGACCAGGTAGTAATGGGAGATTTCAACACCGACCTCCTTGTAGAAAATTATGAAAGCACGCGTCTCAAACAATTTGTTGATAGCACTAATCTCTACCTTATCCCGTATAGGCCGACACATCATCTTCTAAACAGCGCAATATTTATCGACCTGTGTGTGGTGGATGACGCTGAAAAGGTCGTCGATTATGGGCAGCATGAGGTACCATTTCTCTCAGCCCATGACCTTATCCACGTTACTTACAACGTAAAAGTGGAACGTAGCAATCCGCGTAATTTTTTCTGTCGGGATCTCAGGAGTATGGACACCGAAGCTTTTCTGAAGGATATTGATGACGTGGACTGGAGTGAGTTTTTCGTCACTAGTTCACTTGAATCCAAAATTGAAATATTCAATGCCACGATCACTAATATACTAGATCACCACGCTTCCATTAGATGCGTGAAAGCCAAAAACCCACCGGCACCCTGGCTTACTCCGAATGTTAAAGCTGCCATGGCGAGTAGGGATAGGGCGCGTCGGGTTTGGAAACGAAATAGAAGTAATGCTGCTCTTCACACTAAGTTCAAAAGACTTAGGAACAGGGCCCAGGAAATAGTTAGACAAGCAAAATCCTTATACTACATTGCCACCTTACGCTCTCTGCGAGACACCACTTCTATCTGGTCCAAATTGAGACAACTGGGACTAGCCCGCGCAAGAAAAACCAACACCTCTCTGCGAATCCCAACAAGCGAACTTAACACCTTCTTCGTTTCCGCGGGTGGAGGAAGCGTGGGTGCCACCACCGCTCCGTACTATTTAGGAGAGATAAAGTATGACGATGCTAAATTTTATTTCAAAGACATATCCCATGATAGCCTCATTAGTGCCCTTAGTCACTCCAGGTCAAATGCGGTGGGAAATGATGGAATTTCCATAAACATGATCAGGATGGCGTTGCCAAGTCTTCGAGCCCAAATTCACCACCTCTTTACATTCTCACTAACGACAGGGACCTTTCCTGAGATTTGGAAGTACTCTTTAATAACACCCATTCCTAAGGTTAAATCACCAGCAGTCTGTTGTGACTACAGGCCGATCTCCATTCTCCTTGCCCTGTCAAAGGCACTGGAGAGGATCGCTGCAGACCAAATAACTCAGTTCCTTGATGAAAACAGCCTACATGATCCCTGTCAATCGGCATATCGCAAAGGCTTCAGCACGCACACAGCTCTTCTCCGATTGGTCGATGACGTAAGACTAGCGGTGGATCAACGCAAGTTAACCATCGCTGTCTTTTTTGACTTTTCGAAAGCCTTCGACAGAGATCGGCATGACGTTCTGCTATCAGAGCTACGGGAACAAAAATTCTCGAACTCGGCACTCCGTTGGCTTCGTTCATACTTGGTCGAAAGAATGCAAGCAGTTCGCGACTCGCACGATAATCGCTCTGGGTGGTTGAAGGTCGAGAACAGAGTTCCTCAGGGCTCGGTCTTTGGGCCCCTCCTGTTCTTAATCTATGTTACAGACCTGGGAGTGAAGCTGAGATACTGTAGCTATAATATCTTCGCGGACGACACTGTCTTCTACCTCCACTGTACTCCAAAAGAACTCCTGACTGGCATCCAACAGACGAACGAAGACGTGGCCAACTTCTGCGCCTGGGCGCTGAAAAATGAATTGCTGCTCAACCCGGAAACAACGAAGGCCCTGGTGATTGGAACTCCGAGATACATCAACATGATAAATTTCAAGACACTCTCAGTAGATTATGTATATGAGAGTTCTGGATCCAGCGTTCTTTACCGGCCATCAAGCAGTAGGTAAGTTACTGACCGCGCCGATAAGTTATCGACGATCGGATGGTAACGATTACCGATCTTTGTTGGCGACAGTCTGATGGTAACGATTTTGGATTGCCGATCTTTTGTTACCGACAGTCGAATGGTTGCGATTTTCCGTCGTGCGATGGCGCCACTACCGATCTGTTTCTCAGAACATGGTAACGATTGCTGATCTTTGGTTACCGATAGTCTGATGGTACTGATGTTGAATCATGGTAACGTGAATCATGGATTGGCGATGTTCCGTTACCGACAATCGAATGGTTGCAATTTTCCACCGTGCGATGGCGCCACTTTCGTTATCGGTAGTCCGATGGTAACGATTCTGAATCGAGGATTGCCGATCTTCTGTTACCGACAATCGGATGGCTGGAATTTTTCCGTCTCGCGATGGCGCCACTATCGATTCGTTTCCGGATCATGGTAACGATTACCGATCTACCGACAATCGATCCATGATGGCCACTCTGAAATATCTAAAAGAGTGGCAGGGTATGTTATAGGCAAGCAGTGACGCGAATCATCTGATGATATATGTTTTTTATTTGGTATTTCTTGAGTCTAACCTATTCTAAAGTAACAATTTTCTTAAAACTAGCCTAAACTATATTTCTCAAGTCTAACCTATTTTAAAGTAACAATTTTCTTAAAAGTAGCTTAAACTATATTTCGTAACCCAATAAGCACCCATTCGTATATTTCACGAAAATTAAATAAATATTCAGTTGATTTCTGGTATCAGTATATGACAACTTTCAGTCAACAGTATATGACAATATGTACATTGACCCGCGCGGTCACCAATTATTTACGGAATCTAGTATGAATGAGGAATAGAAAAATATTTTTATGGAAAAATATATGCAGTACCATTCGTAAGTTCGGGATCACTTTCCGAATTCTCGATCGAGACAGAAAAATGAATGTCTCAGTCAAAAAGAAATCGTAGTCAAATGGTCCAGGTGACATTTGAAAGTGGACAGAACCAGCTTTATTTTACTTCTTTTTTCAATTTCCCACGATTCTTTCTGCACTCAGTAGATAATTTTCAACCTGACCGTTTTTGCGATTTTCATGCTTTTCAAAAGTCGCGTGTAATTCTTTGAGAAATGGCAATGAAAAGAAATTTTCCGTGGGACTTGAAAGTGCTAAGATTAGGCTGTAAGTTGGTTTTAAAAAAAAAAATCTGCGATTTTTGTCGTAAAATTATTCAACTTTTTGTGCGGAAAGTCAGTTTTTTAGGAAATGCTTCATAACTGGAGAACTGTGGGGTTTCAGATGAAACGTCATGCTATGAAAAAGGTGTATCAAGTTGAAATTTGAACGTATAATATGCTTCCGTATATTCTTTGCATGTAAAGCAAACGAGCCTCGGTCTCGGCGCGCCCGCGTAGACAGTCGCGCGCGACGTTTCGCACAGATCAATCGCTTTTTGAATATAGTTGCCATCAGAGTTCCATTTTGAAACTAACATATTTTACAGAGAATAAATCAAGGAACAAGCTCGTATTTTTTTCAGATTTTTCAAAGGTAGTAGTCATCTCGAAAATTGCGTTTGAAAAATATAATTGTTATTAACAAATAGAAGATTGTTTGTTACATAAATTTAAAATTCATAACATAAAAGTGCAATTCAAGAGCTTCAAAATGAGTTTTTGTCGATGTGTGTGCGACAAAGAAAACCGGAGATATTAACGTTTAAAAGAGAGCGCGATTCCGATTTTTAGTGTTTTTTTTCGAAAATTCAACCCCTTGTAGCTTCTAAGCCCTTCGAGTTGAAAAGAAGAATGTTTCCTACATTTATTTTGCCCAAAGAATTTGGCGATAAAATTACCAAAGAATCAGAAACATCGAGGTAAATTTTTGACCGAATCCGGCCCGCTTGACTGATTCACATGCCTAATTTTTTTTTTTAATCGATCTGTAGCATCCGTAGCCTGATGCTACCTTATATTCGGGGTCTTGCCCCTGTTTATATACCAACGTACAACTAAGGGATGAATGTTGGGGGTTAAGTAACTAGACGGATCTCGAAGTAGTGCGTTTATTTTATAATTGTCCGGTAGTTTTGGAAAGAGTTGTTCTTAGTGAGACTTGTTAGGAGGTTGGTTGAGAAGTGATTAGTTAGTAGAGGTCTTGAGTAGTAGAGATAGACGAGTAGAGCTAGTAGAGATTAAAGGATCGCTGACCGATGCACTTGTGAGTGCCGTGTGCAACGGTCAGCGTGAGAAAGATAGCGAGGTAGGAAGGCAGGAGGTAAGGTAGAAGGCGAGAGGAACGTGGAGGAGGACGTAACAGATCTAAGAATATTCGTGTTCGAATCCCAAAATTAATCTCATTCGACTTGCCTACATGTCCGACGTCCGTATACATATCGTCGATATGAACCTTAAGCAGATTTTCTCGTAATTGGAGTTTTTGTACCGATTATTTTTGGATGAAAGGGAATGTTCACTGATTTTGTGAACGGTGGTTGTTTTTAGACCTGAAACGATGAATACAATATAACATGCCGTTTCATTAACTTGTACAAAGTCGTATCTCATGCGAAAAAGTGAATCTTTTCTTACAAAACTGCTAGTTTATTCATTGTAAATGTCATTACCGCTGTCAGATGTCAACAAAGAAAAGCACCGGTACAGAGGTAACCGTATGGCGCGTTTTCGATATTGCGCTGCTAGCATTGAAAGCTTGAAATCGTGATTATTTCTTTTTACATGAGGCCGATTAAAACACCGAAATTCTACCTAGCGAAGCCATAAAAGTACCCGAAGAGCACTTTATGCTACCGCCAACGTAATTGCAAAATAATTCATTTGAGACACAGATTCTTCGATTTGTCGGTTAAAAATGGAGCACAAAATTTTTTAAAGAAGCACCTAAAGAGCACCTAATTCTACCGACAACGAAATCGCAAAATAATTCATTCCAGAGACAGATTCGTCGATTTCTGGGCGAAAAAATGGAGCACCAATTTTTTTAATGAAGCACCTAAAGAGCACCTTATTCTACCGTCAACGAAATTGCAAAATAATTCATTTCAGAGACAGATTCTTCGATTTCTGGGCGAAAAAATGGAGCACCAATTTTTTTAATGAAGCACCTAAACAGCACCTAATTCTATCGTCAACGAGAATTCGAAATTATCAATTTTGAATCCGGATTCTTCGACTTCTGGGTGAAAAAATGGAGCACCAAATTTTTTAATGAAGCACCTAAAGAGCACCTTATTCTACCGTCAACGACATTGCAAAATAATTCATTCGAGACACAGATTCTTCGATTCGTCGATTAAAAATGGGGCACCTATTTTTTCAATGAAGCACCTAAAGAGCACCTAATTCTACCATCAACGAAAGTGCAAAATAATTCATTTCAGATACAGATTCTCCGATTTGTCGGTTGAAAAATGAGACGCTAATTTTTTTGATGCAGCAGCTAAAGAGCACCTAATTCTACCGTCACGGAATTCTGCAATGATCGATCTTACGTCCATTCCGGACAGCGCCCTGCTGTCGCGCTGAAACGTCAGAGGGAAAAAAAACGAATCTTGATTGTTACGTGAAAAAAATGGAGCACCAAATTTCTGAATGGTGCACCCGAAAAGCACCTGAAGAGCATTGACATCTATCGTGAATTTAATTCTGCAATAATCGATTTTATATCTATTCTTGATAGCGCTCTGCCGTGGCGCCGAAACTTCAAAGGGGGAAAAAAAAAATTGATTTTTTTGCGAAAAAAAAAGCACTCACATTTCGAATAGTACACCTAAAAAGCACTTAAAAAGCCCCTTTTTTTGACGTCAACCGCATATCCAAAAAACGATCGCTCAGTCGTTTTTCTGGTGGTGGTCTGCTAGCTTGACGTCAGGCTAGCAGAACACACAAAAATCGGTTTTTTCTCCTAAAAGCAATCGAGCACCAAATTTTTGAATTCAGCACCTAATTAGCACTTGAAGAGCACCTTATGTTGATGCTATTCGCGACCCATTATTTCAACATGGCTCTGCTAGCATGACACACGTCGTTTCTTGTATCAAATCACACTATCCCAATATTTTTCAACCCCAGCGTTACCTCTCATCATCCTCTCTTCTTATACGGCGACCCACTACAAAATTAAACAATCCATGAAAAAGGTTTTTCTCCGAAAATTACATTCATAAATGAAAATAAGCCAAATCTACAATGTATAGGTAAATAAAATCAAGAGGTAATAGTCAGTTAATAGTCATCTGACAATCTTGTGTCATGCAAGGTAAACCAAACCTAATCGTAAAATTATCCATTCACAATTGTTATTTTATTTATCACCATAAATTTTACACGTCAGTCGATTCGCATAACCTCAAAAGCTCGAGATCGTAGGATTTAAGATTAACCTATCGAAACATATTTGTTGATGACTATCATATTTATGTACTTGGTGTGAGGTTTTCGCACCTAAGGGGCTTTTGGTGGGTATTCACTAGTTTTTGTACCTTCGAATTTTGTAATAATCATTGCTTGTAGTACTTTCTTTCATTTCCTTTATTTGAATTAAAAAACATGTAACGACAACACGCGTCTGCTAATGTTGCAGACGGTTTCTGTCTGCGATCCGAGCGCTAACTACGTCGTGACCGCTCGTACTAACGGCACTCTATACAACTTTTGGTGTAGATTATCCCTTCTAGGTCATGTTCCCAAATAAGTAGGGACGTATGTTCTGTGTATAAGCATAGAACATACGTCCTGCGTTTAGCGACGAAATGTGATTTTATGGGAATCGTTTTAGTGTGAAACAACTTTTGTGATACGAGTTTGGAACGTCTAGCATGCCGGTCGTGCTGCAATCCTGCGTATCCTCATTGAATCATACAGTAACTGATTTATACCATATTAAAGATATTTTAATGCTGGAATTGAAACAGAAGTTGTAAACTTTCATCGCGATTTGTAAACTAAGGTGAAGAACAATATGGGATAGGTTTATTCACCACTATTGGAGCTACACAACGTGAATGAAGACACGCAGTCTCCACGTGGGAATGTATAAGATAAGTAATATACAAAATTAAACCAAACAAAAAACCACTCGAGGGGAAAATAAATATTGTGTGCGAAGCCTGCCCAAAGATCTCATTCAAATAATAGCCTATCTTGGAGAAACCAAATTATAGGATGATCAAGGGGAATCGGATTAATGGGAAGACAAAACTCTAGGCCATCGGTCTCTACGTGACCACCTACTAAGGCTCGGGATCCTGCTCACTACATCTCCTCTACAAAGGATCGAGAAGGAAGACACTCAGAAAAGACAAACCGGAAATAGACAGGAAAAATAAATTCTAAATTAATAGCGGTTCTGTAGATCATCACGCCTTCTTCAAGAACTCTGGTCATCTTTATCTGGGAGGAGGCTGGATCCAAGAAGTCCAAATCAAGTAAATCGACTTTATACTAACTCTCCTATCCATAGCTGTTGCTTGAAGTTTTATCTATTTGCTATTGCTACTGCATCTTCAATCTTTCTCTTCCAATTAATGCTATTTTTTGGTGCATGGAATGATTGTGTCTTGCTTTTGTTCCTCTCCTTCAATGGAGATTTTCAGCTTAATCTAAACTATTGGGGTACAGCGATAAAGCTCTCTCTCTCCAAGTGGTTCTTTTAGGAATTCTACGGTATATAGATAGCTGAAAAACTTTCGAAATTATTGGGAGATTATCAGTAATAGGGTTTGAGTTTACGATATGAATAAAAGAAATGCTTCGGACTCAGATAGAGAATCCTTTTCTTCAATTAATTCTTTCTCTCACAAAACAAAGAAACAGTCACTTATGGAAGTCAACGGAGTAGTCGCGGCTTCTTCTTCTCCAAAAGATAATCTAGTCCAAGCTGATACTAATATCCAAAATAATAAATATAAAAAAGAAAATAGTGGTCCCTTTGTCGTGCACTTAACTGATTCTAGGGATAATAAATTCTTAGGAAACTACCACCCATATTTAATCGGTAAAAGATTTAAGAGGGTCGGTATCGAAGTCTGCAAAATCCTTAAAGGAGGAACGGATAGAGTAATAGTCGTTCTTAAGTCGGGCGAAGTCGCAAATTTTCTTGTGGATAACCCGATAGTATTGGGAGTTCCATCTTGGGAGGTTATAATCCCAGATCAGGCGCTTTTCTCTATAGGAATCATTCGCGATGTCCCTTTCGAATTAACCATTGAAGATTTCTTTAAAGGTTTAGATCCAAATTCCAAAAGAATAATTGTTAGAATCGAAAGATGTAGACAAAAAAAATTCTAGGAGGAATAACGAGGAAGACCCGTTGTGGGTTGATTCTCCAGATATAAAAATTTTCTGCATAGGTCCAGTACCAGGCAGAGTCGACATATTTGATGTCCCATCTAAGGTGTTTAAATTTATTCCTCCGGTAAAGCGGTGTTCTTACTGCCAGCGATTCGGTCACTCGAACCAATCTTGCAACTTTGAAGTTAGGTGCATAAAGTGCGGAGACACTCATGAAGGGTTCTGTGACTCAGAAGCCAGATGTCCAAATTGTCAAGGAACTCACAAAGCACATCGTGCATTTTTTATATCTTCTATAACATACGTCAACGAGGTTAAGAACAAGTTAGGAAAAAATACCTTTCAAGCTTTCGTAATAGCTAGAATCAAATTTGAGGAAGAGTGGGGCGTCGAGGAGACTCCTGAGCGGTGTCTTCTGTGGGAATCTCTCGAAGAAGATATAAGACTAGCATCAAACTCAGACGATTTTTCTGTAGTGACCTCAGAGATCCAAACTCCAGAAAATGTAAGCGAGGAGGGAGAGTCTCTGCTACCAGAAAGAAATCCATCTTCTCAACTAGAGATAAGACTTGAGGGTCCATCGGTCGAGATTGTCGAGGCAGCGGAAGTAGTTATAGCGACGGAATTAGAAACCTAACTAATAGTCGCAATCCGGTCTCCTTTAGTCAGGTATAGATGAGATTCGAAGTTAACAAAACTAAAGTAACATAATAAGACTTAGGTTATAATAATTGTTAAGATCACTACCAGTTCATTAATTATAAAAAGGGAACTAATATTTATAAAAAAAAAAAGGAAAAAAAAACAGCTTAGGTGCTTTAAAAATTAGAATAGATTAAATATAAGTGAGAATGCAATAAGAGGAAATTAAGACTCTAGTCGTAATGAAGGAGTAACCTTCGAGCTGGATCTGCAGCGAGCTTTTAAAGAAGTCTACTTCCTATTAGTTCTGTGATTTAGGCCATAGGGGTTCAGGAAAGGAAGTAACCAATAATCATAAGCATCTCCAAGGATAGTATTAGGTAAGATAGAATTATAAATGGAAATAGAGAACATAAGGGCAACATATTCCAAGTTCGAGCTATGAAACTATTAAGTTGGAATGCCAACGGGCTAAAAAATAAGTTTCCGGATCTAGTAAATATACACGGCGATTTCGATATTTTAGGAATTTCGGAAACAAGGTATTTGGAGCATTATCATTCAGATAGATTATACGGCTACAATATGAAAGTTCTTCCTTATTTACATCTCTCCATCAGTGTACCTCAATAGATCTAAGTTATTTAACCTCTTTGACGAATTGGATTCTCACAAAAATCTAATTCTTATGGGAGACCTGAATGCACACTCTGAAAAATGGGGCAGTGAACTAAACAATAGTAGAGGGAAGTTCGTAGCTGAGGTTGTGGAGGAACTAAATTTAGCAATTCTAAACTCAGGCAAAGCTACTAGATTGATCCCAGGGTCTGGTAGAAGGAGCGTTCCGGACTTAGTAATAGCTACACAAGATATTGCTGATAGATTATCTTGGGATACTCTCTAGGATTCCATGGGAAGCGATCATTTTCCAATGACTGTAGAGATGGGAAGGTTTCCTCTCTCTTCCGGGGAACATAGAGAGAAAATCAGTACTAGTAGGGTTGATTGGGTTAAGTTCACGGATTGCCTGAAAAGAGAATTTGCATCAGCAAATTATGAAATAAATAGCGAGAACTACTTACGAGAATACGATAAGATTGTAGACCTAGTATACAAGAGCTTGAAGGAATCCAACGCTAAATTTGAAAAGCTCTCTAATAACAAGTACAAATCTCCTCAGCCGGTTAGGTGGTGGAATAATGAGTGCAATAAGGGGATCCAGGAAAGACGAGCGGCCCAGAGAAAATGGCTACATAATTGCTCTGAGGAAAATTGGGAAAATCTCCGCGACAAACGAAAAATAGCTAAATCCATCCTTAGAAAAGCTAAGAAGAGATTTACAGATTTCTGTGATAATTTATCTCCAAACATGCCCATTAACGAAATATGGAGGCAAATAAAATCCTTTAAAAAAAGGTTTTTCAATCCAACAGCGCAGTCAATCGAAAATTTCTGCGTTAAAGACAATACAAAACTTGCCGAGGCTTTGGGAAAAATATCGGGGTCTTACATATATTCTAAATCATTCAAAGAAAAGCAAACTTCTATCCCAGACACATCTCCTTCAACGTCTCAGGCAATCAGATTCGAAGAAGTCAAAAACGCCATAGCTAAAAGTCAATTAAAATCCTCGCCGGGCTGGGACATGATCTCCTACAAAATGATTAAACACTTCCCTGAGGTAATGGTAGATTGGTTAAGGAGATTTTACAACTTGGTTTTAGACAACAACAACATCCCGGAATCCTGGCAAAAGTATGTTGTATGTTGTATGTTTTATTCCCAAACCTAACGATGCGGGCTACAGGCCAATTTCTCTATCCTGTACTTTACTAAAAATTCTCGAGCGTATAGTAAATGATAGAATTAGTCGGTTCTCAGAAAGTCATGGTCTGCTGCCGGAAAATTCATATGGTTTCAGATGGAACAGATCATGCAACGACTGTCTTGCAGTATTAAGAATCAGTATAGATGTCGCAAGGAAACAGGAAAAACATACGGGCATTTTGTTCTTGGATTTAGCAGGGGCATATGACAATGTGAATGTCGAGAAACTTTGTGTTATGCTTAAGCACTCAGGATCAACTCTAAATATGTTAACTTTGTTTGGCGGGTCATGGGGCATAGGGAGATATTGGCCTACTGTAATGGGCAAAAAATTGGTTCAGCCGTCTCAAATAAAGGCGTTCCCCAAGGATCAATCCTCAGCCCGATTATGTTTAATATATATATTTCAGCAATCAATAACTTTATTTCCAAATCCATAGGATGCATTATCTTTGCAGACGACTTAACTTTTTTCTATTCTGCTCACTCCGAAAATGAGATCTCCAACTTCTTGACCTCCGAAACAGAGAAACTAAATAATTTCTTTTCGGCCATAGATATGAAAATATCTCCACACAAATCAAAATTCCTCCTAGTTTCCAAAGATAACAAAGCAATCCGGACCAACTCTGCTTCGATAAAAATTCAGGAAGAATATACATATAACACTGATTCCGTAAGATATCTGGGGGTATTTTGGGATAGGAAACTGGTATGGAATCAACATATTAGTGCGTTAAAATAAAAGGGCAACAAACTAGTATCCATGCTTAAGTGTATCTCTTCGTATTCATGGGGCGCTCATCCTATCACAATGCTGGAGTTCTATAAGTCTTTAATCAAACCGTGCATGGATTGGGGTTCTTTTCTATATGCAGAGGCTTCCAAGAGTGATTTGAGAAAACTAGACGTGATTCAAAATGAAGCGCTGAGAAGGGCTTCAGGGTGTTTTAAGACGACTCCTATAAACTCTGTTCTTCATATAAACGGAGTGGCCCCATTAAGCTTTAGGAGGAAATTTCTTACTGAAAAATATCTAGCTAGTTATAGCCCAAGCGCGTTAAAAAAGAATCTAAGATCTCTGGGTACAAATCGTAATATCTGCTTAGGAGGTGAGAATCCAAAACTCTCCTACATATCTGAGAAATGGTCCGTCATTAGGAACATCTGCAAGTTGATCTCGTCTTCAAACAAGCCTCCTACTTATCTTATCCTTTTTCATGCTCACTTTCTGAGGGACAACTTTTGTAATAACTTAGGGCGGAAAATTCAAAATAGCAAGGATGCGGAAGTTACCTTTGTTTCGCTTTTTAAGGAACATTTTCGCTCCTTTGCTCGAATTTTTACTGACGGCTCATTGGATAAGGAAAATGGTGAAGCGGGGTTCGGGATATTCTCCGAGGATCTATTAATTTGTAACAAGGAAGGTTTTAATCCGCATGCCTCAATTTTCACAATAGAAGCTTACGCTATTCTAAAAGCAATAAATTTAGCACTGGCGAAAAACAGTTCCAACCGAGTCCTTATCTGCTCTGACTCTTTGTCGGTAATAGAAAGCCTTCGCAGCGAGGGTCTGGATGGGAAAATGAACCCCATCGTGGCTAGTATAAGGGAAACAGTCTTTAACGCCAAGATCCGAGATATCGAAATTGAAGTACTCTGGATCCCGGGTCATAAGGGTATAGCAGGTGATGAAACTGCGGACAGGCTTGCAAAAGAGGGAGCTAAAATTAACTCATGTATACGCGCAAAAATCCCTCACACGGACGTGTTCTCCACTTTTACCGAGAATCTCATAGAAGCTTCTAATCAGTACATACAAACATATGATGTCGATTCTTATCTGAAAGAGAGAAGCTATCTCGATCATGTAGGGCCGTTCAGGCCAGTACCGTGGTATTCAAACGCTTCCCTCTCAAGAAAAGAGATTACCTTAAATGTCAGATTATTATCAGGTCACTCTCAACTGAATGCTCACCTCAAACATATGGGTATAGTTGACTCAGATTTTTGCGAATGCAACCTGGGAGTAGAGGATATTAACCATAGGATTTGGGATTGCCCTATCTGGCTATGTGGAGAGAGAGAGAGTTTTGTGGCATACCTGACTAGACAGGGTCTCAATAGGACGCACGATTTGGGAGCTTTATCAATATCTAACTCTCGTATTAGAAATAGTCTAGTAGCCTTTCTCCTAGCTATAGAAGTGCTAAATGTCGATTGATACACAGAATGTTCAGGAGGGAGATTTAGTAGTAGAAAGTTTCAGCGCTGGTACGCTTTTGCTTGGCAACTTGGGTTCAGTTTTTCTTCCTAAGACTCAGTGGCTATAGCAACCTAGTCACTCAAGACGTTTCCAGGAAGGTTATAAAGGAGTGGCCTGACTGGCTGGCTGGCCATCCATCCACAACCAGGCGATACTCCTGTCTAGGTCCATGACCTACTTTGAAATGGACAACATAAAAGACTCCGATCTTATCCAGCGGAAAAAGTTTGTGGAAGTGTTTAAAATATAAAGATTAACCCTGGAAGTCGCTCAAAACATTCAAGAAATCCTCTAAAAGTACGTAATCGTACTATTAATACATAAGTAATATGGTGGAGGGAAGTTGAGGAAGGGAAAAAAAAAAAATTCATTAAATAAATAAATAAGAAAGCAAATAGTCTAACCAATAAATAAAAAGGAAGCATCAAACAAATAAGTCAAATAAATAACAAAATAAACAAATAAATATCTAAATCATACAAGTGGGGAGTTTAGCATCTTAGGGATTCTATTGGCAACAATGTTGGAATTCAGTTTAGCCATCTTCAGGCTGGCTGTTTAGTCCAGCGGAAGGATTGGCCCTGATAATAGAGTTGTAGTCTTTTCCCTTAAGTGTGTAATTGAACTAAAATCCCATCGACCCTCGGACAAGCATACATTAGAACTGTAAAATATTTATATTTCAATAATAAAACTGAAGATTTTTTTCGTGTAAATTCAATCAAAAGGAATAATCAGAAACTTATAAAACAATCAGTTTAGCTCAACAACACTAATAAAGGCTACATTCCTTCCTTATGAGATAAGCCAACGGATTTGAAAAAAAAAAAAAAAACAACTTTTGTGTGGATTTTCCTTTCTATGTCATATTCCCAGATGCGTCAATGATGCGTTCTGTGTATAAGCATCGAACATACGTCCTGCGTTCAGCGACGAAATGTGATTTTATGGGAATGGTTTTAGTAGGCTGAATCTTGGTCTGAAGAACAGGAAACAGAAAATTTCAACGAGGAAACGAGGTTTCAGAAACGGTAGTTGCTTATATCTCAGCACTCCGGACACCGATTTAATCAATCTAGGGCTCAAATGAAAGCTTTTCATGCCTATATCCTAGATTAAATTAGTTTCAATTCGTGTAGTATGTGAAGTGAAAGAAAACGAGGATACTAATTCGCGTTATAGGTTAGGGTAGTTGCCTCTCGGGTATATAGACTCGTTGAGTCTCGCGCTTGAAATTTTTTTTTTTTAATGTACTTGGCGCGAGACTCTACCGAGTCTCTTGATTGTTGTGCCGTGTACGCACTCTTTAAGAGCGAGTATGAGTAAGGCTACCAGACGTCCCGGATTAGGCGGGACAGTCCCGGATTTCAGCCAAGTGTCCCGGATTTTTTTTTACACCCAATTCGTACCGCATTTATAAAAATTGTCCCGCATGTCCCGACTTATGTGCGAGTTCGTTTCAATTTTTTTTCCCCAAGTATTCGTTAGGCATCGATACGACCCGAAACAACGCGTCTTCGCGTCTGCTACCCCGATACTAAGATTATAAAATATAAAAAAATATATTAAAAGTTCAATTCTTATGTGAAATGTCATAATCATAAAATACAAAATTCCCTACATTCATGTCAAGTATTATTAAAAAAATATTAAAAAAAAATTGAACAACTAAATGATTGAATGCATACATTATTTCGGGCGAGTGGGGGGGGGGGGGGGGGGAGGGGGTAATTGTGGTGTCCCGCATTTCCCTAGTTCAAATCTGGTAGCCTTAAGTATGAGAGATTGAATACTGAAGATCGTAACGTCTAAATTTGAAATTTGTTCAATTCCTCACGATAAAGTTCAGGTCCACCACGTGTACCACAAAATGAATGTTTTTAGCAAATAATAATTGACCTTTGTTTGCCTCTGCAGAGGGTCTGATTCGATCTATTTGAATTCCGGATTTTTTCTCGGTAAATTTTTATCGAAAAGACTGTCTGCTAGATTGTCTTGTTGGTTGTTGCGTAGTATAAATCAAAGACGACGTCCGGGGATTATATCAGACACCAAACACTTTGAACTATACTAGGAATTCTACGAAAAGTACGAAAATTATGATGCCGATAAAATGTTGGAAAATAAATATGGCGGGCATGGATAGGCGTTAATTAATTCGACATCCCAATTAATTAGACTTGCAAAGAGATTCGTAGTAATTGAACAATATAGACGATTTATAGTTTTATCAAACCCTCAATATAATTAATAATTTATTAATCAGAAGAATGAACGATCCATCACAAAAATGGAGACACTTCCAAACGATATTCAATTGTTTATACTGGATGGCTTCCGGTGCAGACGATTATTAAAATTTTTGAACATTGTCGCACGTGCTTTTTTCCGGTCGGTATGCTTTGTCGGTAATATGGAGAAATTGCAGATTCCGTTATACCACCGAGCTATACTAATGTGCATTTACTATCAGAATATCGGTAACTTTTTTATTCATCATCTTTCACATAATGCCTATCTGTGGGACCCGAAAGCGATCTCCAGCTCTGATGTATCTATTTTATGATAGTGGCTAGATGGTTAATCAGCCAGGGGCCAAAAAATTGAAAAAGAAGATGTACCCATTTTATAACGGACCTGACTTTATCACACACGATCTTGTACTAATGGTGCCAGTGTCAAAAATAAAACTGTTCAAAAGTGTTATTTTAAAGAAACGGTAATTCGCAACGACCTGTCTGATAGATTGTATCATTGTTTTGATACCATTTCTTTACAGGAGGTAGCTTGTTGAGGCGAAAAAATTTAAAAAAATGCACTTTTTTGGACTTACAAGCTCTTCCATTTCAAACATCAATATACATTTACGAAATTATATAATGTATTAAAATTACGCTTTTCTTGTATGCTAATAAAAAATGCTAGTAATAATTATTAGAAGATAGAGATAAAATAACACTTTGAGGGCCAAACGGTGTTTGAGTTGACATGGAAGACCCAGTTTATAAATGGAGAGCACACATACATTATAAAATTCATTAACCAAGAATGTACTTACATTTCGTCTATGCTCTTCGCCACATCCATCTAAATTAGGTGGTATCGAGGCCTCAGGATGATGTAACCCTTGAAGGAAAAGAATGTATTTCATCTTTCACATAACATTTGTAATTACAACGTAATGATCTACTGCATAGCTCAATTAAGGTATTATGAACTATTAGAACGTTTCAAATATTTCACCTTGAAGACGTCTGAAGCCCGGTGACTGTTGCAATCGTCGAACCTTCCAGTACGTATATTTGACCATCCATATTCCTGTTAAGTTATGGGTTTCGAGTACGTATGTGATACGTTTTTTGAGTATATTTCCTTCAATTGAATCGTCTGATAGACTCTTGTCCAATGAGATCGGTCTGGAAGGATTATAATTTAGTTTCATTTGTTTTATTTAGGTCTACCATTTCAAATCAAGGAGCTTGTTGTTCGAGAACGCAGGGATGCAGCAGGGCATGCTTCGCCACTTATAGGAATTGACTGTGCATCTGATGTAGTCATACATAAACGGATAGATAACTGTGCTGCAGTCAGCTAGACTTGGAATAAATAGCAAACTGCGAATGCTGCCACATCCACTGTATAACAAATTGAACCCTCAGGCAAACAGCGATAACAAAATTGTACTCACATTTGCTTCGCAGCTCCAAGTTATTATTCCTCAAAATGAATCCATACCAAAATTCCAGGGTAACAGTCAGATATATAACTAAGCGGATGTAGAACTGTGAAAAATCTTTTACCAAATAATGACTGGCGAATATGATATGATGGGAATCATTTCGAAGGCTTCGTGGTACGAGCGCTTTTTTATGCTTGAAATATATTTTACGACTCATTTTAGTGTTTAAACAATTTCAGTTCTGCACAGTTGGGTCAATACAATGATTCGCTTGATATTGTAGAGTGGATGTCATCAATTTTATCCAAGGTGATCAGGCTTGATCAGGAAACTGCTGGTATTGACAGTATTTCCACAACACATCTTTCAAATTTTGCTTCATGTAAGCTGCGCGATTCAAAGATTTTCTGCCTAACCTGAAACAAACATTCATTGAACAGATTAACAAGGAAATGATATTTCAAAATAACTGTTTAGAATTTTCACACATTTTTGAATAAATGCCACGATTATAGTTATAGTAAAAATTTACTCAATCATTTTGAACAGCACAAGCAAAATTTACACTTCAGGATTTTATTTCAATATAGACCTTGTCTGGAAAAAAATAAAGACTACTACTACTACATTTTGGGATTAATTTCGTACATACTCGACAATGACCCAAATCTGGCTTCTGCAAGCACTTGCTCGATATTATATGGATTGTCATGTTCAGTACATTATGATGCAAAAGTGTTTATAACTGGTGTTTCCATAAAGCGATATTATAACCTCCATCACCTCTAGGTATACATCTATGCTATAATAGATCTCAAATTTTTGGCTTTTTTTACTTTTCATACCTCCTGAATCCAGTCGTATTTTTTGCTGTTGAGATAGAAGTTCACTGGATCATTCATTTCGCGCTGTGTGTGTCTATCAGCCGGTACGGTATACTCGATGTCAATGGATCAACAATATGTTTAGCTTGAATCATCTGCAATACTTTGGACTATGAGGAAATGCAGAAGTGGAATGATTGTTGGCATGAAAGTAATATCAAAGTCTGAATTACTTACAGAAGACAATTCTCAGGCTCCAGGTTGAAAGTGGAGTTTGGCGGTATCCACATGGTGCCTTGTCCCAGACCTCGAAGCGTGACGCTGTTCTCTTTCCGGCTCGAGTAACATCTCTCATCACCGCTAACGTGGTGGAAACTTTTGATCCATTAATCGGCAGTCACGGGCTGGAAGATGCAGTGTTGTAGCTGTATCTCTTGACACAAATTAATTTTCATCACTCACACAAAGTCTTACTTGATTATTCATGCTACATTATATGAAAATTTCGGTACGCGTATAATGTTAATTCCGCAGTATGATCAGTACCTGAAGAGTTGAATAGAAATCGTGCAGAAAATCGCGGAAGACAACTGAAAATGATGTAGCTGGGAATTATTGCAACAATTCCCAGCTATCATGTAGCTCCAAAACTCCGAAAAGCTCCGAAACAATAATTTCCGAGGCCCGCCATATTGTAGCAAAGGTAGCCAGCATGCAGCTGGGTGGAGCGGAAACATGTGTGTTTCCATGAATCCATACTTCCTGTTTCGACAGCGAATTTTCTACGGTTTGTTTTTTCGGGTTTACAAGGAAAATATGAAAATTGTCGTCCTACGGATGGCCCATCAATTACCAACAAACGGTTTTACGTCGGTTCGCATTGAAACTAATCAAATACATTTTCATCAGGGGGCCGAGGACAAAAAAAGTCCCCAGGAAATTTTATTGATTAATTTATTAATTAACAAATCACCGAAAAACGTTCGGATTAGTCCATCAATCACCGACAAACGATTTTGCATCGATCCGCATTAAAACTGATTAAATATATTTTCATCGGGGGGCCACGAAAAAAAAAAGTCCCTAGGAAATTTTATTAATTAATTTATTAATTAACAAATCACCGACAAACGACTGGATTAGTCCATCATTGATCAACAAACGACCGACAAACGATTAAAAATATGGGGAGCTTTCCATCTACAGCCAAAAATCAACACACTCAGACACACAGCTAAACGGTTGGTCTTTTCCGTTTGCTCCAGCCAATCATATTGCTGTGTGTCTGACTGCGTCGATTTTTGGTTGTAGATGGAAAGCTCCCATAATTAATCCCATCGAGGTAGATGAGGGGCTAACTATGGGGAGTTAAAACGATTGCCCAAGACCACGGAGTACGGACAGACGGACTCCCGAAACAGAGCTGTCAGTTTTGTTCATATTCGTACATTCGAATATTTTGCAAATTTAATTCTGTTTTACGCTTCCTATACTTACTCATTTTATGATAAAATTCACATCTGAAGTAGAGGGCGAAATTATAACAATCTCTCATGAAATGACGAAGCGCGCAATTTTGAAATTGGGTTATAGGTACGGTTATTGAATCGCATGAAGTTTAGTCTACAACATGAATTAATAAGTGACAAGCTTTCATTCAACGTGGCAGGTCTTCAATAAGTTATCATCCATTTACAAATATTTTCGTATATTTAATGGGTCAAATATTTCATATTTAGTACATGCACACAAGAACATATACCTATTTACAGGGCTTGGAGAGCAACGAATGATAGCGTGTGGCATTATTTTGGGCCTCTGTGCTTTCAAAATATTTATATTGTGTTACCACATTTAATATTACTGCTCATCAAGGGATTCAGATGGTATGAAATGCATCACCGTTCGTAGTCAAGCAAAATTTTAGAAAAAGTATTCATATTATACTGCGACATTTAACATTACTGCTTATCAAGGAATTTGAATGGTATGAAATGTATACCATATGTGCGTTGAGCTACTCATAAACAGAGTTGGCAAAATGTTGACAAGCGAGCGAGGATGTAGGAATATCCAACGAGCGAGCGTAGCGAGCGATCACAATTAATAGGTAGTCAAGCAAAATTGTACAAAAAGTGGTGATATCAACCCCAAAAAGCACCACTGGCGCAAAAACACTACGCCAAGTACAATGATGTGGTCACTAATCCCAAAAAAATCTATCAACAAAAAATCCTCAATAAAAGTGGTACTATAAAAACGTCTGCTCACAAAAGGAATGAAATCAGTTACAATTGCCAAGTATACATGTCTTCTGTATAATTACAAAACAGAAAACATGAAAAAATAAAAATTTGGAGGAAGTAGTACTTGGCGGGCCTCTTGTAGATAAGTAGGAGAAAACAGCAATTGAACTATGTCAATAATCCTATGGTGATATGAAATATTGGCCCGCCAAGTACCACGTACTCCAAATTTTTATTTTTTCATGTTTTCTGTTTTGTAATTATACAGAAGACATGTACGTGGCAATTGTGAATGATTCCATTCCTTTTGTAAGTAGACATTTTTTAAGTACCACTTTTATTGAGGAATTTTTGTTGATAGATTTTTTTGGGAGTAATGACCACATTATTGTACTTGGCGAATTGTTTTTGCACCAGTGGTGCTTTTTGGGGTTATAATCTACTACTCTCGCCTATCATGATAAATAACACAGTACTGCCTTATTCCACATCGACAAAATACCTTGGAATGACTATCACACGTAAACTGCAGTGGAACAAACATGTCGGAAACACCACGAAAAAGATCTTCGGGTCACTGCACCAACTGAGAATAAACAGGAGCAATCTACCAGTGGAACTGCGTAAAGATCTTATATCTTCGCTCGTATTCGCTGGAATCGACTACTGCTGTCTCGTCTACCTCGACCTAACGGGTGAAATGAATCTGTTGCTGAAAAGGGCACTCAATGCGTGCGTAAGATTTATCTTCGATCTACGCCGAGACGAGCATATCACACCTTATTACAAAAGCCTTGGTTGGCTGAAACTCAAACAGAGGCGCAAATATTTTCTCGGATGTTTGACTTTCAATGTACTAAAATCAGGAACTCCACCATACCTAGCACAACATTTGACATTCAAAGAACGCACCTTGGCCCGAAACATCAGAACATCGAACAAAAACCTAGTTTTACCTGCTTGTAAAACTGAAATCTACGACCAATCTTTTCGATGTGCCGCGCCACGCCTTTGGAATGAGCTTCCGACCGAAATCAAAGAACTGACGTGTACCGCCACCTTGAAAAACAAATTACATGACCACATGCTACGAGAGACGGAACTGACCTAATCTAACGAGGATACCTGGCATTGGTTTTCTGCAGTTTCCCAACTGCCGTGTTTCCGAATGGAGGTATCAATATCAAGACGGCTTAGTACTAACCCTTCTGAAACTATTGTATCCTGCTTTGATCAGCTATATCTGTAAATCTTTTGGGCTTCTCACTTCATTTTATAATACTCCTCTTCTATGTACACTTTAAGTATTACTAACCATTGCAACTTAAGATAACACCAACTAACCACCGAAAGAGATCTAACGTACTTTCAATATCAGTACTCATCTGTCGAATTCTATGTACTGTCTAAGCGCTTGAGGCGAGGCTTGAGGGGACCTGTCCCAAAGCGCCTAATAAATACAACTCTTACAACTCTCTCTATCTGTGGTCATTAAGGAGCTGTGCTTCATGATCAAATAAATTTTCTTTCTCCCGCTCTCACTATCTCTCCGTTATTCTATTATCTTTCTTACTCCTTCTGTAGGAATATGTGATATAAACTTACCCAGTGTCGTCAGTTTTATTTCTACTGAATAAGTTGAAATTCTAAAACCACGCTGAAGTGTTGCGAACATAAATTTCAATAAAAATAATCGCTCCTCGAGATGCAACGTTTTCGAGCCCAATCTTGAGGTAGCGCGGTTTCGAAGCCGAGATCGAGGTAGCGCGGTTTCTAAGCTGAACGTGAGGTGCAACATTATTCCTCCAAGCCATCGATATCATGTACCTCGATAACCAAACAAACTAATACCTACGCTTTATTTTCAGATATCCGATGCAGAATACATCATCCGAAATATTCGGATATGCCCTGGAAGCAACAATGATCGGTATGTCTGGCAATACAGTGATGTAAAACAATATCTTGAATATTTGCGAGAAAATGAGGAGTTCACACGCGCCGAAGGGTACTATTATATTCTTGGTAAGTGTATTTGTATTATATGCGTTAGACCGGTTTCAAAAAAATCCATATTTTTTTTTTTGTACTTAAAACCACCCAAAACTTTACTTGGTCCCGAAAAAATAACCTGCGTGAAAAATGAGCCTTAACCATTTCTGGTCACCACGGGTCAAAATGACCCAAGCATAAACTTGGAAGGTAAATCCCAGTAAGTCAGCGGCAGTAAAACGCAAAAAAAAAAAAATAAAAAAAATATAAAAAACATGAAATGCATTGACCTTTTGACGATTTTTTTGTGATCATGTTGCCATTTTCATTTTGATATACCGACTTTTGCAACATCTTCTAGAATGTTTAAAGTATTTTGCAGTATTTTTTCGGTACCAATCGGACTGATGGTTTTCACGCGGCAACCGTTTAGAAATGGCCCGGGTCAATTTGACCCGGTGTGACTAGCTTGATTGACATCGGAGGTGTCACCACGAAGGGTTAAAGATTTAGAGGTGCTGCATCGGAGTTTTGTCTTTCTCATTCCGTATCCTAAAACCACACTGTAACATCTCAAAAAAATCTTGTCCCTTAAAAATTGCCTTGAAACTTCATGTAATAGCATTTTTTCACACATGAACGGAAAGACCAATTTTGCTACCTATTTTTGTGGAGCAAATATTTTACCGACCGAAAAGTTTTTCCTAACAGCCTTTTCTCCCTGAAAGTCCGTTCTCCCAGTCTTTTATATAAGTATAGTTTTAGGTAGTTTAACGTAAAAAAAAAAAAAAATATGCGTATATAATTTGGTTTTATTACTACATTGATTCACCAAGTTCACAAAATGTTGTAATAATCCTCACTTTCAAGGAGACAGTGGTTATACCCCTTCTCCAATTCTGTTAACACCAGTGCGGGATCCACCCGCAGGGTCAGCAGCAGCCCGATATAACGAAGAATTTGTAAGGACCCGTTGCAAAGTCGAACAGCTCTTCGGCATAATGACGGCTATCTGGCGCTGTATTAAAAGAGAACGGAAGTTATGCTTCGGTGATCCACAGAAAGTGTCGAAAATTATTACTGCTTGCGCGCTGCTGCATAATTTTAGGAGAATGCATGGGTAAGTGCATAATTATGAATAAATGTGTATTCCTTAGTTGAAATTTTATTATGTATGATATACAGATTACTACAAGATGAAGATTTAGAAGAGGAGGTCATCGCCAATGGTGTGAATAACGAGATGCAAGGCGGCTTGGATTACCAAGCTGGACTTGCTGAGCGGTACAGAATTATCAATACTTATTACAATTGAATTTTTTAGATATACAGGGTGACCCAGAACCCACGGGCCAAATTGAATGGGCATATTCCTTGTCGAATTCTAACACGAAAATTTTTTAGCGAAAAATTCCAGGGGTGAAAACTGAAAAACCGAAATGTCAAAGTGAAAAGCCACACCCGTTATCCGTTACGTATTATACAAATGAAACTTCATAGCCAAATTATCAGACATAGACAGGGGCACAGCCCTAATTGTTGAATCTTGAGCCGGCACTATCTAGTGTTAAGCTCTCTGAATGGTCAACTAAGATATCCAATAGCTCGGACACTGTTGATCTCCGGGATTTTTCGCTAAGGAATTTTCGTCTTAGAATTTCACTAGGAATATGCCCATTCAATTTGGCCCGTGGGTTCTGGCTCACCCTGTAATATGCTTAAAATTTCATTTTACGCACACTGTGTCGAAATAGTACATTACGATACAAGTGCGCAAAGTACGTGATTCACGCACGCGCACGCGTGTCGTATTAGTACTTTTCGATACAAGAGCGCAAAAGCAGCAGAACGCGTACGAGTGTGAAGGCCCGAACGAGCCCGAAGGCGAGCCGAAGGTAGCGAGTGAGGCGGGGGGGTGGAGCCCCCCCGAGTACCGAAAAAATAAATTGCATTTGATACAATAAGAATAGTCAACGTGTTGAGAACAATATTTTTAAAAAAATCGTATCTTGCGCACTCAGTGAGGGAAAAAAAGATATTCATATTTATATTTATTTTCGAAATCGAAATTCGCACACTGAGTTGAAAAAAATAAAGTTTTTTTCGTTTTAGAATAATTTCTAAAATAATTTTTATCAGTAACTGAAAACCGGCTGAGAATGTGAATACTGTATTTTAGACAATATTCTACAGATACAGAAAAAAAAAAGTAAAAAACATTGTACTGCTGTATATCGTGTGATTCGCCAATGTGCAATACATACTTTTGCCACAACTGCGCATCATCAATTCTTTATTTTATCACTAATTATTAAACATGTTTTATAATTTATGTATTTGCTACAATAAAGACTCATTTTTTGCCAAGTAATCGCCGTTCCGTATACTTATGACTTGTCTGAATGCGTGAAACATTCCCCACTTTCAGGTGCTGAAATAATTCAACTTTTTGGAGCCCGCACTAATGACACTATATTCTCTTGAAAGCTCATAGTCTAAACTACAAAATCCTGCAACCTTTTTTTTCAAATATTTGTTCGTTGGAGAGTTACGAATTTTTAAACGAAATGCCGTTTTTTCCGCATTTTTTACTATACTTTAATTTTTATCATCAACGGTTTCAAACTTTCGACTTCGGTAACTTTTTGGCAATGTTGTAGACACTTCGAGAAGTAACCCTGAATTTTTTCAGATTTTTTGGAAGCCTTCAAAAACCTGACTGTTCCTTAAAAGACTCAGTGTACACGGAGGATTAAATTTGAAAAATACGTAATGTAGATTTTACATTTTTGGTAAATAAGCGTCTGCTATTGTAATGTTCTTATATTTTCATGTAAATAATATTAGACGATGGATCTTCAATATCATTTTAATTACTCCTCATAAAACATTTCTTCAATTTTCCTTTATTTGAGGGTAGATGGAAGATGTTGTACAAGATACGATAATAGAATGAGAAATTTTACTGCAAGTTAAATCTAAAACACAGTATTTGCGTAGGCTACTACAATAATTATTATCTTTATTTTGAACTACGATGCAATGTAAAATCAGATAAGGTCAAAATCAATGTATAATAATTAGTATGATAATTAATCAATAGTATTACCACAGATATAAGGTATTACCTACTATGAGAAGCGATCTGTATGATCGGCATTTATTATAGTAAATCATTCATTCAATTAGATACTTTCTTAATTTTGTCCACAACGTATAAAAGGACGAACCACTAAATCACTTTCGCAAGTATCAAAACGTATAATATCCTATGTGCGCTTATTATTCACTCTATAGATGGGATGAATGCGAGAAAGCCGTTCATTGCCTATTCACCTGCTTTATCCCTTCTATGAAAGCAGCACAGCCATATCATGTTATTCATGGAGAAATATCTATCGTTGGATGTAAAAACATCGACTAAACGCATGCGCATTACGATATTTTGTCATCTGAGTCACTTGGTTCATTGTGAAAACTTTTCCAGAATAAAGGTGGAAGCACACAGAAGTCCATAAGCCATAAGCAGAATGCATAGCCATAGATATAGATATAGGATCTGCAGTAAAAGCGAAGTGATGCGCATGCGCTATGTCTTCTGCTTTCTGCTCATGGCTAATGGACTTTTGTGTGCTTCCACTCCACCTTAAGGTGGGCCCGAGCTATGGCGAGTCATCAATTAGTTTCGATATTCAATTACTTATTAATTGACATACAATTTATTCCAATTATATACGCATTCTGATAGAATAAAATTTCGCAATTGAAATAAATGAAAAGTTGAATACCACAAGTTAGACGCTAGATTCGTATACGAACGTGAGCTTGACGGATTTCTATGCATTCAGAAAGCTATGGACGTCACGAGGTGACGCCGCTCTATACAATCATACAATCCATAGCGTCAGTGTAGGTTTCTATTCTAGGGTGTCAGTGTTCGTAATTTATACACAACCATCTTGCTCTTGGATATGAGCCTGAGGACCTGAGTAAAACGAATCTATGGCATCATCTGTGACCTCATTCTGGAGAATTTGATTGATTGACTGTATTAAAAACATCAAACATGTCAACTTCAGTGCAGTATATGAGAGAGGATGATTTCGTCGAATGTTTCCTATTTCCTCCCTTTTGTTACAAATCAATTGAGGAGGTATCCAAAGACTCATTAATATCTGCAATAAAAAGATTCAATAATGAAATTGAAAACTTTACAAAGGAATATATGTGGCATAGAGATTCCCTGGTGTTTCATCCTAGGACGAAAAACATAATGCTACTTGACAAGGAGCTACAAGGTGTAACGGAATTGGAAGGTAAGGTAAGAACGTTTCGTAATTGAGATGTTTCGTACTACGGTAAAATTACGAAATTAATTGCAATGCTATAAAATATTGGTTGGTGTCCTTTTAGGAGGTGGCAAATACTTCCACAAGATTATGTATAGATAAATTTCTTCCACAGACCACAATCTGCCACCACATATATATGCAGGTCTTCGTTTTGACGAAGATGTTGGCGATGAATGGTTTCTCGTCTTTTTGGTCATGAAGTTGACAAAAGTCTTTGAGGGATTGATAGCAAAGCTGGTGGATTCGGATGGGGAATTTCTGCTAATTGAAGCCGCCGAAGCGTTGCCCAATTGGGCAAGTCCTCAAACTTGTCAAGATCGTGTGTTCGTCTATAACGGAGAAATTCACATCGTCAAAGAAGAGACCAAAAAGACGTATATAGAAATGCTTAATAGTATTCGAGACAAGCCTGAAACCTCTAGAATGGATGATAAAGTCCAAGCTGCCGTATACAAAAGAATTTCTATATATCCAGCCGAAATAAAGACGCGATTGCACAAAGCTAGGGCCTTTTTACCAGAAAGAGCTATTGCAATATTAAAACAGGAACCTGGATTAATCGCAGCTGCCCTGAGATCGGTCTGTCTATCAGATCCTCTTGAGAGAAAGGTATTGGTATATAAATGATCTGAATTGGGAAAAGATAAAGGTATATAAATGATCTGAATTGGGAACTATCAATCATTCTGGACAGCACCTGATGCTTCTGGGAAAAAAGTTCTAGTTTGCAGAGTCAGAGTTATCTGACTTACTCTTTGCGCTTATTTATTCATTGTGATTATAAAATATTGCATCTTGAGCACTCAAAATATCTCAAAGCATACCTTAGTTCTTACTGAACATTCGGCTCTATTTTGCAGTGAATCTGTAAAGTTGTGAATATCGGTATACAATACACAAACATATGCACATGCCGATGGACTGATATCCAAGGGGCGTCAATGCCACAAAAGAAACATTAGGGATTGTCATAAACTATGTAACATTTAAAACAGTACAAAATCACAAGATGTCTGTGAGAGGCCTTATAAATATCCGATGCGCCAATTTTTGTCATCAAGAAGTTCACTTTTGTCCCACAGTCTACTCATGTCTAATCAAAGTTCTAAAGTCCTTATAATCAAAGCGTATTAATGGATGTCTTTGAGACGTCTGATAGACAACTTCCAGTTTTGTTCTTTCTGGAATGCTTCTGAATAAGCAGGGAGTCTACTCAGACGATGTGTTACTTACTAGCTATTCACAATACCACACGTTATCATAATTTTGTCGTTACTTCGTTCCTTCCAACCGTGGCAAAAGAACACTCCTAGAATTTATGTGTTATGTTCGATGGGTTTTCTAAAATACTTCATTTGCTTATTACTTCTCAATGAAGCTTATTACAACAAAGCCCATTGCATAAAATTTTTGCTAGTGATTTAGTTTAGAACTTAACAGAACCCAAGCTTATTGATTGAGATGACAAATGAGACTGCTATTGTTCAATGCACTTTGCATTAGCATTGCTAGGCCATACTCAGTGTACTTCTCTTATTTCTGATAATTTATTTCTCTAAATTTTTCCAGGTTTGCCAAGCAATGAGATACTTTCCACCGGAACAACGTGCCATGGTTAATATAAAAATGACAAGGTGCCTGTATGCAATGGCAAGTCATTGTCAATATACGGGAGATCCAAGGACTGGTTGGAATTTGGCCCCGCCCAAGAGCAATCGGCATAGCCCTCATTTATTAGGAATCAAAATATCCTGTGGTTTTGAAATGCTAGTTGCGCGAGCCAGTCAAAAGGACAAACAAAATAAAGGGAATAACATTCTTGTGAATGAGAATGACAATGAATGGGCTGCGTACATAAGACGACTGACATTGAGTGGATACTTTAGAGATCTCTTGAAAGGAAGCCAAGAATACAATCGGCTACTCCAATCAGCTAAGGAGTACTTTCATTCGGAATCTATGAATTCTTCATTACTTGGTGCTAACAGTGATGCTCGTCGAGTATTAGATGCCTGGCGCAACGCACAGCACTGTAATATTGAATCATTGGGTAAGCTGAGTACGACCTATCCATTCATATATGTGTTAGGCGTTCTAGATAAGTAAGCAGTTTTTATTAAATTAGACCATTTGTTCTGATCCTTTTCCATTTCTATTCACATGGAAATAAAACTCGATTATTTCAATTTAAAGGTGCAGTTAATATACTGGGTGTTCCAGATTGAGCGCAACAAATTTCGTGGGCAGATTCCTCGATAAATTCTAGAATAAAAAGTCCTCTGTCAAAAATTCCTGTAACACACGGTTATCCAGCTAGAGAGCATCCGAGTTGACCTATCACAGAGCTTATACAATAGAATGTCAGTGCCAGGCCACGAATGCTAATAATGCTGTGCCCGTGTCTAGAGTGTTCCGTTCGTTCACTAGAGTTGTTTATCCAATTTTTCGGTCGTCCAGGTGTTTCCCTTCGTAGTTTTCGTCATCCGGGTTATTTCCTCCATAGTCTCCGTCATCCAGGCATCCCTCTTCATAGTTTTCGTCATCCAGGTATCGGGCAAACGACCGTTTTCTCGCTCGGTAAACAATGTACTATTATACCATGAATTTCTCTAGCGGCAGAACGATCCGTGCGCCCAGGGGCAGGCAATTGAAGATACACCTCATCGTTATAACCTCATCGTTATAACATGGGGTGTATCTTCAATTGCCTGCCCATAGGCGCACGTATCGTTCCGTCATTAGAGAAATTCACAGTATACGTAGCTTTGAAATTCCCTGATTTCGAGTAAAATGTCAGGTGAGAATTAAAAAAACCTAGAAGCGGAGATATTTGTGAAAATTCTGATTTTCAACATTAATTGACGTTTGTTGGTAATTTGCAAATTCGAAAGAAGCTTCTACTATTCTCCTTAGAGAACTGTTCTCTAATAATTTTACATCCACCAGTATTGCGCTATGAGATAATGAGATGATTAAGAGATTATTAAACTTCAAAATTAAATTTTTTTTAAAAATTAAAGAATTCGTATATTTGGCCAACTCGGAAAAGTTGGGAAGTCCAGAGATAGGCATCCATTTGTTTTGATGGTATTATTACATAACGAATTTTTGAACAAATTCGGAAGGTCGATCAGCCAAGAATGATCAAGTCAAGGTTATGCTTCCCATATATAGAGCGTCGAAACTGGTAACATTCACTAGATACGAAGACCGATCTCCTCCGTCTAGGTTTTATAGCAGGTGCTTTGTCCGCGTAATCATCACTGTTTCTGTATAGTATCAATTCAAGCAGGCCATTCGAAGTGTGAAAAGATTCAGGAATCTTAATCTGGTTAACAAATGGCAAGTCACTACAAAGAGTTGAAGAATATGTAAATAATTGCACTTACATAATTGCTGAAACACATTTTAATTTTTACCCAAATCACGCTCTCGCAAAGTTTGGATTCAATGGGTAGAGAATACTCAGCCATATCTCCTCATCAGGACAGGCAAAAGTTGTCTAGTCGGCTGATACTGATTAACTCATTGATTCAGATGAAGGACGATTAAGCCCTGCAGACGGAGACAACTGGCTAAACATAGATCCAGAACAGCTGCAATCAATGTTGGACGAGCAATGGTCGTCCAAGGATCGAATGATCGATCAGCAACCGGCCACGCTTCAGGAGAAAGTTGAGAACTTTTTGTCTCACTCTAGCGATGTAGATGGAGTCCAATTTTCAGGGTATGTTGTTCTGTGATAAATATTATTGGAAACCCAATCTGTTGTTAAGCTTTGGAATTCATAAACTGCAAATTAATTTGTACACTTACTTCATGCTGATGTGAAAAAACACAGAATTTCTCAGAGTTGACTGACGCTATTTCCAGTTCAAAATTGCTCCGCTTGAAGTGTAGGCTGCTGTGAACATGACCAAAGGTTTCAGTCAAGTTAGAACAATATAACCTGTGGAAAAAATTCTTACTTTTTATTACTATTACATTTTCTTGCTTGCACACATTGATACCAGTTTAAGAGGATACTTACCTCTACAAAAAAACTTTTCCCCTATGCACGCTGAAAATCTGAAAAAATTCACGCATGTACTGTTTTACACTGGAAAACAGATTCACATTAGATCGATGATATACTAACAACCATTCCAGAGATAAAAATAATTTTTGGTCTAAAAATCTGAATTTATCAAAAATCGAACGCTTGTTTTTTCCAGACTGCTTTTTGAACGCGCACGTCAATTTTTAAGGCTCCATGTTGATTGGTGTGGGAGCTAATTCATAAAAAGCGGAAGAAAATCGTTTTTAAATAGCTTATCAGAAAACTTTTTACGACAAGTTCCGCAGCGTCCTACGACTTCACCCACCGCTACTGGAAGGCTGACGGTCGATTACCTCATCAACAATACAAGAGCTACCAATGGTATGAATTCAGCGTACATGAAATGACTGCATGAAAAGTGATACTACCTCCTGGACTAAAAGGTTGCCGCTATTGCTAAGGCAGCTAGAAAAAAAATTGCAAACAGCATTTCGCATCGGAAATGACAAAGCGTAAGGTTTCCACGTTTTTCAGTGAATTGAGAAGTAAAAGGCGAAAGACTGTGAGTCAAGACAACACAAAAAAAAATGTAAGAAAATTTCATAATTTCTGTCATGGGCAAATAGAGCATTTCTCGAATATCAGAATCTGAAAAATGGATTAGCTCCCACACCAATCAACATGGAGGCTTAAAAATTGACGTGCGCATTCAAAAAACAGTTTGGAAAAAACAAGCGTTAGATTTTTGATAAATTCAGATTTATGGACCAAAAATTATTTTTATCTTTGGAATGGTTGTTAGTTTATCATCGATCTAATCGTTTTCTATTGTAAAACAGTACATGCGCGAATTTTTTCAGATTTTTAGCGTGTATAGGAGAAAAGTTTTTTTGTAGAGGTAAGTATCCCCTGAACAGTTCTAACATATTATGGTGTAAGATTTTAAGGAGTGTACTTGGGACAACTCCTCCCAAATCTCATCAACATCCAATCGAACGAACAGTGGTTTCAGTTTTTGAGCTCAAACTACCTGACCGATTTTTGAAAAAATTAAGACTAAGATTAAACATAGCTTATGTGGCTTGAAAGTTCTCCAAAGCATCACCTTTGATGCTGTACATATTACAACCTTAACGTCATAAGAGTTGCAAGTTAAAAACGACCTCAAGACCTTAGCAAGGTTGCACATTTAGCAGCCGTTTATAAGTTGCTTTCTCATTTTCATATGAATGGTGCAGTAATAATGGTTTGATTCAAATTCAATGAAACACCTATATTCCTTTCAATTATCGCTCATGGCTTACGTATAACATGGACATTTTTCCAATCACAGGCATCGGACGAAAATGGATGAAGGTATTAATGAATCCAGACTAAACACTGATGCCGATGATTCTAGGATAGAATTCAATGCAGACGCGTTTGATTCTGCCTTGCGTGGTATTTTGGATCTTGTTGTGCCAAATGATGAGAATGACTTTAATAGTAGCTCGGAAGGATCGTTGGGCGGTAATGAGGAGGATGAAGGCCGTGAGCTTGATAAATACATGCGACTACTGGACTCTCAGCTAGAGATGGATTTGCACATGAGTGGATTGAGGAAACAAACTAACGGAGACACTGGCGGCGGAAAAGTCTCAGAGATAGAGGCAAATCTACGAGAAAGTGCTGAAGGAGAAGCAGGCGGTGCCGGGCCTGTTGGAAATATTCTTGGTGGGCCGGTTCGTCGGCTTATGCACCTGCATCTGCAATCACCTTCAAATGTTCCGCCAGACTTACAAAGTTAATTTTTAATAAGATTATTATTATAATAACATTATTACAATGATAGACGACTTGTTCGTCATGCATAGGGATGAAAAGTATTCGTAAAAATCGACACATACACATCATATCGCTTACATTCACCGGCTACCTATTTTTTAGTGCAATGTTTGCAATGCTGATAGTTAACACGCACTTTACAATAAACTTCGCTCATAATTCAGATGAAGTATTTTTGTCGAACGGAATGGTATATGAGCCCGTTCAAACGACAGCAGTGTAAGTCAATTTTTGTAAAAATCACAAAAATTCCAATAAGATATTGGGTGACATCGACAAGATTTATTTCTGCACATGTTGTAATTTTTGAAATAATTAACTTCTGACACTTTTATTAATAAGGGGCGTATATACATATATGTCAATGTCAAATTAAATCTGCCATTATAATAGTACTATACTTCAAGAATTGAGGTAAGAGCATAATGAATATATAACTGCCGTTTCTTAATTTTGTATGTTTTATTGTAGAAGCACTAAATAAAAATCCTTGATTTATTTTTACATCAAATTTTCTTGTGATTTCGTACCAACATCTGATCGGATACTGATTATAATATTTGCGTTTAGCACACTGATTTTCAGAAGACATATCAGTGGAATAACTTTTCACTGGAGCGTTACAGTGTTAAAATCTTTTTGAAATCGTTAACTGGTAAATGACGTGTTTACGAATGCACGATCAGTTACGTCACCTGTCAATTGCATCAAATTAGCGATATTTCGTCATCTGCGTGAAGCGCTGCACCCTCAAGACTCAGTTCTATACTGCCGTGCTTAGGTAAAAGGCAGTAAAGTGAAAAAAGTGAAATTAGAGAAAACTGAAATCTAAATTTCTGATATTTTCAAACTAAATTAATGATATTATTTTTTCATAACAATAATTGAAGGACTAATAATATATTAGATGACTTTATGAAAAGTCATTTAAGTGTGATTTCAGATGATAATTAATCAAAATGCCTAAAAAATGGATTTACTGCTTTTATACTTAGGAAATGTAACCGATTCAAAATATTTGACAAACTTAAAAAATTATTATCTTTTTGAAATAACATTCTTAATGGTTCATTTTATAATTGATATGTAGAGAATCATTGACAAAATATATTGGCATTAAAATTAATAAAAGGCAGTAAATGGAGTTTACTGCCTTTCACCTAAGCACGGCAGTATAGGCGTACGTGCTGAAATTGAGACTAATCTCTACTTATCATGGGTCGCTGATAATGATGATAAAGTGATAGATTCACAGTTCTACTTTTAGAGTAGCCTAGATTTGTACTACCAACGAAATCAAAATACCACGGTGAACACATGGTGAACACTAGACCTGTCCTTGAGAAGGGTTCGGAGTTCCGTGGTATGTTGGCGGGCCAATGTTTAAATGGCTATCAGATGACATGGGTCACAAGTGATATTTCATAGTTTTTCTTCTATAAAAGGCTGCCCAAGTACCACTACCTGCGAATTTTTTTCTAATTTTGTTTAAATTATTTTTTCGTTATGAATATTTTTTGATAAATGTTGACATCTTCATTTCTTCGTCCGAATTGTTTTTTCAACCAATAATCATAAGCCAATTGAGTGAGCGAGGGCAGCGAGCGAACGAGTACAACGTTATTTAGTTCGAACAAATTTTTCAATTCCAAACTTTTATTATTCTACAGGTACTTGGCAGTTGTATCGGTTATGTTACTCTTCAATAAATCGTTATCATTATAAAGGCTAATCATAACAAAACATCTTGTCCGGCCAAAGATCCCAATTCCTCATCTTCGTTATTTACGCGCCGAAATAATCAGTTTAATACGGTTTCATAGTACGTTTGATAAATTCGTGGAAATTTTATTTGAAACGTATGTGCTTGACGTTCATGTAGCGTTTCTCATCTTGGTTCCTCATATGTAAATGCGAGACAATTCAAAAATAGCTGATTCAGATGTTCTTTATTTGTCTTTGGTATACATTCAAATTGGCAACATGGCTATACTTGATATAGCCGTATCCGTCAAACGTGTACGATTAGTATGAAACACGTAGAATGCCAGTATAGAAATTACCCAGCGAACACAGTTATGTGAACGTAAGGTAACTTCCATCCAACCCAATATAACACGTTACATAGCTGGTTAGTTTCATGCTACCGCTAGGTTAGTGGTAATTACCGCTCATTGTCAGTTCAAGGTGTCAGGTATGTATTGTAACAAGGCAAATTAGACTGCCTCGTAAGTGAACCATCACCTCTTCCCCAGACCGAAGTGACCACCTTGATTAAAAGCCACCGATAAAAAGCAAGAAGTCTCAGCTCAAGTGTACAAGGTCCTTAATGTAATTATTAGTTGTATTAATATTTTTTCCGTCCCTACATCTTATATTCCCGTGCCGTCCCGGATTGAAAACAACGAGGGAGATCATCCTTCAATCTCATCCGATCTGGCAGGTCACCTGGAAGCCTTCGAGTGATTAACTAGGGGACAGCAGAGTCATCATATCCAGAAATACGCCTCGAAGAGCGCTGCATATTGAATCTTATACGCGGGGTAGCCTCCCCCCTTCTGCCTGTCTCGTGCCGGCTTGGTCCACCGGTCCAATTGCAGATACTCCGCCTTCCAGGGTATTGAGAACATGACGAGCCATCTAACAACCCCCTGGCGAAAGCTCGAAGTGCCAAAAGGCCCTGTCAGGCCCGCGACAAAACCCGGCAGAAAGAAGATACGCCTCCTAATTTTAAGCGTAATACCCCTTCCACCCCTAAATTTGCATCTGCATTGCGACAGACCCAGAAACTTCACTTCTTGCTTGGAATCAGTTCCTTATAGTTGTGTCTTTGATAATAAAATTTTATATCGCTTTTCTCAACCAGTTCTTTTAAGAACCAAAGATCCAAAAAACATTGTTAAACTCAGTTATGGAGTGTGTGCTTGATTAAGGTAAGATTCCGACTATAGACGACCCTTCGATTGATATTATGTAGATTTAGAGAGGCTAGATCTCGTATTGCGTAGTTGAGTCAGACCTCATTGAGGGTGACGCGGTTAAGATATCATCGAATTGTCGTACTTTAGCTTGGTTTATCTATCGATATTGATTGTATTATTGATAATTGTGCTCCCTTGATATATAATTACGTGCTGGTAATCGATTTTTCACGGAATTATTCCTTTTTATCGTATCGTCGTACCGTTGTTCTAGTTGCATATTTCCGTATCGATTCCCTTGTAACTTGTATTTATCGTTGATCTAAATTCCCTATACTTGCTAATAAATCGCATCTCAGAAGGAAGAATTTCCCGCGTGGAGACATTAGTTTCGTGTAAAAACAATAATTAATCTTGACGGCTTGTTGAGCCACGCTTTTTCCTCGAAAAATCGATCTAGACGTAATATCTATCATATATTGTGATGAAAATCCCGATCTCGTAGTATTGTTGAGTACAAATAATCTAATCCTTGTTAAAACCTTGAGCTGGTATATCTAGTATTATTCCGAATTATTTGTGATCATAGATTCTAACATCCCCTTTGTATTATACGTATTATTGCGTCGTAGTATCGTACGCCTCGTGTAAATTGTCTTCGGCGATCTTCGGGTGACCTCGTTCACGTTCGGCTTCGACGCCTTGTAAATTTCAAACGGAAGGTCCTATAATACCGACCCGCCTAACTAATAAGTAGAAGTCCCCGTATTATTGATTCTGTATCTTCGATTTCCCTCTATGTTACCGACCCACCTACCGTTAGATCTCTAAGCGTTAGATATTATCACCCCATAGTCTAGTTCTACCGTACCATAAGATAATTGTTCTCTTTCTTGTTTATAATTCCTCTGTTCTACCGTACCTACCCCTTGTTCTATATTATCGTATGTGCTATATTATCGTCTGTCCTACTTTTTCGTCTGTGACCTAGTCAATCAGCTGTTCCTGATTATTTCAATTTAAATAGCTTTATTTGTGTTAGTCCCGATCCAAGAGATTGGCTCTGATTGTTTAATTTGTTTTGTTATCATTCATTTGTTTGTAATAATTGTGTTCAGCCTGAATCCTTTCAACCTGGTTTCTTTGCGATTAATAAATCCATAAACCATATAACAAGTTTCTAACTCATCCTATATTATTTCGCCCCCATGTCCCCCTCACGCCGAGCTTGCTGTGTAATATCGTTTTGTTCGCTTTATTCCTTTTATTAATTCAATCATTCATTTATTCAATTAACTTTTATCAATTCACCTCCGTGTGAGTTTCGTTCCGTACCGCAGTATCATAAGGTACTTGGCGCCCAACACTTGTTCAATCTTGTACGGATTTTAGTATTTTCAATTGATCCAAAATATTAGAGTCGTGTAGAAAACAGGAACGTTGGTAGTGCCGGTTTTGGAGACGTGGCCGGCCCGGAGTCTCGAAGTCCTAACCCCAACCGTCGGCTGTGCACGTCACAGTATGTAGTACATAACATGAATGTAACCGTGTGATATTTTCAACACCTGATATAAGCATTACAGTTAGGTAACAGATAGTAACACGCTACATAGCGTTGTGATGAATATGTTAGTACGCGCTATATAGGCTTCAAAGCTCAACTTGCATCCATTTCAAAGGATCCACTGTTGTAAGCTAACCTCCATAATTAGCTGAACTTGCAATAGCATATTTCATCATCCGAGGCAAAGTGTTTAAAAGTTAAGCAATGAGGCAAATGTACTGGTTCAGCATCAACCTACATTTGGGAAAAGCTGACCATGTATCGCGAAGGCAATATAAATTAGGCGACGGCTCTGGCCGCGCCAGTCTTGAGCAGAATCTTTCGAAGCTGGGTAGTAACCCCAGAATACTCAAGGGCTCAAACGTGAGCAAGTGCTCAAAGCTTGAACTTCAAACGTTTACCTTTATACCACTCTTTGTATTTTGCTAATAAAATCAGTTTCGTCAACGCAACTATAAGTGAAACCCTTTACCTCACATCTGGGAAGACGCTGACCCTCCGAAGACTAACTAGTAGGCTACAGCAGTAAAGCCTACACAACATTGGTGGCAGCGGGTTTTTATCAAGTCAGTGGATGTACCAGAGGTTGCAAGACGAAGCGAGAGTGATATCCAAGGAAAGGAAGCTCGAAGATCGAGAGTGCAGGCGCACAAAGCATAACACGCAGTCGTAGCCGTAATCAGTAGCGGTGGAGGACAACACGTACGGACCAGCCAAAAGTCCACAACCATTCAGCTATTGCAGAGAGGAAAATGAAGAAGATGATCATCCTACTGTTAGTCAGTCTTTTGCAGTACCTAACTCTTAAGCCGGAAACATTGTTATTGAGAGTCTAACTGCCAGAAATTTGAAAAAATAAATGCGTCAAAGTTACGTATGAAAATGGCTGTATAGGTATTAGAACAAATGTCTAGTAGCCAAGCCAAAATCAAAGAGCTTATTGCTTCACGCCGTACTTCGTTGATCCAAGATCTAAGTAAAGAAGAATTAATCCTCATCTGCGAACGGTACGAGATAGCAGTATCAGGGGTGTATAGTATCGAGGATATTCGTAGAATCCTACGCAATTTCGTCAAGAGTACAGCACAGTCTTTGAACCCTTCAACCTCCTCACCATCTTTTGAAAAACCCCTTCCCCCTTTTTCAACCGTACCTCCGAGCATATTGGAAAGTTTGAATAAGAAGCCGGAAAGTGAGGAACCAACCAAAATGACGGACTATCTGACATTAAAAGAAGCGCGACAAATGATCGACGTTTTCGACGGTATAGCAACCCACGTAAAGTAGACGATTTACTGCAGACAGCAGAATATCCAATTAACAAGGTGAATCCAGCACAGAGGGCAGACGTATTATAATTAATCGTGAAGACAAAAATCCAGGGCGAAGCAGCTATGGAATTTAGATACAAGAAAATGAACTCGTTTGAAAATTTGAAAGACGAGCTTTCAATATTATACGGGGCAAAAAGTTCGACTCCCGCGATGCTAGTTGACTTATTCTCAAGCAAGCAAGGTTCAAATGAGAATGTGCACGATTATGAAAGAAGAGTAACGCGACTCATGATGAATTTGATTAGATCATGCGGAGCTAGAACAGAAGTAGTCAGTGAACGAAAGGTCATAGAGGATCTACTTAGATACCAAAACACTAGCCATCTTCGAAAACGGGTTGAAGCACAACCTGAGAACACTGGTGAAATCATATCACTATAGGGATCTAGCTGCATCAATTAGAGGTGCAGAAGAAGAAGAAAAATCTCAGAACGGCGCGAACGCGATAAACCGCCGAGCAAACTACACTGGGGATAGAAACGGATCAGGCGTAAGGTGTTTAAAATGTAATCGAATAGGGCACATCGCACGAGAGTGTACGCAGAAATCTGATGGTCAGACACAGGCTAGAGGAGGCTCGAATAAAACGATGAATCGCATAGAGCTACATTGTAATTTCTGCAAACGTAAAGGACACGTATACAAAGACTGCCGTGATAGAATGCGCCGTGACGAACGACGGACTAGAAATAACGATGGAGAACCTAAGGAAAATCAGAAGAATACTAATTGCCAACAGAACTATTCAGGAAACAAAAACACGGGACCAAATCATGGTACAAAAACCGCTAGCACGTATAAATCCGTGAACGTTGCAAATTCTGAAAAAAACAAGTCGGAATAGAATTGAATTAACAACTAACGGAACAACCAAAAAGAGATTAACTATGTTAGTAGATTCCGGAGCGGATGTCAGCATTATTAAAGTAAGTATGCTAGCAGACGATTTACCAGTCATAGATGAGGCGACAAGTATCACAGGGATAGGACAAGGTGTGATAAAAGCACTATGTAGAGCCACACTAGAAATTCGACTAAAAAATCGAATCGTTAAGCATACGTTCCTTGTCGTAAGAGACGACTTCAACTTAGATACCAACGGAATACTAGGAATAGATTTCATAGAGGACCATGGAGCCGCTATAGGGAAAGGCGCCAGTGCATTCTTTTTGTACGGGGAACGTTTAAACATAATGAGACAACCGAGAGTAAGGAAAATAAGTTTAGAACTCCGATCAATAACGAAAGTTAGCGTGAGAACAAACAGCCAGTACATTGGCATTGTAGAAAAAAGAGAACTCGCTGACAAGGTATACTTGGGAAGCGAAAAGAAACCAGTTATCTAGGGCATATAATTACTGCAGATGGTATACTGCCAGATCCCTCGAAAATTGAGGATGTCAAAAATTTTAAAAGCCCGACCAGCGTTAAGCAAGTCAATCATTCATAGGTCTACCAAGCTGATTAGTGCACCCCTACAGTACCCGGATTTCGCAAAACCAATTCTCATAACCACGGCCGCTTCCGACAAAGCGATAGGAGCCGTCCTATCTCAAGGACAAATAGGTAAGGACTTGCCGATAGCATACGCGAGCCGAACACTGAACAAGGCCGATAGAAACTACTCAACGGCCGAGAGATAAATGCTAGCAATCGTTTTCGGGACCCAGTAGTTTTGACTGTATGTGTACGGAACACATTTTACTGTGATCACGGATCACCTTCCCCTAAAATGGATCTTTAAAATCGAAGATCCTGGTTCACGTTTATTGAAGATGAAGATCAAATTCGCCGAATATGAATAGGACGTAGTTTACAAGCCAGGAAGGTTGAATAGCAACGCAGATGCGTTGAGCTGAATTTACAATATACACTCGCATCTTCAGGAGCTCGAAGAGAAAGTAGCTCCGGAAGAAGAAACGGAGATGGGTGAAGCCGAAGATTTAAAACAAAATTATACAGAGGCAGAAAAGGAAAAGATATTATATGAATACCATGGGAGGTCATCAAGGAACGTCACGAACTTTAAAACGAATCAAAATGGAACACGAGTGGCCTCACATGCGGAAAGCTGTAGAAAACTATATTAAGGTGTGCAAAATGTCAAGCGAACAAAACGCAAAAAATGTGCAAAGCACCGATGGTAGTAACAGATATGCCTGAGCAGGCATTTGAAAAATGTGCTCCAGATATTGTAGGCCCTTTGCCTGAAACACAAAGAGAGCATAAGTATGTGCTCACCTTTCAAGACGCACTCACAAAATTCAGTAAAGCCATGCCATTAAACAATCATCAAGCTACAACAGTTGCCAAAAATTCGTGAAAAACATAATATGCGAATACGGAACCCCCAAAATCATACTTACAGATCAGGGGACGAATTTTGTTGGAGAAGTATTTGGAAACGTGTGTAAACTTTCGAAAATACAAAAAATCCAGACGACGGCATACCATCCAGAATTAAACGGAGCACTAGACCGATCGCACAGGACGTTAGCCGAGTACTTAAAAAATTACATTGACGAGGACCAGGGCGACTGGGATGAGTGGTTACCCTACGCAATGTTCACCTACAACACGACGCCTCACACGTCAACGGGCTTTACGCCATTCGAACAAGTCTTCGGACATACCGCCGAAATACCATCATCGATGAAGCAGGCACCAAGGCTGACGTACGCGTACGATAACTACGTGCAAGAGCTACGTGAAAGACTCAGGATAACCAATCTTACAGCAAAACAAAATTTAGATGCAGCCAAGAAAAGAGCAAAGGCATATTACAACAAGAAAACTGAAACAACGGTATTCGATCCAGGAGATAAAGTTTTGTTACTGGATGAAACAGTTTGAAGAGGCAGGTCGAAAAAACTCACACCGAAATACATAGGACCTTATGTTATTCTAGAGAAGAATTCAGAAGTCAACTACACCATTAAAAAGGGTAGAAAGGAGGTGAAGTGCATGTCAACCGGTTGAAACTGTTCGTGGAGCACTAATCGGTAGTCCCAAAAAATTTTCTTACCCCATCCTAACCCCTTATTGCTTTCAAAAAGAGGAAGAGGATCTAGACAGTAATATTTTTTGTCCGGATTTCAGATTGTTCGTGGTTATAGGCACCAACAGCGCAGTAGAAGGAACGCCATATGAAATAGTCAAGTTCGATCACAATCCAGGGATTTATTTTGAGAGGATAGGAACACTACAAATCTACAAAAATAAGTGGAGCTTAGTAGTAATATGGACCAGTAGATGTTCTAGGAGAAATCTGGATCAACGCGTGTTAGTGTACACATACACACACGCACACATGCACGCCTCGCCGTGTCCGTGTGATGGGCAGGGGGAGGGGTAAATTCTAGAAGGTTTCATGACGTCACGCCTACGTCACACCTACGTCATGTGACGTTACAGCTACGTCACAGCAGCGACGTGTCGGGTTCGATCAGGGTCCTGCCGTTAAATTTTTCTCGGCAAGGATGAGGGGCTGCTCCCCAGGGTACGCCCCTGACGATTCTCGGAATTTCGCTGACAGTTCGCGGAATTTTGCGAACAGTTCTTGGAGTTTCGCGAACAGTTCTTGGAATTATCGGCATAGGACTCTCAGAATGATGTCACGCATTTTGAATATGACGTCACATACCCTTAATATGACGTCACACACCCTCGAATTAACGTCACACATCCTACCCCCTGCGTCAGAGTCTTCTGGAAGCTTCGGGCAGACAAACAGTTCCCGGAATTATCAGGAATGACGTCACACACCCTCAATGTGACGTCACATACCCTCGAATCAACGTCACACACTGGAATTTCTCAGAACAAACAGTTCTTGGTATGTCCTTTAAGTTCTCGGAATTATCGGCACCTTGTGCGACTTGACAAGTTTCGGAGAGTTTGTTATTTGATACCCCAGCGTTTCGTATGAAGAACGTGCAGATGCAAGTCCGATAACCAAAGATTCGTAGAATTTCTCGAAAGTAACAGTTCAGATAAAATCAGACATCAATCGTCTCACGAAAAAACTTGAAACGATAAAGATTTGACTGGAAACATGGATCTCTCCGCGATCAACAAATTGGGTCGTTTGGAGAAATTCCTCCCGACAAAAAAGCTAAGTGACCTGGAGGTGTTGAAAGCCTATCCCATTACCGAACTCCGGAAGGTGCAGACCAAATTTGGAGTCAGGATAGTGGTGGATGTGGACGACGGATTCTGTATTTTCTTACCGGCTCGAATGGCCAACCGCTACGTAGTTTTTGTCCTCCAGGTCGACCGGTCGACAGGTCGTAGTTTTCTTCATCCAGGTCCAACGTTACGTAGTTTTCGGCCGCCAGGTCGACTGCACCGTAGTTTTCTTCGTCTAGGTCGACCGCACCGTAGTTTTCATCATCCAGGTCCACCGTTACGTAGTCTTCGTCCTCCAGGTGGACTAATGAAAAAATAATAAAATTTAAAAATACTAATAATATATTATTATTTATTATATATAGGTATATTTCATCCTCCAGGAGCACCGCTACGTAGTTTTCATTCTTCAGGTACAATGCTACGTAGTTTTTGTCCTCCAAGTCGACCTCTATGTAGTTTTCGTCCTCCAGAATGATCGCATCGTAGTTTTATTAAATTGATTAAATATTATTATTATTATTTTTATTATTATTAATATTTAATTAATTGAATTTTATTGAACTGTTTTCCACCGTCTTCCACCATTTTTCCCCATCGTCTTTCACCGCCTTCCACCGTTTTTCAGACAGACAGTCAGACGAACGGACGGACGGACGGACGGACGTTCGTCTGTCTGTATGTCTGTCTTCCTATCTTCCTATCTTCCTATCTTCCTATCTTCCTATCCTCCTATCACCCTATCACCGTATCCCCGTATCCCCCTATCACCCTATCCCCGTATCATCCTATCACCCTATCACCCTATCACCCTATCACCCTATCACCCTATCACCCTATCACCCTATCACCCTATCTCCCTATCTCCCTATCACCATGTTACACTATCCCCGTATCCCCCTATCATTCTATCCCCCTATCTTCCTATCTTCCGATCTTCCTATCTTCCTCTCTTTCTCTCTTCCTATCCTCCTATCCTCCTATCTTCCTGTCTTTCTGTCTTTCTGTCTTCCTGCCTGTCTGTCTTCCTGCCTGCCTGCCTGCCTGCCTGTCTGTCTGTCTGTCTGTCTGTCTGTCTGTCTGTCTGTCCGGTTAGGAGATACCTCAAGAGGATTTTTAGTTTCCTATTACGATACCCAAACCATGTATCATTTCACCGTTTTTTACCGTTTTCCACCGTCTTTCACCGTCTTTCACCGTTTTTCCCCACCACGTTTCACGGTTCTTCGGTCGACCTAGAGGAAGAAAACTACGGTGCGGTCGACCTGGAGGACGAAGCCAACGTAGCGGTTGTCCCGGTCACTGATAATGGAAGTGTATGTTGTCCGAAGACAACTCCTGGCGACTCCTGGCGACAATAACTGTAACTTCAATGCCATATGGTGAAAAAATTTATCACTAGATTTAATCATTTATTTTTATTTCACTGGGAATCGACTCGCCACGGGCACTGCTAGTGGTATACTTTTGACCTCGCCCTATCTCGAGCAGGCGTAGGCTCTGTGATTGGTCAACTAAGACATTCTGTAGCCCGGAAAATATTAGTCCCAGGACTTTTTGGTCAAGAAAAATTAGTCTTACAATTTCCCAAGGAATCTACCCTTACCAAATGGTGCGCGCAAAAAGAATCACCCTGTATAACGCTATAATATAGTGCGTAGAACCTGAGCAGGAGTCTCCAAAGTATACACAGGATAGAAAGCCTATGATGAACGACGATCCGTACTGTTTTCTCTGGTCAGTCATAGCAGCTCTTTTTCCGGTGAACCGTCTTATCACCTGTAACGTGAACCCCCCGACGCGAGGAGTCCGCTGTATGAAGTATGAATTCACGAGTGTAGCTGTGGTTCGTCTCAGCTGAGCCGTCGAACGTCGGGACGAGAACGTCCGAATTGAGAAAAAAGTCAAACAACGATTTTGAAAAGAATTTTTACAAACTTATGAACGACGCTGTTTCCGGGAAAACCATAGAAAATGTTAGAAAACACAGAGATGTGCGGCTAATTACAAAGCGGGATGGTAGACACGGAGCGAGAGCGCTCATCGCTGAACCAAATTTTCATAGCCGTACTATATTCGGTGAAGATATGTCAATAATTGAATTTATTAGCGGGTTGGTGTTTTACTTAGAGGAAAAAGGGGTTTTTCTACTCTAGGGAACCACCGAAGGGGGGGGGGGGGGCGTAATAGTATCGCGCTCCTTCCTCTTTTGGGCACCTGGATGGCCGGTAGGTGCGCCGGGTATTTTATGTCCGATATGATCCAGGCTTTTGTTGTTACGCCTAAGGCGTCAGTACCCTTCGTCTGGGTGGTCGGACGACAGGGTCGTGTGGGCTTCCTCGACGGTGCCTCCTCTTCCCGGTTCCGCTCCTGGAGTATGCGGGGAGGGAATCCTCGGGCGTCGGGTTTTATGCACACGGACTGGCTGAAAGACCAGTCGGTCAGCTGGATCTCTCTTCTCCGGCGGTTGATCCCGGGAATCACGTCGCGAGTGTCCCGTCGAGGAGCCTGTGTTGGCCGAGTCTCTCGGTCAACTAATCGGAGCCGGGTTCGCCAGGTGACCCCGGCTGCGTAACCCCGGACGAGTCTCAATCCGTCCTGCTCGGCCTCGGCTTCCTTCGGCAGAAAGAAGTTGACTCCTAACCGAAGGAGGGAGTCTGGAGGTGGCTCGTTGCGTCTAGGGGTTTTAGTCCTAAAGAGGACTGGTTTTTCTTGGTGAGGTTGATAAGACATCCGAGGTAGTTTTAAATGCTTTTATTTCTCTCTAGTTTCCGGGTGTTGCTTTCCTGGAGGTCTGGGGATGAGTGACTTAATGAGGCCTACGGTCCCTACTTATATACTGGCGGCGCGGACCGACCTTACTGGCGCGCAGCGCCCATTGGCCCGCGCCGCGGTAGTGGGGCAGGACCGGCAGTCGGTGCTCCGGGCCGTGTGTCGACCCTACTCGGGCCGACTCCCGACGCTGCCCGATCATCGGGCCTGGTCCGGCTATCTTCGGGTTTGGCGCCGGAGATGACCGACCACTGGGCTGCCTTTTGGGCAGACGGGCAAACGTTATTTAGGTTTTCGGCGTGTAAGAAATTAAATCGAACGAAAATTAAATTCAATAAACCTGTATATGCAGGATTCTCTATTCTAGACCTCTCTAAAACTTACGTTTACGATTCCCATTATAATTACATAAAAAGAAGATTTGGTCACCGAGCAAAGCTTATGTATACCGATACGGATAGTCTCATATATCACTTTACCGTACCCGATATATACGAACTCATGAAACGTGATTCGGACCGATTCGATACTTCCGACTATCCTCCGGAAAATATTCACGAGATGCCGTTGACCAACGAAAAAGTGTTGGGATTGATGAAAGATGAAAATAACGGGAAGATAATGACTGAGTTTATAGGCTCAAGAGCTAAATTATATTCCTTCAAGGTTCTAGGTGAAAATAGAGAGCGGAAACGTGCCAAGGGAGTCAAGGGGGCTGCACCGGAAACCATAACTTTCGATGACTATATACAATGTGCTTTGCAGCATCAAAATCTAACAAAAAGTCGAAATTCAATGCAAAGTAAGAATCATCAGGTTTACACGGTGTCGCAGACAAAGATAGCGCTGAGCTGGAACGACGACAAGAGGATCATATTTCCCGATACGACGGACACGCTTCCGTGGGGTTGTGACACATGTAAATAAACTGTACATAGGTGTAAAAATGGACACACACACACACACACACACACATTTGTTGAACGTTGTATCTTTATTCTTATTAAACCTTACTACAAGTCAGACTTATTTATCCAACTGTTGCGCGAATTATCGAATCCTAGCCATTTCAAATATAAGTTATTTTCGCGTCCGCGCGGTACTTTCTCGATCAGATAAATATCTGGATATTCGACTTCGGTGAGTTCCTCCTCGTAGAAACCCGGGCAGACAAACAGTTCCCAGAATTATTCAGCACCCTGTGAGAAGTTTGTTATTTGATACCCTTGTACGAAGAACATGCAAGTGCATTCTTTGATAACTAACGAGTCGTGGACCGGTTCCTGGAATTATCACCAAGATGATCGAAACAGATCAAATTACTTTTGCGTATGGAATGCAAAAACATTATTAGCCTAACGATTCTCAGAATATCTCGTCGTCGTAATAGCCTTCGACTTGTGACCCTGGATGAATCCTCATTGCCTCCCCTTGCTCGCATTCCGATGCGCTATGCAACGAGGTAGATTTCTCTGCACGACGTGGCACTCTGATTTCAAGCAGCAAGCAGTCGAAAACTTTAATCATAAGAGTAAGTGTAGGAAGTGTAAGAAGTCTGAGAAGTAAGTGTTATTGTTCTTCGACACCCTAGTTTTCGCGAAGGGTACAGTTTTGTGATTCATAGTTTTTGTCACAGAAATGGAAAATATAGTAGCGGATGTTTTGGCCCAGGTCGACCCCCGGGATATGTGGTTCCAGGCAGAGGCGGCAATGGGGCTCGAAGAGCGGATCGAGGCCCTGCTTGAAGTACAGTTCGAAGATGATGATAGTAGCGTCGCGAGCCAGGAGTCGAGAGAGAGAGAGCTAGTGGTTTGATGACGGCTACGCGAGCAGCGCCTTGTTCCAGAGCTCCGCCGCGTCATCCCTGCCCGAAGACTTGGATCACGTCGTCTACGGGGGTCATGGAGGGCGGAGGACTGGGATGAGGTGTGGATGCCGGAGAAGGATGTAGTAGAGTAAGAAGAGCAATAGGGAGTAGAGCAAGAGGAAGAGGAAGGAGAACAAGAGATTTGGAGCGAAGATGGGGACGGTCCCATCCCGTGGTGGTGGCCTTCGGAGGACGAGGGCTCAGAGTAACGTCTCGGTTCCGGTAAGTTGATATAATTTTCATCACATTTTGTTCGGTTATTCTAATAATAATATTTGTTATAAATCTCAGACAGCTGCGCGCCACCACCACACTGTAAATATGTATATAGCTTTAGGTTAGTTCATAAGCATTCCATACACCTTAGCTAGTTTAGGTTAGTCTATAAATATATAGGCTAAGGTCTCTGTAAATATATAGGCGTCGGATTTATATTTATTATTGTTCGTTATGATTGTTTCATAATGACAAATGGTTATATTCAGTTGTGGAAGGGTTGTTGGTTATGAAACAGCCAAAAATTCAGGGATGAAAATTAGTATTCAAGCGATCTTCGAGGAGTAAAGAATCTTCTCTAGAAAGAATCTATCCTCACGATAGAGATAATATTGGATGTACAAGGTTTCGAAAACTTTTACGACGAATTTATAGTAAAGGAGCTGGCTGCAATCACTGTTCAAGCGGATGACGCAGGCAGATATGGTATGACTCGCATCCTATTCAAACCACCTTGTTCTTGGCGAACCTTACCACCAAAATGCAGAGCTACCAATTCCTGGTTGACGCGGAATTATCATGGATTAGAGTGGAATGATGGTGTGATGTCTTACGATAATGTGCAGACAGCATTGAAGAAAATTGTTGAGCCTGCAAGTTATATCTATGTGAAGGGAAATGAGAAGAAACAGTTGATCCGGAAAACTATCAACGACGATTTAAAGCCAGTGATCGATCTGGAAGAATTAGGATGTCCGAGTCTTGGATTCTTGCAAAACATCAAAGTGGGTGGTTGGCACGAGGACCATCACGGAAACATTGTCGCATACCGGTGTGCCTCGGAAAACGTTCAGCGATTAAAATCTTGGTTTTTGAAGGATTGTACCGGATATCTTCATAAATCTTTGCAGATATATCTTTAAGTGGGAAGTTTGAAACAAATGAGGAAGGAGGATATAGCATTTTTAACGAAACAATTTATCCTTATTTATGCATCGGATATCATTGACGAGGTCTGGGAAAAACTATCAGAGGCTATGAAGAAGGACGAGGACATCATAAGCCTGAAATATCGAAAAAGTGAACATCACTGTTTGCTGAAAGAGGACGAATTTGATGAACCCATTCCCAATGACAAATGAGTTCGTGAATTTCCAACAGTAAATGGTTGAAGTAGCTCATCAGATTTGGCTAAGGTCGTTGAGTGTATAAAAATTAAACAATTCCTAAAAATTATTGTTTTTATTCCAAAATTATTAATATGAATTATAGAGGTCATCAATATAAGAATTATAAGATTTATCGGTTTTTGAAAATGGGAAGATCAATAAACAGTCATTTAGTCCACTGGCTTGCAAATACTCGCGGTAATGTCTACGTTGAAACATTAAAAACATTATTGAAAAAAAAAAACATTAAATGGTAAAAACATTAATGTTTCTTAATGAAACATTCATGCCCGGTTACATAAACGTGGGGATCCCTTCGATCACGGGGTGAATCTTACCCCGAGGGTGATCTGTCAAATGTTTCATAGCAATTGTATCCGCTCTATGGCAGAAGAACTGCGCCTATGTAATTGTTCACGCGTCTGACAATTATTAATATAGGTTAATTGGTATAAGCAATGGACTCGAACGTTTCGTCATTGGCATCGACGTCATTGTCGTCATCATCTTCGGAATCATATTCTTCTTCCTCGTTCAATAGCTCTGATGAGGCGTCTACGGAAAATTCGACTAAAACAATTCGTCTAAAACAATTCGACTAAAAAACAATTCGACTAAAAACAATTCGACTAAAAAACAATTCAACTAAAAACCAATTCGACTAAAAACAATTCGACTAAAAAACAGTTCGACTAAAACAATTCGACTAAAAAGTAATTCGACTAAAAACAATTCGACTAAAAACGATTTGACTGAAACAACCTGGTTACAAAACTTCGATGAAAATGGCGTGACCTGCGGCGAGCCTCCCACCCGGTGGCTGTGGCTCCGGAAAGGTTAGAATAGGTCAGGCCACCTCACTGATCCCCCACACACGCACACACATGCGAAATACCCAGACGGCGGCTATGGCTTTCGAAAGGTTAGAAAAGGTTAGGCCACCCCATTGATCCCCCCCCCCACACACACACACACATGCGAAATACCCAGACGGCGGCTATGGCTTTCGAAAGGTTAGAATAGGTTAGGCCACCCCATTGATCCCACACACACACACACACACACACATGCGAAATACCCAGACGGCGGCTGTGGCTTTCGAAAGATGAGAATAGGTTAGGCCAATATATATTTTAGTCGAATTCTTTTTTAGTCGAATTGTTTTTTAGTCGAATTGTTTTAGTCGAATTGTTTTAGTCAAATTGTTTTTTAGTCGAATTGTTTTAGTCGAATTGTTTTAGTCGAATTGTTTTTTAGTCGAATTGTTTTTAGTCTAATTGTTTTTTAATCGAATTGTTTTTAGTCGAATTGTTTTTTAGTCGAATTGTTTTAGTCGAATTGTTTTAGACGAATTGTTTTAGTCGAATTTTCCGCAAAGCCTGATAGTACGAGAGCCCACGACCAAGATTTTTGTCTCATAGCAACTCGGCTAAAACCTTTTGTAATCGATAGATTATACGACCCCGAACTCGGAAATGCAGTTTTCAGACATTTTGCGCGTAGCGTCCGATCCAGGCGAATTTTCAAAACTGTCAACAAATTGAGCCAACCTGATCCATAGCAACTCGTCTGATTTCCAGAACGTAGTTAGATGGTGCTCTTGAGGTACCAAAATCACGTTTTTCAGACACCGGTAGCGTAGCGTATGTCCAGTAGACCATTTTGAAAAAAAAAAAATGAGACAAAAAAATGGATGTATAGCATCCCGTCTGAAAATCATTTTTATAAGTACAGTGGCGTAAGTTGATGTGGAAAAAAACAATTTTCAGACAAAAATCGTGTCACCACACGTGTTCGGAGCATTTCGAAACTGTCAACAAATTTAGCTAGCCTGATCCATAGCAATTCGTCTGAAAACTGTTGCACATGATAAAGTAAGTTACCTAGACATAGAAAAAATTATTATCAGACGAATTGAGTGTAGCAGCTAACCTATCAGACAATTTTTCGACAGCTAAAAATCGTAAAATACCCGTATTCGTGCATGTATTCATGCTGCACTCATACTCATAAGTTTAGTGGGGATCCGCTGGGTCGTAGCGGAGTTGAGTCAGGAGCGTAATAAGTGAATAGATAGCCCATTTTGACATAGGACCGTAACAAGTGTTGGAGCATTGCAAACGACCGCGGAGCGTTGCTTTTCAAAATGCTCCGAACACATGTGGTGACACGATTTTTGTCTGAAAATTATTTTTTCCACATCAACTTACGCCACTGTACTTATAAAAATGATTTTCAGACGGGATGCTATACATCCATTTTTTTGTCTCATTTTTTTTTTTCAAAATGGTCTACTGGACATACGCTACGCTACCGGTGTCTGAAAAACGTGATTTTGGTACCTCAAGAGCACCATCTAACTACGTTCTGGAAATCAGACGAGTTGCTATGGATCAGGTTGGCTCAATTTGTTGACAGTTTTGAAAATTCGCCTGGATCGGACGCTACGCGCAAAATGTCTGAAAACTGCATTTCCGAGTTCGGGGTCGTATAATCTATCAATTACAAAAGGTTTTAGCCGAGTTGCTATGGATCAGGTTGGCTCAATTTCTTGACATTTTTGAAAATTTGTCCAGGTCGCACGCTACGCGCAAAATGTCTGAAAACTCAATTTTTTGAAATAAAATGACAATCACTATGTACGTTTTCAATATCAGACGAAATGCTATACATCCGACTGCCTATTTTTTTTGACATAGCAGAAATGGCCCCCCACGAAGACGCTACACTTTTGAACATTACTACCCTCTTAGTCGGGTTCAGGGTCATATCATCTATCAATTTTAAAAGGTTTTAGCCGAGTTGCTATGAGACATGGTTTTGGTCGTGGGCTCTCGTACTATGATGAGGAAGTCCCGGAGGTAATCGCCGATCAGCGCGCGGTGCATAGTTTTGCTGCCATAGAGCGGTTATAATTATTATGAAACATTTGACAGATAACCCACAGAGCAAAATTTGCCCCGTGCTCGAGGGGATCCCCACGTTAATGCAACCGGGCTCAATATCAATCACTTGTTATTGAATACCCCTTTCATCTTCACACACCTAGAATTTCACATTTCTCTTACCTCTCGCCAAGTGACAGCTGACATTACCATGTCGATTTCAGTTCCCGTCTCTCGTCAATTTCTACTGATTATTGTTGATATGAACGGTGAATCGTCATTAAATAAGTGTCAATATTTTCTATTATTTTTTTCATATTTTGAGTCAAAAATTCAGATTTTAATCTCTATTCACAACAGTTATAGATTTTCACATAAGACGCTGGGCCAAATCCTGATTTTTCAAAATTAATTTTTTGAAAAACTAAAACGTCAATTGAATCGAGCAAAATATTAAGAATCAAAAACCTTATAATATTCTCCGGCGTTTCTTTGTAGTTTTCAAAAATCTTTAAATTTTATGAAGCTGTTGAGCTACTTTAAATAAATAATTCACCACAATATGAATACTGACTCTCTCTATCCTTTTCCCTCCTTTCTAAGCTTACTCTAGAGTAATTAAATACCGCTGAGCGGCATAACTGTTCGGGATGGGAATGATTGGAACGACACATATATTTATTGAAAAAATCTTTATTTGTAGAAATACATAATTATACTAATTTCTTCACCCCACTTATGGGATTGTATTCAACCACTCGATCGTGTAAGATCAAACAGTATGCCGAAGTATCGGTAGGGAAGTTGTCTTTGCCTTCAAACTCGAGACGAACGTCTACAGGTCCAAACTTGAACGACTCGTTTTGTTTCGAACAGTCGATGACGAATAGGGAGGCGTACTGTAGTATTTCACTCTTTTTCAGCAACGGTTCAGGTTCCTTACCGTAATAGGAGGTTTGAAAACTTGCGTACATTTCTTACAACAGAGCATACTGATTATGACTCATATCGAGATTCAGGTTCCCATTGGGATAACATTGAAAAATCAAGAAGAGTTTAACGTCGGTGATGTTGCAGTGATCGAAATGGCTAGCGCTTTTATTCAGCTTATTCTTGCGACTTGTTTGGAAACCCAGTATAACGTAGCGAGGTTTCTCCAACTAAGTCGATGTCTTCACCGTCCAAACGATCATGATTTTCGACGATATAGCGTGCGAAAAACAGGACAATGTGTAAACTTCTTAGACTAGGGAACCCTCCGGAGGTACAGGATGGAGGTACTTCGGAGAGGGCGGTTGAAGAAATGTATAAAGGAGTAAATATTGTATCGACACCGAGTTTATTATACCATGGTCAACGCCAGACTGCCTTTCCTTCGCTCTCTACGCATTATCGCATTCACTCCCTCACTCACTCACTCTCTCTCTCGAGTAATTCTAACTATCACGTTATTTGCATGTCGGAAACCTGGCTGAAACCTGCGATCTCTGATGAGTTGGTTCGTCTGCCTGGATACCAACTTTTCCGGTGCGATAGGATTGGACGTGGCGGCGGCGGTGTGGGAGTCTTCGTACGCAATTCTTTCCAAGCCCGTGTCCTCGATTCTTCTGGGGACACCTACTCGCATAAACCTGAGTACATCCTGATGGAAATATCGCCTGTTGGTTCGTCGAAGGTACTACTTGCGTCTGTCTACCGTCCTCCTCACATTGGTCATCTTGAGGAATTTATTAACCGTCTCCTGGCCTATTCGTCGTCTTACTCCAATCTTGTCATAATGGGTGATTTCAATACGGATATGACCTGTAACACCTTCGATAGTCATCATATGCGTAGCTTTATTGATTCATCTAGCTTCTTTTTAGTTCCCTATCAGCCCATTCATATTCTTCGTGACTCTTCTACCTGGCTGGATCTTTGTATAGTTGATGATTCTCACAAGGTGATTGATCATGGCCAGCATGATGTCCCATTCCTATCGGCGCATGATCTGATTTTCATATCCTATCGTGTCAGGGTACAGCGTGTCTCATCTCGAGCCTTTATCTGTCGCGATTTTCGTCTTTTTGATAAGCAAAGATTGCTTCAAAGTCTGGATGCGTTGGACTGGAGTCATTACTATTTAATGCAATCTATCGACGAGAAAGTTGAGTTTTTGAACTCGGTTATTCTTGACTGCTTCGACCGCCTCGCGCCCCTTCATTTAGTCTGTCCGCGTACGCTTCCTGCGCCCTGGCTCACGCCCGAAATCAAGCTCATGATGGCGCAGCGCAATAAAGCTCGCAGAGTATGGCGCAGAAATAGATCAGACTCATTGTATGTTAGGTTCAAAGCTCTGCGCAACAAGGTTCAGAACGAAGTCCGTGCAGCCAAAAAAGCTTACTTTCTCTCGAGGCTTGGATCCCTCAGTGATCCTAACTCGACCTGGAAGGAACTTCGTCGTCTAGGGTTGATCCGCTCTCGCTCTTCAGATCGTCCTCTCGTTGTCCCTGCTGAAGCTCTTAACGTACACTTTGCTAACACTGGGGGTGGCGATGCTCAAGTGGTCTCCTCCTCCTCGGAGCTTTGGTTTCTAGGTGAGGTTGGCTATGACGATTCTAAGTTCTACTTTGCCAATATTTCCTTTGATATCCTGGTTGAATCACTGCTTTATGCCAAATCGGGATCTACTGGTGCTGATGGCCTCTCTTCGGAGCTTATCAGCCTAGCCCTGCCTTCGATCCTACCGCATATTCATCATCTTCTTTCTTTTTCGCTCACCTCTGGTTCCTTCCCTGAGCTCTGGAAGTCTGCTCTCGTTTGTCCCCTCCCTAAAATCAAGTCGCCTGTAAACTTCAATGATTATCGTCCCATTTCTATCTTGTGCTCGCTAGCTAAGGCGCTTGAGAGAATTGTTGCCGATCAGGTCATGGGTTTCCTTGAGAAACGTAATCTTCTTGATCCTCATCAGTCGGCGTATAGAAGGGGGCATAGTACTCATACTGCGCTCATTCGTGTTATTGACGATGTGAGACATGCCATGGACAATCGCATGGTGACCATCATGGTTTTCTTCGACTTCTCTAAGGCCTTCGATCGTGTCCGTCACGGACTGTTGATTGACAAGCTTAGGCTCCTTGGTTTCTCTAACACCGCCCTTCGGTGGATCTGTGCCTATCTCTGCTGTCGTAAGCAAGCTCTACGACCTGGCGACGGTCCGATCACGTCGTGGCAGCCTGTCTTCAATGGTGTCCCACAAGGCTCTGTCCTCGGTCCTCTGCTCTTTACGCTGTATATACGTGATCTTAAAGACTGTTTAAGGTTCTCCAGCAGGAATCTTTACGCGGATGACTTGGCAATCTACCATCACTGCCTCCCACATGAGCTCTCCGAGGGCATCGCCAAAGTCAATGAGGATGTGGCTCTAATTTCCGACTGGGCCTCACGAAATGGATTGCTACTGAATGGGGCCAAAACCAAGTCGATGATACTGGGTACCCGTCGTTACATCAAGACCCTGGACTTCTCTGCTCTACCTGCCATTCGGGTTGGAGCTGACCCTGTACCGTCTTCGGACAATGTGCGGCACCTAGGTGTTACCATCTCCAACACTTTATCGTGGAGTGCTCATGTAGCGGACGTCTCCAAGAAAATTAACGGAACGTTGTATCAACTGAAACTCTGCCGTGACTTGCTTCCCCGTGCTTTGCGGGAACGTCTTATTTCCACCTTGGTCTTTCCACACATCGACTACTGCTGCACTATTTACCTGGACTTGACTGATGGACTCAACCTGCAGCTTCAGAGAGCACTCATCTCCTGCGTACGGTTCATTTTCGATGTCAGGAGGGATGCGCACATCACGCCATACTACTGCAAACTCAGATGGCTCAAGGTGGCAGCCAGACGGCAAAACTTTCTTGGATGTCTGTTATACAATGTCATGCATACTGGCACACCATCCCACATGTCCGCCATTACTGCCACAAAACCTGCATCAAGTCGTTCTACTCGGACTCCTCTGGATCTTCTCTACGTGCCGCCCTGCAGGACCGAAATGTTTATGAACTCCTTCATGGTAGCTGCTCCTCGTCTCTGGAACACTCTACCGTCCGAAATCCGTACTTCTTCGAGCATTGGAATCTTCAAGCGGGCACTCCTTGGCCATCTTCTTGCTTCTAATCTGTCATGATCTGTTTCCGCTTTCTTTTGTTACTGTGTACCTGGCTTAGGTCTTTCTGCAGTTTTTCCTCATGCCTTTTTACCGAATGGGGGTACTTACATCCTTTAAGTCGGCTGCAGCCGCAATTATTAATTATACTTTATCTATCTAAGTCTATCTGGCCACTGTGCTATCTATTTTTTTCTTCTCATCTAACTTCTATTTCCTACTTTCTATTTTCATTTTGTCATGTATATAGCTGCTACTTTTATTATTAATTTATCTCATGCATGTACTGACTGCTATCTCTGTTGTGTATTATTTCTTATGAATTTTGTATACTCTGTTTCTGCGCTTGAGGGGATGCTGTCCCAGAGCGCCTAATAAATGTCTCTCTCTCTCTCTCTCTCTCTCTCTCAAACTCAATCTGGCCAAATCTAAGGTTCTTATTCAGGGTAGTGGTACCTTTATAAATCGGATTGACTTGGCCAGTCTGCCTCCTATCACTGTTGCAGAAATCACACTCCCTTATGTTAGCAGTGTCCGAAATCTACCGGGCGATTATGTGGAAATTACAGGTTCCAAGCGCGCAGGTGCTGATTTATTCGAATATCATTGGCCGGCAGAATCGCGCTGGCAACTCTACCAACTTTTCAGTAACATCCCTAGTTCTGTCGTCTGCTAGATTCACACAAACATAACCTATTCCTGCCACGGTCTGACGCCATTTATATTTGACAACAATCGGAAACAAATAGCAGACGGACTCTAGGGATATTCGTGGCACGTCTGAAATTGGCGTCCCTCGTAATATTCGAATAAATCAGCGCCTGCGCGCTTGGAGCCTGTAATTTCCACATAATCGCTCGGTAGAAGTAATTATGAGTGCTAATCTTTCTTGGCGTAGTCATGTTATGACTATTTCTAACAAAATCAATTTCTCACTTTTTCGCCTCAAGTATCACCGTAATGCCCTGTCTCGTGAACTAAGGTCTTCTCTCGTCGTCTCTCTCATCTCCCCCCTGCCTGATTATTGTTGCCTTGTTTTTAATGACTTGACCGGTGAACAAAACCTTCTGCCTCAGAGACTGCTAAATAGTGCGATTAGATTCATCCTCGATTTGCGTCGCGATGAGCATATTACCCCGTATCGCAGGCAGCTGGGATGGCTATCAGTAAGATCCAGGCGTCTTTATTTCCTGGGCATAATGGTTTATAATATCTTACGGGGAGTGGTGCCGGTTTACTTGTCTGACCTTTTCACTCCACCTAGGTCACATGGCTCGCGTCCCTCGCGTCAGGCCTCTCCTGCTGTTTCCCATACGCCGGTGCATCGGACCTGTGTATTTAGAAATTCTTTTCTTCTCACAGCCGTGTACTTTTGGCATTCTTTACCGCCTGATATCACCTCCTCTCCAACCACTGGTACTTTCAAGAGCGGTCTGTTTGCGTATTTATTTACACTGGACACGGAATCCTCCTGACTGCTTCCGGCTGGCTGCGTTTGGGGGTACTAGTCACTAGTCACTAATGTACTCTGTATGATATGCTCGAATGCTGGTATGTAGTACTTCCAATTGTCATATAATTTTAATCCATCTGTCATTTTTATTTTTACGTATATATTTTTATCGTATTTTATTTATATTTTTATTTTTATTTTTATTTTATTTTACTTTATTTTATTTTTATTTTATTTTTATTTCTATATTTATTTTTACTTCTATGTACACTACTATTATTTCCAATATCCACCGTCTGTAATCGCTGCAGCCCATACTATTCTTATATGTTTATGTGATGCTTGTGTGTGCTAGAACGCTGCTGTATTCCAAATCATAATTCTGCATGCATGCTTTTGTAACTAGCATTTGCCTCAAGGTCCGCCAAGGCATAATAAATATGAATCAATCAATCAATCTCTCTCTCTCTCTCTGTCTCGCTATGGAACGAACTACGTTCCCTCGGACTCGCTCGCTCTCAGCGCACTGATTGTGCTGGCTTCTCAATTGAGGACCTTAACAGGCATTTTGCCGCGGTCTCCCGCCGCCCTACCTCTGCTCAGGAGGTCGCCAATTTTCTTAGCGACTTACCCCCGCCTGTTTATGATGACTCTCTTTTCTACTTTCGCGATATCTCCTCGCGCGCGCTCCTCGACGCCATCGCTCACTTTTCATCCCAATCACGCGGGGTTGACGACCTTTCTCTACGCAATATCAGGGAGGCTCTGCCAGCTATTTTCCCGTACCTTGTGCTCCTCTTTAACTGCTCGCTTAGCTCTGGCGTTTTCCCTGCCTTATGGAAAAGAGCTCGAGTTATCCCATTAGCAAAGGTCAAATCACCAACTTCTCTCGAGCAAATGCGGCCTATCTCCAACCTCTCACTCCTGTCTAAGGTACTCGAACGCATTGTGCTTGTACAGTTGATGACTTTCCTTGAGGATAGATCCTTGCTCGATCCTCGTAAGTCCGGTTTCCGCTAGGGCATGAACACTCAAACCGCCTTGCTTAAACTCACGGAGGATGTCCGTCGTGGCATCGACAATCGCTTGGTCACTATGATGTCTTGTTTGACTTCAGCAAGGCTTTTGATTCCATCCCGCACTCGCTTCTTCTGTCTAGGCTTCTCGCCCTTGGCATCTCCCAGCATGCCCTGTCCTGGATAGCCAGTTACCTTCAGGGCCGCTCGCAGGCTGTCGTTGGGCCCTCCGGGGAACTCTCCTCTTGGACTTCACTTGACCAAGGCGTCCCTCAGGGCTCGGTCCTGGGTCCGCTCCTCTCCCTCGTTTTTATTAATGACCTATCTCCTGTCCTTCGTCATGCTGATCACCTGCTTTACGCCGACGACCTGCAAATATATCTTCAGTGTCCCGCCGGTGAGGTTCCTGCGGCCATTAGCAGGCTAAACCTCGACATCGCCGCGGTCCACGGCTGGTCCTGCGACAACTGTCTGCGCCTCAACCCTTCTAAAACTCAAGCTATCATCCTCGGGAGCCCCCCTTTCGTCACGCGTCTCAGCGCTACCATCCTTCCCTCGATCATACTCGATGGCGTTAGCATCCCGTTTTCTCAGACCGTTCGTGACCTGGGGCTCCTGTTGGATGCCAAGCTCACGTGGGCACCTCAGGTCGACGCTGTCTCCAATCGCGTCCACCTTTCGTTGCGGCAGCTGTCGATGTCGCGGCGCCTGCTCTCTGCCTCCCTGCGTCGGCTGTTGGTCACCACTCTAATTTTTCCGCTGCTCGATTATTGCTCGGTTGTTTATCACGGCATCTCCGGCGTTCTTGATGTTCGGTTGCAGCGACTCTTTAACTGCTGCATTCGCTTCGTTTGCGGGTGTGCCCGGGACGAGCACATTACTCCTTTCCGGCGAGAGCTATGCCTGCTCACCGCGCGTGACCGTCGGCTGTATTTTCTTGGCTGCCTATTCGCATCAACCATCCGCTCTGGTAAGCCCGCCTACCTTCGGGCCCTTTTCGCGGGTCGCGCGGAGATTGCACCAGGACCCTCCCGGCGTGAACGGGGTGACTTTGTCATCCCTCGTTTCTCTACCGAGGCCTACAGGAGGTCCTTCTCTGTCGCTGCCGTGTACCTCTAGGAGTCCCTCCCGGCCAACATCCGGTTGGTCCGCTCGTACCCAGTCTTTCGGTCTCGTCTGCGGCAGTTTCTCTTCGAGTCTGAGTCTGCCCGCGTGTCCCAGGCTAGCTCATTCTTGTCCTCTTGCCTCTCTAGTTTTAACTTATTTTTATGTTATTTACTTCTCCCTCTTCCACTCTTAGTCTTCAAACTTTTATTCTAAGTTCTCTATGTACATTTTTCAGTTTTTCTTCCTTTTTTCTCTTACGATGTATTGTAATTTCTCACTTGCTCTTGGGGCCGAGGCGCACGGGACTCCATGGGCCGTGGACGGAGGGCATAGCCATACATATAGATATAACATCTGCAGTGAAAGCAAAGTGATGCGCATGCGCTAGGGCTTCTGCTTTCTGCTTATGGCTTGTGGACTCCTGTGTGCTTCCACCTTAAGTCTGCTCTGTTTGTATGTAGTAGTTCTTATGTTCTCTCTGCTGTCTCTTTCTATACGATTTTGTTTAAGTTGTATTGTTATCCAATATTGCCATGCATACAGAGAGATTATGGCTATGGTTTACACTCAGTCAAAGCCAACTCGGCACACTCCAGATTTTTCGTCTGTTTATTGCAGGCTGGCCGTCCTCTTTTCTTTTTTTTTTTTCGAATCGATGTCTTCCAAAAGCAAATCTATTCAACCAGAGAAAAAATGCAGATGGTTGGCCTGCAATAAACAGACGAAAAACCTGGAGTGTGTCGAGTTGGCTATGACTGAGTGTAAACCATAGCCATAATCTCTCTGTATATGAATAAACTATCTATCTATCTATCTATCTCTCGGCAGTCGTGTGTAAAGTGTGCTCCGTCATTTAAACAAGTTTTTAGTGGGAAAAAGTTAACAACAATTATAAAAACTATAGCGAATTGACCGGTGTCGTTTCAGGAACAATTTGATCTAGCGGTGAATGCGATAGCTATCGGGAGAGTGATACAGTGAGCTATTATTGTCTGGAAAAGAAATATTGATTTATGATCAAGGCGACGGCGACATTGTTGTCGCGTCACAGGATGACACGACAGTAACGCTCATCGAGACAACTAAACAATACACGGTAATCACGAAGTGCGGAATGGTCATTTACCGGCCGTACTAATACAAAAAGAAATGGATAGCTTGACGGAGTATGACGTATACCGCTGCTCCGCTTGCAAAAAGGCGATAGAAAATGTAGTGTCACGATGCAAGGCGTGCCCGAAACTGTTTTATCATCCGTCGTGCATGAGCAGACATAGAGTACTCGATAAGCGACAGGAACTAGTGCCGTGCAAGGGTCCGTTTGATACTTTCTCAGTTGAAACTACGGAGGGTCCCGCAACCAGGGATATTGGAGACAGATCGGGTTCAACGGGAGCAGTTCCGAAAAGGAGAAGTGTGAGTGTGTCGGGGGACTTTGATGATAAAATAGACTGGTTGGTGAAAACTGTGAAAGCATTAAAAGACGAGGTTGCATGTGTGAAAGAAGTTAAGAAGACAATTCAAGAAATAGTCCAGGAGGAACTGAAAGGAGTAAAGGCAGAAATGGAAGAAATAAAAAATATGTTGCAAGGGGGAACTCATGGTCCAGGAAGTGAAGCAATAAGAAGTTATAGTGATGCAACCAAAGCAAAGAAAAAGGAGAAAGTTATAATTATCAAACCGAAAGAACAACAAGAAAGTGAGGTCACGAAACAAACGATTAAAGAAAGGGTCGATATCAAGAACATGGCAGTGGGAGTGACAAGATTCAAGAAAGGCAGCAAGGGAACAGTGATTTTGGGATGTGAAACCATAGGAGAAGTTGAACAGCTGAAGACCATCAAAATGTCAGCACAACAAAAGCCAAAAATTAAAATCGGTAACATGGAAGAGGATGAATTAAAGTTGACCGATGAAGAACTGATCCAAACCATAATAAAGCAGAACGCAATGGAAGACACGGCAAGTTCGGAGATGAAAATCGTAAAAAGAATAAACAAAGAAGGAAGACACGAAGGATCTGTAATAATGATAGTGGACGAAGGAACACATCGTGAACTACTGGAAAAAGGCAAGATCAGCGTGGGATGGAGGAAATGTCCGGTGTATAACCACATCAACGTCAAGAGGTGCTACAAATGTTGGGGCTATTATCACATAGCGAAGAATTGCACGAAAGAGGAGACATGCCATAAATGTGCTGGAAATCACGAGGCGAGTAATTGTGAAGTGACGAAAAAGAAGTGTGCCAATTGTGCATTCAAAAATCAAGCATATAGACTTGAGTTGAACATCGAACACGATGCCTTGGATCGGGAATGCCCAACGCATAAAAGAGCAGTACAAGAAGAGAAGAGTGGGATGGAACAGGTAGCAACTATGGAAGGAAGAAACGCTATGGTATACGAATGCGCAAAGTCTTATAGCACATAAAGATGAAATACGACACCAGGTAGTGGACACAGTGAAACCTGCAATCATAGCATTATCAGAGACCAGAGTGACGGACGAAATGGGAGACAGTGAAGTGTATATGCCGGGGTACGGTGTCGTCAGGTGTGATGCGGAAAGCAGGAGCACAGGCGGTACTATCTTATACAGAGAGATTATGGCTATGGTTTACACTCAGTCAAAGCCAACTCGACACACTCCAGGTTTTTCGTCTGTTTATTGCAGGCCGATCATCTGCATTTTTTCTCTGGTTGAATAGATTTGCTTTCGGAAGACATCGATTCGAAAAAAAAAAGAAAAGAGGATGGCCAGCCTGCAATAAACAGACGAAAAATCTGGAGTGTGCCGAGTTGGCTTTGACTGAGTGTAAACCATAGCCATAATCTCTCTGTATGTAAGAGACGATATTAAATATGACACCATACCGATAAATAAAATAGAATCAAATTGTTGGTGTGCTGGAATAGAGGTCAAGGACAAATTCTTCAAAGGGGTTATAGTAGCGGTGTACAAAGTCGCATTAGGAAGTAAGAAAGAAAGGAATGAGTACAGGGAATATAGACCAAGAAACTATAATAAAATTGATGAGCCGGAATTTATAAGGAAATTAAGCAGTATATCGAGACAAATACAAGAGGTAGAAATAAACCAAAGAGCAAAAATGTTTGTCGATAATATAGTAGGGGCAATAGATATGTTTGCACCTAAAAGAATAGTTAAGATACCAAGGGTGTGGGAAGGGAAAAAATGGTACTCTGAAGATATAACAGAAGCAGCGAGAAGAAGAAATGAGACTTATAAAGTAGCAATTGCCACTGGTTCAGAGAGTCAATGGCAGCAGTTCAAAGCAGAAAGGAATGCGGTAGTGAAATTAATCAGAGAAAAGAAGAAGGAATATTATGAAAAGATGATAGATGATAACAAGAAGGATGCGACGAAGATGTGGAAAACATTAAAAGAAGTAATTAAAGGAGAAGCAGTGTCAGTAAAAAAGATAGAAAATATAGATTTTGAGATATTGAATGATGTGACGGGAGGAAGTATAGCTGATAAGTTTAATGCGTATTATGTGCAAAGTATAAGTGACATAGTTAACTCAATTCAACAAGATACAACTGGAAGTCCCAACAGAAGAAGAATCTTCACAGGTATTGGAATGAATAATGATAGAATAATGGAAAAGTTTAATCATGTTGGAATAGAGAAACTAGGAAAAGTAGTTATGGGACTTCCAAGAAAGAAGGGAACTGAAGAAGGAATATCAAGCGATATTCTACGAATGGCGTTTGGTGCAATAAAAGAGGAGTTTTTAGAAATAATAAATGGTTCTCTGAGAGAAGGATGTTGCCCGGACAGCTGGAAAACATCTACGATTATACCGATTCCGAGAATTAAAAAAGCCACGAAAGCAAGTCAATACAGACCAATTAATATGTTGCCTCTGTATAAAAAGGTGCTTGAATTAGTAGTCAAGAAACAAATTGAGAAACACTTGGAAGATAATGTCATTATAACAGAACATCAATCGGGATTTAGAAAGCAATATTCGTGTGAAACAGCAATTCAAACTGTTATCGACGAATGGAAAGTGAAAATTAGTGAAGGAAAAATGGTAGGAGTTATTTTCATGGACTTGAAGCGAGCGTTCGAAACGGTTGATAGGAAAATATTATTAGATAAACTTTACCAATATGGAATTAGAGAAAGGGTATTAGATTGGTTTCGCACATATTTAAGTAACAGAACACAACAAGTAAGGTTTAATGATACATGGTCTGAAGAGATCGGCAATGAATATGGGGTACCTCAAGGGTCAGTATTAGGGCCGTTATTATTTATTATATATATAAACGATATAGTAAATCTATGTCCAGAAGGGTGTAGTATGAAAATGTTTGCTGATGACACAGTGATATATGTAACTAGATTGGGCAGCGCAGAACTGGAGGCCAAAATGAATAGGTCATTAAGTGCAGTGGAACAATGGATGAACAGAAACAAATTAAAAATCAACGCGGAGAAAACAAAATATATGATTGTTAGTAGTATAAGAAAAACTGTGAGTGGCAATATTGTACTTAAGTGTCTGGATGGAACGGCTTTAGAGAGAGTGGAGAAAATGAAATATCTGGGTATAATTATAGATGAAAAACTACGATTTACAGACCACTGTGAGTATATGTTGAAAAAGATAGGTAAAAAAACGAGTTTTTTAAACAGAATGGGGCATTATGTATCTGCGTATACGAGATGTACCATTTATAAGGCAATCATAGCACCACACTTTGAGTACTGTGCAACACTGTTACTCAATATGGGAGAAACAGAGTTGAACAAACTGCAAATCGCGCAAAACAGAGCGATGCGCGTCATATTGCAATGCAACCGCTATACGAAGGTGGAAGATATGCTGAAGGCCATTCAATTTATGTCTGTGAGGCAAAGATTATATTATAATGTATGTATATTTATATTCAAATCTGTAAATAACTTGCTGCCAAAAGAATTTAAAAACCGGCTACAAACAGTAGCATCAAGGAGTGGTAGGGAAACACGCCAAGCAGATAGTATAATTATACAATTTAGAAAAACGAAAAGTGCGCAAAAAAGTATGTATTATGAAGTAGTGAAAATGTATAATGCGTTGCCAATTGAAATAAAAGGCTGTGAAAAAGTTGAGCAGTTCAAACGCGTGCTTAAGGAATATATTGCAGCAACAATAAAATAATACATTTTTAGATCTAAGAAATATGTAAGAATATATTTTTAGATGTAAGAAAATATGTCATAATATGTATACAAAAATAGCTGAGAAAGCTAATAAATATCAATCAATCAATCAATCAATCTCTCTCTCTCTCTCTCTCTCTAGGCTTGGGCATGTGTACATTGTTGCCCGGACGACCTTACAAATGTGAGAGCCTTCTTTTGCATGGGGCGACACAGAGACGTCGACTGTTTCTATCTCTGTTAGACGTACACTCGTATCCCGAAACATTTGGTGCGCGACGACGCTAATTTGCTGGTACTCTTCCGTCAGGACGAGATGAATCTGAAGCACGTCTACGACGATCACGTTAACACGGATATGGAGTACGCGCAATTCAGAGATTTGTGTTCCGGGTGTTGCACCGACAACAAGTACGCTCTCGTTGTTATCGACAAGGAAAGCGAGATGAACGATGGACGATGTAGGAAAGAATTCGACTGTTTTGTGAGCATGAACAAGTGATGAATGTATCGTGTTCGCATAACGGTGAGACAGTCGCGTTCCAGACCCAGCTGCGTCAACATGCATGGTACATTCCGTGAGCAAAGGAAAGTTTTGCGTGGTATCGCGAGAGCGAGCGACGCGAGTCGTCAGAAACATCGGATGCTGAGGTCAGACAGGGAGGCTGTCGAACGGACGATGAGCGATGTCTTAAAGCCGATAGTTACTCCGCTTGCATAATTGGTGAAAGTTTCCATTCTGGTCAAAAAGGAGATGAAACCGATTGAAGATGAAACCGAGCAGGATATGGAGACTGAAACGTTCGTAACAGCGGATGAAAGGGAAAAAGAGAGGAGAGTGTCAGTGAAACGTAGACTTACGGATATCTCACCATCGCTACCACCCGACAAACGTAAGGACATCTCTGAGGATGAGATCCGGCAGCCGCCTGCAGAAATGGAAACTGAAACGTTTCCAACAACGGTTGATGAAGGGAGGAGAACGAGGAAAGCGCCGACGAAACGTGGACGTACCGATATCGTACCACCACCGCCAACGAAGCATAAACGTACGGACATCTTGCCATCACTTATAAAATGGATACCTACGAATCTCTTACCATTACTGAGAAAACACGAGCGTATGGACACCTTGCTGCCATCAAACGTCTCACCGCCACCAAAAAAACGCAATTGTAAGGACGTCTTACCGCCACCGCCGACGAAACGCGGGCGCGTGGACATCTTACTGTTACCACCGTCGCCACCGAAACGTGTACGTAGAGGCGAAGGAGTTCTACCCAAGTACATGGTTGCTCGAAAAAACAGCGAAGTGGATTACGTTCACTGGGACGATCCCAACAAACTCGTGGACCGGCTTCGGCTGCTCCTGTCGTCGCAAGCGGCCGGCAATCCGAGCCACTCCAACGAAATCATTTCCATCGTTGAGGAACTGCGCGAGGCTGGAATCATTTATTAATCGAGTTGTGCGACTAGTCGGCGCCATTTGCACGTCGACCGTTGAAGAGCCCGTGCGCAAAATGGGCGTGGACGTGTTCGGACGACGGATTGCAAGGGCGCGATGAAACGTTTTCGAGAAAGGATATACACCGAATTGGACAACGGAGATATTCACGATGAGTGAGACCAAGAACACCGATCCGGTAACCCACAAGCTCGTCGACTACCGGGACCAGCCGATCGAAGAAGGTTTCTACGAGGAGGAACTCACCGAAGTCGAATATCCAGATATTTATCTGATCGAGAAAGTACCGCGCGGACGCGAAAATAACTTATATGTGAAATGGCTAGGATTCGATAATTCGCGCAACAGTTGGATAAATAAGTCTGACTTGTAGTAAGGTTTAATAAGAATGAAGATACAACGTTCAACAAATGTGTGTGTGTGTGTGTGTGTGTCCATTTTTACACCTATGTACAGTTTATTTACATGTGTCACAACCCCACGGAAGCGTGTCCGTCGTATCGGGAAATATGATCCTCTTGTCGTCGTTCCAGCTCGGCGCTATCTTTGTCTGCGACACCGTATAAACCTGATGATTCTTACTTTGCATTGAATTTCGACTTTTTGTTAGATTTTGATGCTGCAGAGCACATTGTATACCGTGAGAATCACGTGAATCCGAATAGATCCATGCTACTGAAAAGCGAATATTGGCGAATATGACGTCATTTTAGCGGGCTAACCACTCGTTGCGCTGAACAATCCCTAGGGTGATTTTGGCGCGCGGTCGATGCAACTCGGCAGCCATTGTTGATAGAAGCCGGCTGACTGTCAATACATCGCGGAAGGTAGACATGTGGGGTTATGTTCGTTTATTTTAAGCAAATGATTAATAAGGCGAATAAGAACTACGTGAATAAGCCATGAATATTTATCAAAAATCTATCAATTAGTTTTGAATGATATCTTAATACAATCAAGGAATTGGTTGTTCTCGATGAACTCTTTGATTCTAATTAATTTGCAGTTATAGCTTAAGTTAATTCGTTGATTGTACTATGATATTATTTAAAACTGATTGATCGATTTTTGATAAATATCAATAACTTATTCACGTAGGTTTTATTCACTTCATTTATCATTTGCTTAAAATAAGCGAACATAACCCCACATGTCTACCTTCCGCGATGTATTGACAGTCAGCCGGTTTCCAACAACAATGTCCAACAATGGCTGCCGAGTTTCATCGACCGCACGCCAAAATCACCCTAGGGGTTTTCAGTGCAACGAGTGGTTAACCTGCTAGAAATACGAAATATTCGCTGTCCGGTAACATGGATCCATTCGGTTTCACGTGATTGTCCCGGTATAGTCATCGAAAGTTATGGTTTCCGGTGCAGCCCCCTTGACTCCCTTGGCACGTTTCCGCTCTCTTTTTTCACCTAGAACCTTGAAGGAATATAATTTAGCTCTTAAGCCTATAAACTCAGTCATTATCTTCCCGTTATTTTCATCTTTCATCAATCCCAACACTTTTTCGTTGGTCAACGGCATCTCGTGAATATTTTCCGGAGGATAGTCGGAAGTATCGAATCGGTCCGAATCACGTTTCATGAGTTCGTATATATCGGGTACGGTAAAGTGATATATGAGACTATCCGTATCGGTATACATAAGCTTTGCTCGGTGACCAAATCTTCTTTTTATGTAATTATAATGGGAATCGTAAACGTAAGTTTTAGAGAGGTCTAGAATAGAGAATCCTGCATATACAGGTTTATTGAATTTAATTTTCGTTCGATTTAATTTCTTACACGCCGAAAACCTAAATAACGTTTGCCCGTCTGCCCAAAAGGCAGCCCAGTGGTCGGTCATCTCCGGCGCCAAACCCGAAGATAGCCGGACCAGGCCCGATGATCGGGCAGCGTCGGGAGTCGGCCCGAGTAGGGTCGACACACGGCCCGGAGCACCGACTGCCGGTCCTGCCCCACTACCGCGGCGCGGGCCAATGGGCGCTGCGCGCCAGTAAGGTCGGTCCGCGCCGCCAGTATATAAGTAGGGACCGTAGGCCTCATTAAGTCACTCATCCCCAGACCTCCAGGAAAGCAACACCCGGAAACTAGAGAGAAATAAAAGCATTTAAAACTACCTCGGATGTCTTATCAACCTCACCAAGAAAAACCAGTCCTCTTTAGGACTAAAACCCCTAGACGCAACGAGCCACCTCCAGACTCCCTCCTTCGGTTAGGAGTCAACTTCTTTCTGCCGAAGGAAGCCGAGGCCGAGCAGGACGGATTGAGACTCGTCCGGGGTTACGCAGCCGGGGTCACCTGGCGAACCCGGCTCCGATTAGTTGACCGAGAGACTCGGCCAACACAGGCTCCTCGACGGGACACTCGCGACGTGATTCCCGGGATCAACCGCCGGAGAAGAGAGATCCAGCTGACCGACTGGTCTTTCAGCCAGTCCGTGTGCATAAAACCCGACGCCCGAGGATTCCCTCCCCGCATACTCCAGGAGCGGAACCGGGAAGAGGAGGCACCGTCGAGGAAGCCCACACGACCCTGTCGTCCGACCACCCAGACGAAGGGTACTGACGCCTTAGGCGTAACAACAAAAGCCTGGATCATATCGGACATAAAATACCCGGCGCACCTACCGGCCATCCAGGTGCCCAAAAGAGGAAGGAGCGCGATACTATTACGCCCCCCCCCCCCCTTCGGTGGTTCCCTAGAGTAGAAAAACCCCTTTTTCCTCTAAGTAAAACACCAACCCGCTAATAAATTCAATTATTGACATATCTTCACCGAATATAGTACGGCTATGAAAATTTGGTTCAGCGATGAGCGCTCTCGCTCCGTGTCTACCATCCCGCTTTGTAATTAGCCGCACATCTCTGTGTTTTCTAACATTTTCTATGGTTTTCCCGGAAACAGCGTCGTTCATAAGTTTGTAAAAATTCTTTTCAAAATCGTTGTTTGACTTTTTTCTCAATTCGGACGTTCTCGTCCCGACGTTCGACGGCTCAGCTGAGACGAACCACAGCTTCAGTCGTGAATTTATACTTCATACAGCGAACTCCTCGCGTCGGTGGATGCACGTTATAGGCGATAAGACGGTCGACCGGAAAAAGAGCTGCTATGACTGACCAGAGAAAACAGTACGGATCGTCGTTCATAATAGGCTTCTGTCCTGTGTATACTGTTGTAAAATGTGGGTTGCGATATGTAATAAGTTATTCATAATGGGTTCCCGAGGGAAATAAAGTGAATCAAGTGGAATTATAGAAATTGGGAAAAAGGGTTATATATTCTGAAATATAGGTCTGTACTAGTAGTGAGCTAGAAACAGACTGATTTGTTTTACAATGATGCTTGTTGACTCAGCAACCGAGGTTCTTATATTTTAAAAGATATCTTCTATCATATAGGCTACAAGATGTTAATCACATATAGAATTAATGATATAAGGGTGACTTTACCAAATGTAACACTACCCCCCTCCCCCCCCCCCCCCCATTAGTAAAAGAGTCGACCCGACTCTTGAGGTGCATATAATGACGAATAAAAGTGTGTAAAATCATCATAAGAATTAACAAGTTTATGTGTGCTCTGTTTGGAAGAATTGGAGCTGTGGCTCAGGAATTTTAAGTTTTCCCCAAACACTATCCGACATTTGTCTTCACTCCCAAGATAAACCACAGAAAACCTTGGGAAGATAGTTGAGTCTTATCAAATCAAAGTGTATAAGTGTGTTGCAAAATGTTCTTTGGATCTTGAGTCGTTGAGCGGGTTCAGGAAGATGAGCAGGAAGAGGTAGTAGGAATCAGTAAACTGGAAACAGGAACCAGGAACCAGGAACCAGGAAAACAGGAACCCGGAAACCGGATGAAGTGGTTGGAGGGATAGGAGGACCGAGGACTGAGGTTCAAAATTCCTTGAAGGTCCAAATCTCAATACCCCAGGGATAGGAGGACCGAGGACTGAGGTTCAAAATTCCTTGAAGGTCCCAATCCCAATACTCCAGAAAGTTTCTTTTCTAAACCTCTTCGAAAAATTCAGGAAAACGACCTAGAAAGGAGGACAAATATGAGTCTTACATAGAAATAATAGGGTCCTAGGTTAGAGTTTTCGAAAATTCTTCCAAATTCTTTTAAAATTTCTTGTAAAACAAGAAATTTAATTAATCTTCCTTCAATTGAAATTAGCATAAATTGATAAATTGAATTCTTCGATCGGATAAATGAAATAAATATAAATTAGAACGATCTTATCTGGAGAGAAGTGGGAAAACCGGAATTGTTAGGTCAGGATGGGATGGATTAGGCTTCCGTCTTTTCGTCTCAAAATATTTTTCAGTATTCCAGTAAGAGAATCTTCGAATATCAGGAGCTGGAAAACTTGGATTAATCTTTATAAACTAAAATATAACCTATAAACACAATCCGTTCAGATCTCCATTATGACAATATGGTTATATTTTATGTAAACTACAACGACATCTAGCGTTGCTTTCAATAAGATTTCTAGCGGGAATCGATTTGAAATCGAATTTTAGCGGGAGTCGAATTAAAAGAGCATATGAAAATTCTATTGTTTATAATAACTTTCGTTAAACAAATGAAGATCTATCAGAAAACCTGTGAGAATTCTGTATTGAAAACGACTCTTGTTGAATAAATGAAGATTTCACTGAACACCAATAAAAATTCTTCTAAGAAAACTATATTTGTTAAACAAATGATGATAAATAAATGCATTGAAGAAGAAGAAGCTCTCGATAGCGTCACTCGCCACCATGAATCCGACTGAGACTGACGCGATCCGAAACGGAATAGAGTCTCGCGCCAAATACATTTAAAAAAAAATTTTTTCAAGCGCGAGACTCAACGAGTCTATATACCCGAGAGGCAACTACCCCAACCTATAACGCGAATTAGTATCCTCGTTTTCTTTCACCTCACATACTACACGAATTGAAACTAATTTAATCTAGGATATAGGCATGAAAAGCTTCCATTTGAGCCCTAGATCGATTGAATCGGTGTCCGGAGTGCTGAAATATAAGTAACTACCGTTTCTGAAACCTCGTTTCCTCGTTAAAATTTTCTCTTTCCTGTTCTTCAGACAAAGATTCAGCCTACTAAAACCATTCCCATAAAATCACATTTCGTCGCTGAACGCAGGACGTATGTTCGATGCTTATACACAGAACTGTTGTAATCGGGATCTTGAGGATCTTTCTTACAACTACAATTTATTGAAGGTTCGTTGTCGAATTAAGAGTTAGAACTCAGTCGTACAAAAGTGATAAAGTTTTATTATTATATGAAGAGTTTTACAAAGCTTTACTACGTCTAGCAGAGATCTGGCATAGCCTGCCCTAATATCTCGGTCTTGATGTTCTGACTATGAGTGGTACAGTGATTGCTTATTTATTACGTTAAGGAGGTCGCGCTGCGTCTGCAGTTGTTGTTAGTTGCGTTAAGGCTTCGTACTTGCACATTCCATAGTAGTATTACCAAAGTGTGGCTCAAACATCTGGATTGCAACACCTTGATACTCGGGTTGCAACATCCCTCCCCCCTTAGGAAGAAAAGCCCTTAGGATTTTCTCCTGAAATCAGTTAAATCTGCTGGCTTGCGTCGTCGTGCGTGCGTTCGCCTATTATGCTATGTATAGGTTAGTAATTTACATAATGTATCCCGTTTACAATGTTTTAATATAATCGTTTCCTAATCTAAGTTAGCATAACCCATTTTCTATATCATTTTTCCACCGGTAAATTGTTCCAAATTTCATACTCAAGTCATATTATTCAATAAAAGGTTTTAATCGATTTACATGTACTCTGAGATTCTTCCTATTAACCTTTATGGTGTAGTTATCGTTTGAGTTTACCTCTAGAATAGTATAAGGATCAATTCATTGAGATAAGAGTTTCTTCGATCGTCCTCTGCGTACAGTCTCGTCGTACAGTAGTACCTTGTCTCCAACCTTGAACCCTCTTTCTTTGGTTCGTCGGTCTTACTCAATTTCTGACCTCTCCTTGGCTTGTTGCAGATTTTCTTTGGCTATGAGATAGCTGGCCCGCAATCTCTCTCGTAATTCTCGCGCGTAGTCGTCATAGGTGTACGTTGGTTCTGGATCCTTCTTCAGCGATGTTGGTAGTTCGGCTGGGTGCCCATACACTAGCTCGAATGGCGTAAATTTCGTTGCGGTGTGGGGTGTCGTGTTGTATGCAAACATAGCATATGGTAACCATTCGTCCCAATTGCTCTGTTCTTCGTTCAGGCAGTGTCTCAGATATTCAGCCAACGTCCTATATGATCGTTCTAAGGCTCCATTGGATTCAGGATGATAAGCCGTCGTCTGGATTTTGCCGATCTTCAACAGTTTACAAGTATCTTTGAAAACGTTACTAAGAAAGTTCGTACCTTGATCGGTGAGTATTCTCTGTGGTATTCCGTGTTCGCATATGATCCTGGTCGCAAATTCCTTGGCTACGGTGTTAGCTTCTTGGTTCGGAATGGGTATTGTTTTGCTGTACTTGGTTAAACAGTCTTGGAATGTGAGAATATATCTATTTCCTTGTTCCGTTTCTGTCAATGGTCCTACGATATCCGATGCACATTTTTCAAACGGTTGATTTGGAGTGTCGGTTATGACCGTTGGTGCCTTCGTCTTCTGGCTGAGTTTGTTCTTCTGGCAATTCTCGCAGCTCGAGATGTGTTCTTCTACGTCTTTCCGTAATCCTGGCCAATCGTGCTTCAATCGAATTCGTTCAATTGTTCCGTTTACTCCTTGATGTGCTCCTAATGGTGTGTCGTGGTACTCATAGATGATCCTGTTTCGATCTTCCTCCAAATATTCTTGTTCTTGGTTGTTCGATTTATCCTTTTCTTTCTGCTGACTTCTGGTCACTGCGTACATGCGACTCGAGGCATCTGCGTTGGTATTTGCCTTGCCCGCCTTGTACTCGATCTCATAATCGTACTCTTCCAGCTTCAGTCACGATCTCATGAGTCGTGATCCTGGATCTTTGACTCCGCATAACCATGTGAGTGGTTTGTGATCTGTAACAATCTTAAATCTGGTACCATACACATTCCTCTTCATACGGTCTGAAATTATTTACTGCCCAGACTATTGCCAACAATTCCTTTTCTGTGGTGCTGTAATTGCCTTCTGCCGAATTTAGAGTTCTACTTGCGTACGCTATTGGCAAGTCCCTTCCTATTATTCCTTGCGACAGGACTGCTCCGGTGGCTTTGTCGGATGCGTCTGTCGTCACGATGAACGGTTGCTCAAAATCTGGATACTGTAGAATTGGCGCTGTCGTCAAAGTCTTCTTCAAATTCTCGAAAGCCTCTTGTTCCCTTGAAGTCCATTGAAATTTTACCTCTTTCTTCAGCAAGTGTGTTAGCGGTTTTGCTAAACTCGAGAAATTCTGTATGAGTCGTCTGTAGTATCTGGCCAAACCCAGAAATCCTTGAATATCTTTAACAGTCTTTGGAACTGGAAATTCTTCTACTGCTCGGATCTTCTCTGGATCTGCCTTTATCCCGTCTCTAGTGATGACGTGTCCCAAGAAGTTGACCCCTTTTCTCAGAAATTCACATTTGTCTGGCTGTAGCTTCAATGAGTTCTGTTTTAGGCGTTACAGTACATCTTCAAATCGTTTGTTGTTTCTGCAAACTAGGAGCGTGTATGACCATATCGTCCAGATAGACATCACATCTGAGTCCTTGTATCCCTGAAAGTACAGTATTCATCAACCGTTGAAACGTAGCGGGTGCGTTCTTCAGTCCAAAAGGCATACGATTGTATTCGTAATGACCGTGTGGGGTGAAAAGCGCGGTTTTGCACTTATCCTCCTCTTCCATGGGAAGTTGGTAAAATTCTGTACTAAGTCTAATGTAGAGAAATATTTTGCCTTACCCAACTAGTCCAATATTTCGGTGGTATTAGGCAGTAGAAAGGAGTCTCCTACTGCGATATCATTCACCTTACGGAAGTCTACTACGACTCTCATCTTCGTTTTTCCCGATGCATCTGCCTTCTTCGGTACCACTAGCAGTGGTGAATTCCATTGACTTTTGCTTGGCCTGACTACACCGTCAGTAAGCATTTTGTTTACCCGCTCGTTTATCTCTTGCTTGTATTTCTTTGGAAGTTTATAAGGTCTTACATTTATTGGTGCGATATCTGAATTCGTTGTAATCTTGTGAGTAGCTGTGTTCGTATGACCTAGGTGGTCTCCTTTCAAATGAAATACGTCGTGAAATCTCTCACAAACATCCAGTAAGCTTTCCTTTTCCTCTCGATTCAAATGAATGGTACGTAGATTATCTCTCAGCTGTTGCATTCTGCTCGCGTTGCTCGGTGTCATTGTCCGACATGCATAAACTTGCGTAGTGCCAGCGTTTTCCTAACCTAGTGCCGTGATTCGCACACTCGGTCGCTTCAATTCTACTTCATAATCGTTAGTGTTCAAAATGCTGACATTGCACTCATTGTCGACTGCGTTGGTGATGCAACTCCCCATGTATACTCCTGGGTGTAACTCGATCACTTCGACAATGCCTTCTGCGTCATCAATTATCTTTGCATAAATTATCTTCTCGCTTCTTGATTCAAGCGAAATGCGAGCTCTTGTGGCTCTCAAGCTCCAAGTTGTTCCGTAGAACTTCGCGTATTTCCCAGATCTAAGCTCGACGTCATGCTTCTCGAGGAAGTCGCCTCCTAAGAGACCGTCTGCTTCTAGTGGAAAATCGTCTTTAACTGCGTAAAAAGGGTGCGATATGTGCCTATCACCAACCCTTATATTCAACCTGACCTTACACAAGGTCGCAACCGGTGTTCCGCTTATCCCTCTGAGCATGATCACACCGTCTTCAGCCATAACTTCGCCGTCAATTTTTCCAACTTTTACTAGGCTTACCTCAGCTCCTGAATCTAATAGCATAGTTCCGTGTCTTGTCTTGAATTTATCCGCCTCGATCATTGCGTGATTCTTCTGTCTTGATCCATTTATTAGGCAATTTACTGGTACGACGCGATACGATTGCCTCCCCGCCGCGCCTGATCCTCGTTTCCCTAGGATGTCTCTGATTACCCTCTGAACGTTGTTTGTTCTCGCTGGCTAAGCGTTTTCTGCAATCTCGAATTAAATGTCCTAGTTTTTTACAATAATGACATATTACCTCAACTCTTTTCACGAATTTACTCGGTGTCGGCGATCGCCGTCGATTCTGTGTATTAGCATTTCTCGAACGGCAATCACGTACCAAGTGACCCAGTTTTCCGCAGTTGTAACAAGAACCAGTGCTACCTTCTCTGTTGTTTGGTCGTTGTTGTCCTTGGTCTGAACCACGAATAGGACCTAGATCGCGTTCCTCTTTTATCGCAGTGGATATTGCTTCTCTGAGCTTCTCACACCGTCGGCTCTCGACTAATACCTTCAGCCTGTCATTTAGCCCTCGTACAAAAATATTAACAGATTGCTTACGGATTTGGCGTTCCAACGTTGACCTTGAATCTTCGACTGCCGCTTCTTTCATCGCCAATTCAACTACCTGTGCGGTGAGTTGTTCAACTCGTAATCCGTATGACTTGGCGTCTTCGTATGGTCGTTGCCTACAGCTGTTAAATTCCACTTGTAACGAAGCTGATGTTCGGGTGTCGACGCACATGGACTCTAGTTCTTCCTCTAATTCATTCCAGATGGTTATTGACTTGTATTCCAAAGCTCGTGCCACAGTACCTTTGATTCGGGTGCTCAAAACAGCTTTCAATAAATTTTCAGTATCTGCAGGTCGTACTATTTCACGTGCATACTTGCAAGAGTGAATGAAGTCACAAACTTTTCCTCAGTCATCATTATCGAAAATCTCTATGTCCTTTAGTACTTGTCTTACGGTAAGGGTGTCTTCGGCCATCTCAGCTAGAGGTCGATTCTCTCCTGTGTTCTGAATCTGGCGTGGTGCTACTTGGGGCGTAGTCTTACTTTTAACAAATTCGCGCAATGCCACACGAAGTTCGTCAACTGTATATTCTTCGGTTACGTGTATGTGAAAGTGCTCGCAGGTTTCGAGAAGATGATCTCTTCGTGATTCTTGAATTCACGCGGTTTTACCTTCTACAATGCGTTTTTCCACCGTGTACCAGTTCAACGGCCTTTACTGTTTTCCCGAAGCTTCCTGTGCTGCTGCAGCCAGTGATAAATGCAAGGCGTGCCTCTGGCTGGGAGGAACTATGCCAAATAACAGTGAATTATACCCAAAGCTTACTTCTTCTTGTTACTTGGGCTTAGTCGGAGACTCTACGGATGCTGATCGTTCTATTCCTTTCTTTGACATGTGACGTCACGGTAATTTCTTCAACGATGCCAGCTTCCGGTGCTACGCTCACTATTCTTCTGATTTACTCGCTCGATACTTAATTCACTTGTACGATTCGACGATCCTCGCCTCTGCCACCAGTTGTTGTAATCGGGATCCTGAGATCTTTCATACAACTACAATTTATTGAAGGTTCGTTGTCGAATTAAGAGTTAGAACTCAGTCGTACAAAAGTGATAAAGTTTTATTATTATATGAAGAGTTTTACAAAGGCTTTACTACGTCTCGCAGAGATCTGGCATAACCTGCCGTAATATCTCAGTCTTGATGTTCTGACCATGAGTATTACAGTGATTGCTTATTTATTACGGTAAGGAGGTAGCGCTGCGTCTGCAGTTGTTGTTAGTTGCGTTAAGGCACTACTTGCACATTCCATAGTATTACCAAAGTGTGGCTCAAACATCTGGATTGCAACACCTTGATACTCGGGTTGCAACAGTATTCTGGGGGTACTACCCAGCTTCGAAAGATTCTGCTCATGACTGGCGCGGCCAGAGCCGTCGCCTGATTTATTGCCTTCGCGATGCATGGTCAGCTTTTCCCAAATGTAGGTTGATGCTGAACCAGTACAGTAATATTCATCGATGGTGTCCTCGTGGCTCACTATTATTTCAAGCCTTTTTTTAAATCAAATTTCCCTTCCACAAATATTTTATTTGCCCATGACCAGTGGAACCTTCAGGTAATTAGGAATATGACAGTTGCGAGGTGGAGCAGAGTCACGAAGTAAGCCGCTGGTCATGGGAAAATAAAATATTTGTAGAAGGGAAATTTGATTTCAAAAAAGGCTAGGAAAAATAGTGAGCCACGGGGACACCATCGATGAACATTACTGTACATTTGCCTCATTGCTTAACTTTCAAACACTTTGCCTCGGATGATGAAATAAGCTATTGCATGTTCAGCTAATTAATAAGGTTAGGTTACAACATCCCTCCCATAGCAGAAGAATAGGCCTCCAGACTATAGTGTCCGTCTGTATCATATTTCGCTATGCCTGTTTCTTTCTGCTTATGGATGATACCTGCCACCGGACTACCATTTCTGTGCCAATGCTTTATTGAGGTAGGTCCGATCGGCTTACAATTTAAGTTATCGCCTTTTGAGTTAGTTCCTTATGGCTATATTTAGTATTAAGTGAAGTTAACTATCCTGTAACCCCTCGTGTTCCCGATATTCTTGTATAATCAACAAACAGTTCCTGGTATGTTCTTCAAGTTCTTGGAATTATCGGCACCCTGTGAGACTTGACAAGTTTTGGAGGGTTTGTTATTTGGTACCCCAGCGTTTCTTATGAAGAACGTGTAGATGCAAGTCCGATAACCAACGATTCGTAGAATTTCTCAAAACAAACAGTTCCTGGTATGTCCTTCCTTTTCCAGAGACAAGAAGCATTGTTTCATCATACGACATGTCAGATTTCTAGAAATATCTATCAGATCGAATAAACCCTATACTAGAGATGCAAGCCTTCATTGCAAAAGACGAGTAGTGGGGGGAAACGATTATAAAAGTTGGGAATTCGCTCTGGAACATCGCATTCCACAATTGTTTTTAGAATGGTTCAAACCACTCTGAAACACCGTGAATTAAAAGCGCGACTCGAGCTGTTAATCAAGAATATCAACGAAGTGAAACATCCGATTCAGATAAAATCAGACATCAACCGTCTCACGAAAAAACTTGAAACGATAAAGATTTGACTGAAAACATGGATCTCTCCGCGATCAACAAATTGGGTCGTTTGGAGGAATTCCTCCCGCCAAAAAAGCTAAGTGACCTGGAGGTGTTGAAAGTCTATCCCATCACCGATCTCCGAAAGGTGCAGACCAAATTTGGAGTCAGGATAGTGGACAACGGATTCTGTATCTTCTTGTCGGCTCGGATGGCGAAAATTTTGAAAGACGACGCTGACTTGTTGCAGCTGACATATGAATGAACACACACACACACACACACACACACACACACACATTGTTGTTGGAAACTGGCTGACTGTCAATACATCGCGGAAGGTAGACATGTGGGGTTATGTTCGCTTATTTTAAGCAAATGATAAATGAAGTGAATAAAACCTACGTGAATAAGTTATTGATATTTATCAAAAATCGATCAATCAGTTTTAAATAATATCATAGTACAATCAATGAATTAACTTAAGCTACAACTGCAAATTAATTAGAATCAAAGAGTTCATCGAGAACAACCCATTCCTTGATTGTATTAAGATATCATTCAAAACTAATTGATAGATTTTTGATAAATATTCATAGCTTATTCACGTAGTTTTTATTCACCTTATTAATCATTTGCTTAAAATAAACGAACATAACCCCACATGTCTACCTTCCGCGATGTATTGACAGTCAGCCGGCTTCTATCAACAATGGCTGCCGAGTTGCATCGACCGCGCGCCAAAATCATCCTTGGGATTGTTCAGCGCAACGAATGGTTAGCCCGCTAAAATGACGTCATATTCGCCAATATTCGCTGTCCGGTAGCATGGATCCATTCGGTTCACGTATACAGGGTGATTCTTTTTGCGCGCACCATTTGGTAAGGGTAGATTCCTTGTGAAATTCTAAGACTAATTTCCCTTTACCAAAAAGTCCTGGGTCTCATATTTTCCGGGCTACAGAAGGTCTTAGTTGACCAATCACAGAGCTTACAGCTGCTCAAGTTAGGGCCGGTTCAAAAGTATAAGACTAGCAGTGCCCGTGGCGAGTCGATTTCCAGTGAAATAAAAATGAATGATTAAATCTAGTGATACATTTTTTCACCATATGGCATTTGGGTTACAGTCGTTGTCGCCAGGAGTCACCAGGAGTTGTTTTCGTACAACGTACACTTTCATTATCTGTGACCAGAACAACCACTATGTTGGCTTCGTCCTCCGGGCACACCAGGTACACTGCTACGTAGTTTTTGTCCTCAAGGTCGACCGCTACGTAGTTTTCGTCCTCCAGGTACACCGCTACGTATTTTTTGTCCTCCAGGTCGACCGCACCGTAGTTTCCCTCATCCAGGTCCACCGTTACATAGTTTTCGTCCTCCAGGTCGACTGCACCGTAGTTTTCTTCGTCTAGTTTGATCGCACCGTAGTTTTCGTCATCCAGGTCCACCGTTACATAGCTTTCGTCCTGCAGGTGGTCCTGGATGAGGGAAACTACGGTGCGGTCGAACTAGACGAAGAAAACTACGGTGCAGTCGAACTAGACGAAGAAAACTACGGTGCAGTCGACCTGGAGGACGAGAACTATGTAATGGTGGATCTGGATGAGGAAAACTACGGTGCGGTCGACCTGGAGGACAAAAACTACGTAGCTATGTACCTGGAGGATGAAAATTACGTAGCGGTGTACCTGGAGGACGAAAACTATGTAGCGGTCGACCTGGAGGACGAAAACTACGTAGCGGTCGACCTGGAGGACAAAAACTACGTGGCGGTGTACCCGGAGGACGAAGCTAACGTAGTGGTTGTCCTGGTCACAGATAATGAAAGTGTATGTTGTACGAAAACAACTCCTGGTGACTCCTGGCGACAACGACTGTAACCCAAATGCCATATGGTGAAAAAATGTATCACTAGATTTAATCATTTATTTTTATTTCACTGGAAATCGACTCGCCACGGGCACTGCTAGTCTTATACTTTTGAACCGGCCCTAACTTGAGCAGCTGTAAGCTCTGTGATTGGTCAACTAAGACCTTCTGTAGCCCGGAAAATATTAGACCCAGGACTTTTTGGTAAAGGAAAATTAGTCTTAGAATTTCACAAGGAATCTACCCTTACCAAATGGTGCGCGCAAAAAGAATCACCCTGTATGTGTATGTTAATTTCAACAACTGTATTTCACATTTATTTTCTGTAGAAATATGAACTATATTTTGTAAATCTATAGTATAAGATTGAATATTATTATTATTATTATATATCGATTCCAGTTAATCAATCATTGCATATGTGACTATTAAAATGAACGTCTAACATAAAACCATCCAACTATCATTTGCAAACGAACCCTCATACATTTACCCTGTAGTTCACTATGTTTGATATATAACGCTATAATATAGTGCGTAGAACCTGAGCAGGAGTCTCCAAAGTATTGTTACATCTGGTAAAATCACCCTTATATCATTAATTCTATATGTGATTAACATCTAGTATCCTATATGATAAAAGATATCTTGTAAAATATAAGAACCTCGGTTGCTGAGTCAACAAGCATCATTGTAAAACAAATCAGTCTGTTTCTAGCTCACTACTAGTACAGACCTATATTTCAGAATATATAACCCTTTTTCCCAATTTCTATAATTCCACTTGATTTACTTTATTTCCCTCGGGAACCCATTATAAATAACTTATTACATATCGCAAACCACATTTTGCAACATTGGTGTCAGAATCGGGATCTTTCCGGGATCGATAAAGTGAGTATTTTGTGGAATCCAAGATAATTATTAAAAAAGAGAAAAGAAAAGAAATGTCTCGAAGACGGGCTACCACACCTATTCAACCAGCTGGTAACCAGCTAATACCACCACCTCAAGTCGATATGATGGAGCGACTGTTTCAAACCCTAGCAGCACAAGAGGCCAATTTAACGGCACAGAGGGAACAACAAGAGAGCAACAATCCGACGTGAAGAACAAGAGGAACGCCGAGCAGAACGCGAGGCGAATTTGCTGGCTCAACGCGAACGCGGAGAGCGCGAAACTCTACGGTTTAGAGAAGAAAGAGAAGCAAACCTAGCAGCTCAGCGAGCTGAACGAGAGGCAAGCCAGGCGGCTCAACAAGCCACCCTTTCCCTTCTCCTGAGACGCCTGGAACCCCAGGGAGTCACTCCCCAGACCTCGACTCCTAGGAGATCCCCAGTCACCGAAAGAGTAGAGGAAAAAAATGTACCACCAAACTTGAGGTCTGTACAAACCTATGAGGAAGGAGAACCTTCCCCAACTATTCGTAGACCTCGTACGGGTGGAGCGGCGACTTTCACGCCGCACACCCACACTGTACCTCATAGCGACTGGATCGAGAAAACGATTCGGGACGCACGAGATGGTAGTGCTTGTCATTTAATGTGTGGAGATTTTCATTCGGTCCAGGGGAGAAACTTAGAAAATCAAAGTCAAAATGTTCCTCTTAATATATCTCGCGCCGGGAGTAGTCGCGAAAAACAATACGAGACCCAGACTGTAATAAACACGTACCCAGAAGTACGTACTGAGAATGTCCAAAAAACATGCACTGACCTTAAAGTAAATTTCTTTGACGGTTCTACACCATGGGCGGAATACGAACGCCAATTCCAAATAATAGCCAAAGTAAATTCATGGTCTTCCACCACCAAAGCTGGACAACTTGCTGGTAGTCTTAGAGGCCCTGCTTTATCTGTACTGACAGCTCTGGCTGATTCGGACATACAGGACTTTGACAAACTCAGTGCGGCCTTCAGACTTAGATTTGGAAACCAACATTTATCAAAACTTTCATTAATGCAACTAGGGATTAGAAAGCAAGCCAAGGATGAAGGTCTTGCCTCCCTAGGTTTAGAGATAGAAAGACTTGCTCGAGTAGCTTTACCCCTTTGTGATGAATCTACTAGAGATTTGCTAACATGTGACAAATTCATAAATGCCATTACAGATCCTGAGCCTAAACATGCTCTTAGTTTGGCAGGACCTTCTTCTTTACAAGAAGCAGTAATCAAAGGTTTAGAAATTGACGCACTAAACAAACAATATTTAGGAGTAGGAAAACTACGACAAATCAAAACAGACAACACCGTTACTCCCACTAAGACTGACGAAAATAAGAAAACTACTCCCTGGCAGCAAACTAAAAATAATAATAATAATAATAAAAATAATAATGATAGGAAACCCTATTCGAGAAATTTCGGAGACAGACCCCCGTTGAAGTGTAGATTTTGTGGAAAATTGGGTCATGATGTGAATCATTGTTTCGCGTTGGAACGAAGAAGCCCAACATGTAACGGGAATTCTTCGAATTCACGAACTTCATGGAGAAAAGAGAACGATTTAAATAAAGATATTTCTAAAAAGACTACGGAAAGTCAACAGGGTTCTTCTAACCAAAAAAACTTGTGAATGGTGATTTAGAAGGGCGGAAGTCATCATGTGTTCGACCCCATAGTAGCCCTATTTTAACACAATTTTTAATTCGGAGCCTGAGACAAACAGGCTTATATGCGCGAGGGACTGTCAACGGAATTAACTGCCTCTGGGTCATAGACACTGGGGCAGAAGTTACAGTGGTCCGTTCAGATCTCTTAAAATTTATTAATCCAATCCAGCCTTCTTCTTCCCTACGTACTGCTACAGGAGAAATAACTCCAGTTTTAAAAGAAGTTTTAGTTGAGATTAGTGTGTCAGGGTGTATTGATTCTTCGTGCAATATTTATGTAGCAGACATAGAGGATGGAGGGATTTTAGGGATTGATTTTCTTACCGCGCATAATTGTGTAATTTCAACTGAAGGGAATTTATTAATTTCGGGTCGACACAAGGTAACTCTTTTAACAACCAGAAGTAAAACTTCTAATATTCCCCACGTACGGACAGCAGATCTTTCTGAAGAAGAGTTAGATTCATTTCCTGGTCATTTACAGAATCTATATGAAAACTCGTCGACTTGTTTAGATTCTTCTTAGAAAGAAAAATTTAGAACTTTGGTTAAAGATTTTCAAGACACCTTTGCGAAGAACAGCAATGACAAAGGAAGAAGTACATTGACAACTCATACAATCGATGTGGGAGAACATGCACCTATAAAATAAGCAGCCAGGAGATTACCATTAAATGGACGAGAAGAAGTGGACAAATTGGTCAAGGAAATGCTCGCCATCGATGTCATAGAACCATCCTCCAGCCCCTGGGCATCGCCTATAGTTTAAGTAACAAAGAAAGATGGGGCAAAAAGATTTTGTGTCGATTACAGGAGGTTAAATGATATAACCAAGAAAGATTCCTATCCCTTGCCAAGGATTGAAGAAACCCTCGATTTAATAGCTGGAGCAGAATGGTTCAGCACTATAGATTTACAGAGTGGTTATTGGCAAGTTGAAATGCATGAAAAGGATAAAGAGAAGACCGCTTTTGTTACTGGTCTAGGAGGGTTATGGCATTTCAAAGTAATGCCTTTTGGGTTATGCAACGCTCCTACGACTTTTGAAAGAACGATGGAAACCATTCTACGAGGGATTGCAAATAAGAAATGCCTGGTACACCTGGACGATGTAATTGTTTTTGGAAAGACTTTCGAACAACAGATAGAAAATCTAAAAGAGGTCTTTTCTCGCTTGAGACAAGCAGGACTCAAAATGAGTCCAAAGAAATGTCATCTTTTTCAACGAGAAGTTCACTTTCTTGGACATGTAGTCTCCGCAGAAGGAGTGAAGACGCACCCTGCGAAGATAGAAAAAGTGTCAAATTGGCCCCGTCCTGTAGATAGAGAAGGAATTCAAGGTTTTATAGGGCTCTGCACTTACTATCGTCGTTTTGTTAAAGGGTTTGCAAACATAGCTAGACCTCTTCATCATTTAACTGGGAGTAAGGTTCCTCTTGAATGGGCCGAAGAATGCGAAGAAGCTTTTGTCAGATTAAAAACTTATTTAACCTCTTCGCCTATTCTGGCTTATCCTCAGGTGGAAAATCCTTTCATTTTAGATTCTGACGCTTCACTTTCAGGAATAGGTGGAATTTTATCTCAAATCCAGGAAGGTAGTGAAAGAGTTGTTAGTTATTATAGTTGAGTACTTAGTAAAACGGAAAGAAATTATTGTGTGACCCGTAGGGAACTTTTAGCTGTTGTTAAAACAGTAACTCACTTTCATCATTGTTTATATGGAAGGAAGTTTTTGATTAGGACAGATCATGCTTCCCTCAAGTGGTTACTTTCTTTTAAATCTCCGGAAGGACAGGTAGCTAGATGGATAGAGAGGCTGGGCCAATATAATTTTGACATTCAACACCGCGCTGGACTTCAACATGGAAACGCAGATGCCCTCTCTAGAAGACTTTACGAAGGACCTAAGAAATGCAAGCAGTGTACAAGATTAGAGAAACAACAAGACGAACCCTATAAGATCCGATCGATCACTTTTGAAGGAAACTTGAAGGAATGGAAAAAGGCTCAACAAGAGGATGAAGCTCTAATTCAAATCACGACATGGAAAGAGTCAAAGATACGCCCTGAGTGGCAAGATGTTTCTGCCAAGAGCCAAGTTTTTAAAATTTATTGGGCTCAATGGGATTCCCTGTTTATAATGAGAGACTTGCTATACCGAAAATGGGAATCTCCAGATTTGAAAGAAATAAGATGGCAGCTTCTAGTACCAAAAAAGAAGATAGAAGAAATCCTAAAGGAATACCATTATTCTCCTTCAAGTGGACACTTCGCCTCTAATAAAACTTTAGGTCGGATTAGAGAACGATTTTTCTGGGCTCATTGTAGGATGGATGTTGATGATTGGTGTAGGCTCTGCAAAGTTTGTAACGCAAAGAAAGGTCCACGTGGCAAGGGAAGAAGTTCTTTTCAGGTATATAATGTTGGAGCACCCTTTGAGAGAGTGGCTATGGATGTTCTCGGGCCACTTCCTCTTTCAAGATCTGGAAACAGATATGCTTTGGTAATAGCTGATTATTTTACTAAATGGCCCGAGGTCATTCCTATCCCTAATCAGGAAGCGAAGACAGTTGCTCAGGTTTTTGTTCAAAACTTTGTTTGTAGATATGGGACTCCTCTTGAACTACATACAGATCAAGGTCGCAATTTTGAATCCATTTTGATGGAAGAAATATATAAGGTTTTAGGGATAAGGAAGACTCGAACAACCCCCCTTCATCCTCAGTCTGATGGAATGGTAGAGCGATTAAATACGACTCTGTTGAGTTATTTATCTTCTTTTATAGACAAAAGTCAACGAGATTGGGACGAATGGATTCCCCGTTTTCTTCATTCTTATAGATCAGCCATTCATGAAACGACAAAACAATCTCCAGCTTCAATGCTTATGGTAAGAGATCTTCGTTTACCCTCAGATTTAGTTAAGGGACCAATTCCAATTCAAGATTCTCTTCAAACAGATTTCGTGTCAGGCCTGAGGAAAAGATTAAAACAAATTCGTAATTTTGCTAGGGGAAGAATCCAAGTTGTATCAGACCGCACGAAGGCTCATTATGATGTGAGAGCTAGAGACCGCAAATTTAAAACAGGGAATTTAGTTTGGTTATTTCAACCTAGAAGAGAAAAGGGTCGTTGTCCAAAACTACAAACTAACTGGGAAGGTCCTTATACAGTTATTGAAAGAATAAATGACGTGGTATATAAAATTCTTCGTTCCGCTCGTTCGAAACCTAGGGTTGTTCATTTGGACCGCCCGGCTCCTTATGAAACTAATGAACTTACCCGAAATAATAAAATCAAAAATCTTCGTTCTTTGAATATGGTTGAAAACCATTATGTAGAAAATGATTTCTCTCTATAGAGAGATGACGAAACTTTTGTTTTGAATTCTTCCAGGTGGTCCGGGGAACTGCCTTATGGGATAAAATGAAAAGATTATAGACTCCTGACAATCCTAGTTGAAGGAAATATTGGATGTGGTAAAACTACTTTTGTTAAAAGATTTTTGCAGGATAGACATCCTTACTTTATTAGAACCACTAGATGAATATCGGAACGTAGCTGGGGAAAACCTTTTAGAGAAAATGTATAAAGATCCTCGTAGATACGCTTATCATTTCCAGCATAACGCGGCAATGATAATGCGAAATAAACATTTAGTTCAGACCGCGCTTCCAAATAAAATCATGGAACGGTCAATTTATAGTTGTAATTGTTTCATAGAAGCTCGTAGGAGGTTAGGAGATTTTGAAAACCTTGAGGCTCATCTTCTGTTAGAAAATGTTGGGGTCTTAGTCAACGAGTCCCCTGCTTTTGAGGTAGACATGATTGTGTATTTGAGGTTATCTCCCGAAGAGTCATTTTCACGAGTAAATTCACGCGCTCGTTCCGAAGAAGACAGTATTTCTTTATCTTACCTAAAAGTTCTTCACGAGGTACACGAGGATTGGTTAATCAAAAAGAATTTTGCGACTCTCCCAGCGCCAGTTTTAATCCTAGACGCTGAAACTTCGGCAGACGATGTTATATGAATTTTTGTGAGGTTATGAATTCGTAAACAATTAGTCCAAAACTCGAAAATGTATCGAAATCACTCGGAAGCTAATCAAAACGATTCAGAACTACTCGGAAACGAATCGGAACAATTCGGAGTTAAACGATGAACGATTCAGATCGAGTCGGCCGAAAGAATCAACCTAATGGGAAATGGAAGACGAGAAATATTACGAGCGGCATCAAATGAAATAAAATTGAAGAAATTAAAGAAATAAACAATTTATATTTTGATGAAAAAAGAAAAATACAAATGACATTGGAGGAAAATTACAAATGGAAAATCTTAAGACTTAAAGACAATTTAATATTTATTTGATATACGTTTTTCGGCTATATGCTTGATAAGCGTAGCAAGAAGGGAGCGTTTTTCGCAACCCTGTTTTTCAGTCTCAGAGATGAGAGGGGTTTGGCAACTTACGCACACGGTGTAGGGTCCACGAATCTCCAAACTCCCGATAGAGGGACGATGTAGTTTTACGGGGCCGATCACCTCAGTCATTGGGATTCTAAATAAATTTTGAATAAACCGATTTTTAGACTTCGATGGATCGAAGTGTTTCTCCAATTGGGAAAATCGTTTTCGGACTCAAAATACTAAAATAAAAAAAAATAAAAACTTGAAAACGAAGCAGTTCAGGCAAACTAGATTAGGAAATGTCTTCAAAGCTACAGCTTCTCCTGTAGCACATTTAATTTTGCTCCACTCGTTGGTAAACCATTCCCGGGGATCTTCCACATTTTTCTTCTCTACCCCTGGTGCAAAAACCTCTCGCCAAGTACATTAATGTGGTCACTACCCCCAAAAAACCCACCAACAAAAATTCCTCATAAAAAAAAAATGGTACCATCAAAATGTCTACTTACAAAAGGATTGAAATCAGATACGATTGCCAAGTACATGTCTTCTGTATACCAAAAGTTGACATCGGAAGAACAGAAAACTGAACCAACAAAAAATCATCAAAAGTTTTGCTCGTTCGCTCGCTGCGCTTGCTCACTCGATTGGCTTATGATTATTGGTTGAAAAAATAATTCGGATGAAGAAATTGAAAATGACAACATTTATCAAAAAATATTCACAACGAAAAAATTATTTGAACAAAATTTTAAACAAAAAATTTGGAGTCCGTGGTACGTTGGTGGGCCAATGTTTGAATGGCTATCAGATGACATTGACATGGTTCGCAATTGATATTTCATAATTCTGTTTCTACAAAAGGCCCACCAAGTACCACTACCTGCAAATTTTTTGTTCAAAATTTTGTTCAAATTATTTTTCCGTTGTGAATATTTTTTGATAAATGTTGTCATTTTCAATTTCTTCATCCGAATTATTTTTTCAACCAATAATCATAAGCCAATCGAGTGAGCGAGCGCAGCGAGCGAACGAGCAAAACTTTTGATGATTTTTTGTTGGTTCAGTTTTCTGTTCTTCCGATGTCAACTTTTGTTATACAGAAGACATGTACTTGGCAATTGTATCTGATTTCAATCCTTTTGTAAGTAGACATTTTGATAGTACCATTTTTTTTTTATAAGGAATTTTTGTTGGTGGGTTTTTTGGGGGTAGTGACCACATTAATGTACTTGGCGAAAGGTTTTTGCACCAGGGGTGCTTTTTGGGGTTGATATCACCACTTTTTGTACAATTTCGCTTGACTATACCTAATAATTGTGCTTGCTCGCTACGCTCGCTCGAATGGGTTTTCCTATATATATTCCCACCTGCGAGGCTTGCTCAGTTGTCAACATTCTGCCAATTATTCCTATGAACATCTCAACCTATGTACGGTGATGCATTTTGTATCATCCGAATCCCTCAAAAAGCAGCAATGTTAAATGTGGTAGTATAATTTCAAACGAATGAAAATAATGGTCAAATGTACACGTATGCTCATACTTTTCTGTGAGCCTTGAATTTCTGTGGATAGACGTAACATGTGTTCTTTCATTAAGTTCTACGAATTGTTTCGTTAGAATCCTGTATAATTATATATATATGCCTGCAACGTGTGACCCTACACGCAGCCCTCCTCCTGTCTCATCTGGGCTTGGGACCGGCAATGGCGGAGGTACTTGCGCGCAGAGTTATAGTTGCTACTCATGATTAAATATATATATAAATATTAGATGGCTGTATTGCAATTCTTAGGTAGTTTTTTTTTTTTTTTATGCAGCTAGGTCCTCTGCAAAAAGAACATGTACGCGTCCCGTACTCATAACGTCAATTTCAACTTCGAGTCTGAACAGAAAGTATCGAAAAATATAGAATTGGGCCTATTGATGCAAGACTAGCGTAGAGCATAAAATGGAAGTTTTTGAAGACAAACACTTGCATTCTGCTCTATTCGTTTGACTCTACCCGTTTTTTTTTTTATCAAATCACACCATCCCGATATCTTGCAACTTCAGCGTTTTCTCTCATCATCCTCTCTTCTCAAACGACGACCCGCTACAAGATTGAACAATCCGAAAAAAAGGTTTTTCTCCAATAATTACATTCAGAAATAAACTTACGCCGAGTCTGAAACGGATAAATAAATATAGATGAGAATCTCTATCATCTGAAAACGAGGGAGGCGATCGATCATTTCTTTAATAGTGAATAAGCATTTTAATTCTGAATATCTGTCGTAATAGCACTAATCTGAATTTAAGAAAAGCTCAACACAGACGAACATACAAACACAGGTCGCATACCAAAATCGAACGAATTTATGTACAGTAGACTCTATAATTCGCCGCATGATGGATAGTAGGACCGAGAATACACCGAGACCGAGACCGAGAAACATATTAGAACGTGGGTATCGATATATAGTTTGTACTATTAATTTAAATGTAATCATAGATATTTATACAGACTTTGAGATCGTTTGTAAATCATGGATTAAAAAATTATCTCCACCGAAGGTCAAGGCACTACGCTGACGTGGAGTGTAGAATAAAGCCTATCAGAGTCCGAAACACAACGTCGACTTACAGTCTCGTTTTGACTAGATGATACGGATATAGATCATAAAACTCGTCGGAATCCTACGTATAACGTTGACTCAAAATTTGACTCTGAGCAGACGGGCCTTCGGAGATAAGCTTAACATAGAGCTTGAAGTGAAATTCGTTGCAATCCAACGCTTGAACTCAGCTTTATTAGTCTGACTCCATGCCGTTCCTTATATCAAATCATGCTATCCTCATAGTTCTAAACTTCGACATTTTCTCTTGATTTTCTCTTGTCAGACTTCCTCAGGCTTGCTAAATAATTGAACCTAAAAAAACCGTTTCTTCCGATAATTGCATTCATAAATGAAAATGAGCCAAATCTACAATGTATAGGTAAATAAAATCAAGAGGTAATAGTCAGTTAATAGTCATCTGACAATCTTGTGTCATGCAAGGTAAACCAAACCTAATCGTAAAATTATCCATTCACAATTGTTATTTTATTTATCACCATAAATTTTACACGTCAGTCGATTCGCATAACCTCAAAAGCTCGAGATCGTAGGATTTAAGATTAACCTATCGAAACATATTTGTTGATGACTATCATATTTATGTATTTGGTGTGAGGTTTTCGCACCTAAGGGGCTTTTGGTGGGTATACACTAGTTTTTGTACCTTCGAATTTTGTAATAATCATTGCTTGTAGTACTTTCTTTCATTTCCTTTATTTGAATTCAAGATCATGTAATGACAACACGCGTCTGCTAATGTTGCAGACGGTTTCTGTCTGCGATCCGAGCGCTAACTACGTCGTGACCGCTCGTACTAACGGCACTCTATACAACTTTTGGTGTAGATTATCCCTTCTATGTCATGTTCCCAGATAAGTAAGGACGTATGTTCTGTTGCAACCCGAGTATCAAGGTGTTGCAATCCAGATGTTTGAGCCACACTTTGGTAATACTATGGAATGTGCAAGTACGAAGCCTTAACGCAACTAACAACAACTGCAGACGCAGCGCGACCTCCTTAACGTAATAAATAAGCAATCACTGTGACACTCATAGTCAGAACATCAAGACCGAGATATTAGGGCAGGCTATGCCAGATCTCTGCTAGACGTAGTAAAGCTTTGTAAAACTCTTCATATAATAATAAAACTTTATCACTTTTGTACGACTGAGTTCTAACTCTTAATTCGACAACGAACCTTCAATAAATTGTAGTTGTATGAAAGATCTCAGGATACCGATTACAACAACTGGTGGCAGCAGTGGGATCGTCGAATCGTACAAGTGAATCAAGTATCGAGCGAGTAAATCAGAAGAATAGTGAGCGTAGCACCGGAAGCTGGCATCGTTGAAGAAATTACCGTGACGTCACATGTCAAAAAAAGGAATAGAACGATCAGCATCCGTAGACTCTCCGACTAAACCTAAGTTACAAGGAGAAGTGAGCTTTGGGGATAATTCACCGTTATTTGGCGTACTACCTCCCAGCCAGAGGCACGCCTTGCATTCATCACCGGTTGCAGCAGCACAAGAAGCTTCGGGAAAACAGCAAATGCCGTTGAACTGGTACACGGTGGAAAAACGCATTGCAGAAGGTAAAACCGCGTGGATTCAAGAATGACGAAGAGATCATCTTCTCGAAACCTGTGAGCACTTTCACATACACGTAATCGAAGAATCTACGGTTGACGAACTTCGTGCGACATTGCGCGAATTCGTTAAAAGTAAGGCTCAAGAGCAAGTAACACCACCACAGATTCAGAACACAGTAGCGAACCAACTTCCAACTGACATGGCCGAAGACACCCTCACTGTAAGACAAGTGCTGAAGGACATCGAGATCTTCGATAGCAGTGACCGAGGAAAGGTTTGTGATTTTATACGCTCTTGTAAATATGCACGTGAGACAATACGGCCTGCGAATACGCAAAACCTGCTAAAGGCTGTCTTGAGCACGCGGATCGAAGGTGCTCCGGCACGAGCTTTAGAATGCAAATCAATTGACACCTAGAATGCACTGGAGGAAGAGCTGAAGTCGATAAGCATCGATACGCGGACATTAGCTTCGTTACAAGTAGAATTCAGTAGCTGTAGACAACGTCCGAACGAGGACGCGAGGTCATATGGAGCACGAGTCGAGAAACTAACTGCACAAGTAATCGAAGTGACGATAAGGGAAGCCGCAGAAGAGGATTCGAAATCGACGCTGGAACGTCAGGTCAGAAAACAAGCTGTCAATATCTTCGTCAGAGGCTTGAATGACAAGCTGAGGATATTGGTCAAGAGCCGACGGTGTGAAGATCTCAGGGAAGCCATATTACTCGCGATAGAAGAAGAACGAGATTTAGGCCCCACCCATCGATCGGATCGGGAACACAATCAACCGCGCAACAGCAGAGAAGGTAACAGAGGAAATAATTGCTACAACTGTGGGAAGCCAGTACACCTAGCACGAGACTGTCGCTCAGCGAAGACAGGATCCAGTAATCCTCAACGATTGCCGACACCAAGTAACTACGTGAGAAAAATTCAGGTAATTTGTAATTTTTGTAAGAAACCAGGGCACTTTATACGAGACTGCAGAACGAGATTAGCTGAAGAAAACAGGCGAGATTACGAGAGGAATTGGGGACCCCCTAGAAGAGAGGAACGGGTCCAACCAGGTCCTTCTAGAGACGCCAGCAGGCGAGACGAAGAGACTTCGGGAAACGAGGAGCAGGCGCGGCGGACAGGCAACCGTATCGCGTCGTACCAGTAAATTGCCTGATAAATGGATCAAGACAGAAGAATCACGCAATGATCGAGGCGGATAAATTCAAGACAAGACACGGAACTATGCTATTAGATTCAGGAGCTGAGGTAAGCCTAGTAAAAGTTGGAAAAATTGACGGCGAAGTTATGGCTGAAGACGGTGTGATCATGCTCAGAGGGATAAGCGGAACACCGGTTGCGACCTTGTGTAAGGTCAGGTTGAATATAAGGGTTGGTGATAGGCACATATCGCACCCTTTTTACGCAGTTGAGACGATTTTCCACTAGAAGCAGACGGTCTCTTAGGAGGCGACTTCCTCGAGAAGCATGACGTCGAGCTTAGGTCTGGGAAATACGCAAGATTGTACGGAACGACATGGAATTTAGGAGCCACAGGAGCTCACATATCGCTTGAACGAAGAAGCGAGAAGATAATCCGTGCACAGGCACGCGACGACGCGGAAAGCATCGTCGAAGGAATCGAGTTACAGCCTGGAGTATACATGGGGAGTTGCATCACCAACGCAGTCGACGGTGAGTGCAAAGTCAGCATTCTTAATACAAACGATTTCGAAGTAGAACTGGAACAGCCGTGTGTGCGAATCGTAGCACTAGGCCAAAAGCACACAGATATGACGCAAGTTTATGCATGCCGGACAATGACACCGAGTAACGCGAACCGAATGCAACAGCTGAGGGACAACCTACGTACTGGTCATCTGAATCGAGAAGAAGAAGAGAGTTTGTTAGATATTTGTGAAAGATTTCACGACATATTTCACTTAGAAGGAGACTATCTGGATTACACGAACGCAGTTAGTCACAGGATTACTACAAATCCGGATATCGCACCTATAAATGTAAGACCATATAGACTTCCGGAAAAACATAAGCAGGAAATAAACGAGCAGGTAAATAAAATGCTTGCCGACGGGATAGTCAGACAAAGCAAAAGCCAATGGAACGCGCCACTGCTGGTGGTACCAAAGAAAGCGGACGCATCAGGAAAAACGAAGATGAGAGTCGTAGTAGACTTCCGTAAGGTGAATGACGTGACTGTAGGGGACTCCTTTCCACTGCCGAATATCACCGAAATATTAGACCAGTTGGGTAGGGCGAAGTATTTCTCCACATTAGATTTAGCGTCAGGATTTCACCAGATTCCGATGGAAGAGGAGGATGAGTGCAAAACGGCATTTTCCACTCCACACGGTCACTACGAATATAACCGCATGCCTTTTGGATTGAAGAATGCACCCGCTACGTTTCAACGATTAATGAATACAGTTCTTTCGGGGATACAAGGCCTTAGATGTTATGTCTATCTTGACATCCTAGTTTGCAGGAACATAACAAACGACTGGAAGAGGTACTGGAACGCTCACGACAGAATTCATTGAAGCTACAGCCAGACAAATGTGAATTTCTGAGAAAAGGGGTCAACTTCTTGGGACACGTCATCACTAGAGACGGGATAAAGGCAGATCCAGAGAAGATCCGAGCAGTAGAAGAATTTCCAGTTCCAAAGACTGTTAAAGATATTCAAGGATTTCTGGGTTTGGCCAGATACTACAGACGACTCATACAGAATTTCTCGAGTTTAGCAAAACCGCTAACACACTTGCTGAAGAAAGAGGTAAAATTTCAATGGACTTCAAGGGAACAAGAGGCTTTCGAGAATTTGAAGAAGACGTTGACGACAGCGCCAATTCTACAGTATCCAGATTTTGAGCAACCGTTCATCGTGACGACAGACGCATTCGACAAAGCCACCGGAGCAGTCCTGTCGCAAGGAATAATAGGAAGGGACTTGCCAATAGCCCACGCAAGTAGAACTCTAAATTCGGCAGAAGGCAATTACAGCACCACAGAAAAGGAATTGTTGGCAATAGTCTGGGCAGTAAATAATTTCAGACCGTATGAAGAGGAATGTGTATGGTACCAGATTTAAGATTGTTACAGATCACAAACCACTCACATGGTTATGCGGAGTCAAAGATCCAGGATCACGACTCATGAGATCGTGACTGAAGCTGGAAGAGTACGATTATGAGATCGAGTACAAGGCGGGCAAGGCAAATACCAACGCAGATGCCTCGAGTCGCATGTACGCAGTGACCAGAAGTCAGCAGAAAGAAAAGGATAAATCGAACAACCAAGAACAAGAATATTTGGAGGAAGATCGAAACAGGATCATCTATGAGTACCACGACACACCATTAGGAGCACATCAAGGAGTAAACGGAACAATTGAACGAATTCGATTGAAGCACGATTGGCCAGGATTACGGAAAGACGTAGAAGAACACATCTCGAGCTGCGAGAATTGCCAGAAGAACAAACTCAGCCAGAAGACGAAGGCACCAACGGTCATAACCGACACTCCAAATCAACCGTTTGAAAAATGTGCATCGGATATCGTAGGACCATTGACAGAAACGGAACAAGGAAATAGATATATTCTCACATTCCAAGACTGTTTAACCAAGTACAGCAAAACAATACCCATTCCGAACCAAGAAGCTAACACCGTAGCCAAGGAATTTGCGACCAGGATCATATGCGAACACGGAATACCACAGAGAATACTCACCGATCAAGGTACGAACTTTCTTAGTAACGTTTTCAAAGATACTTGTAAACTGTTGAAGATCGGCAAAATCCAGACGACGGCTTATCATCCTGAATCCAATGGAGCCTTAGAACGATCATATAGGACGTTGGCTGAATATCTGAGACACTGCCTGAACGAAGAACAGAGCAATTGGGACGAATGGTTACCATATGCTATGTTTGCATACAACACGACACCCCACACCGCAACGAAATTTACGCCATTCGAGCTAGTGTATGGGCACCCAGCCGAACTACCAACATCGCTGAAGAAGGATCCAGAACCAACGTACACCTATGACGACTACGCGCGAGAATTACGAGAGAGATTGCGGGCCAGCTATCTCATAGCCAAAGAAAATCTGCAACAAGCCAAGGAGAGGTCAGAAATTGAGTAAGACCGACGAACCAAAGAAAGAGGGTTCAAGGTTGGAGACAAGGTACTACTGTACGACGAGACTGTACGCAGAGGACGATCGAAGAAACTCTTATCTCAATGAATTGATCCTTATACTATTCTAGAGGTAAACTCAAACGATAACTACACCATAAAGGTTAATAGGAAGAATCTCAGAGTACATGTAAATCGATTAAAACCTTTTATTGAATAATATGACTTGAGTATGAAATTTGGAACAATTTACCGGTGGAAAAATGATATAGAAAATAGGTTATGCTAACTTAGATTAGGAAACGATTATATTAAAACATTGTAAACGGGATACATTATGTAAATTACTAACCTATACATAGCATAATAGGCGAACGCACGCACGACGACGCAAACCAGCAGATTTAACTTGTAACGACACGATACATCCCACTATCACTATCTCAATATTTATTTTGACATGTCAGCCATATTGAGAAGTAATCAAATCAGTATCGCCTCGCTACAAGTTGTCGCAGCACCTTACGGGTCGCCACTAGCGCCACAAGCAATTACGGAACTCCTCGAATCACCGGCCCAGCCACCGGGCGGCTACGCCGCAATCTAACCACGGGACCATTCTCACTGATAAGACTACCTTTTGCGCCAGATATAAGTATACGCTCGACCAGACTCAGGCAGATGTCGCTCAGCTATCAACCGAGCAGATCGCCGGCTGCAAAGACGTACGGACCGCGGGACAAGACCCCGGACCGCTACGCGCGTTCGTGTTTCCGAGTATTAGGCATCACCTATACTCAATTCCGTACCGCACTAGGTTCCATGTCAAATTATGAAATCACGTTAAATAACTTACAGACAACCGTTTATTTAGTTCTCTAGCTGGCCTAAAAACCGAAGCGAATCACTTTATAGATTCTAGTAACCTAATAAGGGATTTAATGTCTAAAGTTCTAATTAAGTAATACATCTAGGAATAATTTATTCGGTAATCACCATAGTTAATAATATCCCGGGTAGAATTCTGGTCAGGCTTGCCCGACGGTGATCAGGCCCTGATCAGGGCGTGCTCTGAAATGGCCATAATCAGACAGCCCTGAAACTGCCCAGATCAGGGCGTGCTCTGAAATGGCCATGATCAGACAGCCCTGAAACTGCCCAGATCAGGCACGCTCTGAAATGGCCATGAACAGACAGCCCTCAAACGGCCCTGATCAGAGCGTGCTCTGAAATGGCCATGAACAGACAGCCCTCAAACGGCCCTGATCAGGCGTGCTCTGAAATGGCCATAATCAGACAGCCCTAAAACTGCCCAGATCAGGCGCGCTCTGAAATGGCCATGAACAGACAGCCCTCAAACGGCCCTGATCAGGCGTGCTCTGAAATGGCCATAATCAGACAGCCCTAAAACTGCCCAGATCAGGCGCGCTCTGAAATGGCCATGAACAGACAGCCCTCAAACGGCCCTGATCAGGCGTGCTCTGAAATGGCCATGATCAGACAGCCCTGAAATGGTCCTAATCAGGTGCGTTCTTGGTAGCCCTGTTGCATATGCCATACATCAGTTGTCTATATAATTGTCTGCGGAACTCCGAATTATAAGAGCGTTTTATCGGCATCATAGACATATTTCTGAATAGTGAGCATTTTATTGGGACGTATCATGAATCGTGATGAGAAAAGGCGATATGTGACACAGATGCGCGTAAGAAAATATCGTGCGATGCATAAAACGGCCAATGTGAAGAAAAACGTCCTGCCGTATTTTATACCAGGTATGTATAACCTCTAATAATACAGTAAAATACAGCGCAAAATCAAACCATTGGTCCTTCTACGGTATAAATTGCACAAAGGCTTTGGTGTTTCTCTCAAATGTTAACTAGTTAATTATACTCACGCCCGTGAAGAATCATTTTACGGACTGAAAACGGACTAAAATCGAATTTTACGGCTATGATACCAAGAAATATTTTTTTGAAGTAAGGTACAAACTTATTCGCAGATTCGAATTTTCCAAGCACGAGTCGTGAATCTGTAAAACCTTCAATTTCTCAAGGTAGCGAAGAAAACAATTGTCATAACACAAATCGCAGCAATGATGAAGATGGCAAAAAAAAAAAAAAATTCACGAAGATATAGACCAGGGAAACGAACCGAGCAATAAGTCAAGTGAAGAGAACGATACGAGTAACCATAATAGTGACGAAGATTCTGCCAGCCCTGAGGACTCTGGCGAAGAGAATCAACAAAGAGCTGGGCAAAATATTGAAGAACATAACGAAATTTTAGAATTGAGAAAATGGGCGATAGATAATCAAATCCTGCATACACAGTTGGACCCATTGCTTAAAATTTTGCGAAGACGGCTGCTCCCTCAATTGCCAAAATCGTCAAAATCATTTCTCAGAACAACTTCTGCAGTATACCAAATTGAAGAATTCAAAACTGACGATGGTGAAGTTACCGGTCAGTTCGTGTACTTTGGAATTGCGAATCATCTCCGAAGGTGTGTGAATGTGAATTTACATGAAGATAGATTATATCTACAATTAAACGTCGATGGGCTGCCACTTTTCAAATCGAGCAGTCAACAGCTTTGGCCGATATTATGTAAAGTCCATTTCGAACCAGACATATATGAACCTTTTCCGGTGGCCATATATACTGGGATTGGAAAGCCACGTGACGTGAATGAATATTTTGAAAGTTTTACAGCCGAGATAAATGAACTCTTACGTAAAGGGATTGAAATAAATAACAGGCAGTTCGAAGTGCGCATTAAATGCTTTGTGTGTGATAGGCCCACACGCTCGTTTGCCAAGTGCATAAAAAATCACGGTGGATATTACGCCTGTGAGCGTTGTACGGTTCGGGGAGAACGATCTGATAGTCGCACCGTTTATGTACCGACGAATTGTGACAAGAGAACCGATGCAACTTTCCGTAATCAAGAACAACCCGAGCATCACACTGGCATTTCACCGTTGATCGCGATATTCCAAATAGACATGGTCAATCATTTTGTTCTGGACTTCATGCACCTCTGTTGTCTCGGTGTAACCAAAAAATTTATCGACTATTGGCTTAACGGTGCGCGAGCGTTTAAAATCAGCCAAAACAGCAAGCTTCGATTGTCACAATACCTGGTTAATACACAAGTACCCCAAGATTTTCAGCGCACAACAAGATCCTTAATCGATTTCGCAAAATGGAAGGCAACCGAATTTAGATTTTTTCTGTTATATCTCGTCCCAGTCGTCTTAAAAAAAGTTTTGCCGGAAGTATTATATAAGCATTTCATGCTTTTTCACGTGGCTTGTAGAATATTGTGTTCGGAAGATTTGGCTTCCAAATATCGCGAAGAAGCTAAAATTTATCTCGAAAGATTTGTGCGATTGACAGACCGATATTATGGAACTCAAAGCCAAGTACTGAATGTGCATTCGTTGATCCATATGGCTGATGATGTTGAAAATATGGGGTGTTCTCTAAGCAAATTTACAGCCTTCACATTCGAAAATACCCTCGGTAAGATGAAAAAACAGGTTCGTAGTGGTAAGAACCCATTATCGCAATTGTCTCGTCGGTTTCATGAAGTGTTTATTGCTAACGTAAAAAACGTTGTTATACCGCCCGCTGTAATCATTTTGAGTCAGAAACGTTCAGAGCCTCACGGAAATACAATGGTAAAAAAGCTACGATACAAGGAATCAATTCTTACAAGTCGTCACCCAGACAACGTGGTATTGCTTAGAAACGGACAGATACTCAACATTCAAATAATGTTTATTCCTTGTGATGGAGATGAAAACAATGTTCAAATCGCCGGAAAGCTTTTCAATCGAGAAAAAACAATTTTTGAATATCCCTGTAACTCCGCCGTTCTTAATATGTGGAGAGTAAAAGAAACTGAGGTAAGAAGTACTTTTGCTCTTCTACAGGTTGCCATGAAAATGGTATGCCTCAAAACCGACGATGGCATAGGCGGTGAAAAAACATATGCTATACCTCTTCTTCATCAATAAATATACGCCACCGTGGTAACGACTGTGCTTTTGTCTAACATCAGCCAAACAAGATTGGATTGCTATATTGCAGTGGATATTCCGATTAATCTAATAACATAAATAATACAAAAGTGAAGAGGATATAATAAATAATAAATAATAAATAATAAATGATAAATAATAAATAATAAATAATAAATAATAAATAATAAATAATAAATAATAAATAATAAATAATAAATAATAAATAATAAATAATAAATAATAAATAATAAATAATAAATAATAAATAATAAATAATAAATAATAAATAATAAATAATAAATAATAAATAATAAATGATAAATAATAAATAGAAGATGGACGATATTCTATACAAACTCATCGAATTTACGAAGGAAACGCATCACAAGAAAAAAGTATTGATTTCGTTCCGTGCAACTGAATATCGTATGATACACAGCTCGAAGATCTCGTCACGAAATTTATGCCACCGCCCTACGACGAAGAAAATTTGGCCCTATTGCATTCTTTGATCAAATGCGCAGCTCCTCCGCCAGATAGTTGACCTTTTTATCCGGTCGCCATACGTGGTGAGGCAAGTAAGTTGTCGCTTTCATGCATAATATTTTTTGTACGTTGAGATTTGTATAATGGCTCTTTCCAATTAAATTTCCAAGGAAATTACGACGAAGCTGTAATGAAGCTGAAATGATTGGAGAAGAGAGAGTACGCATATTCCACCGACGAGGAACGTACGGCAAAGGACAAGGCAGCAATTGCGAGCAGTGCTTACAAGCAAAGGAGCAAGGTCGCCCTTGGCAGCGATGACACCCTGTGGGACGTGCCTCAATTAGGGGATTCAGGCAAATATTCATGTAAGTATTTTATGAATGTCATGAATGGAGGATGGATTTTCAGTGGCATATAGGGGAGAGCGGTGCAAAGGATTCAATTCAGCAGAAAAAAAAAAAAAAATTCTTTGAAAATTTTCGATTTCTTTTCAATAAAAATAGTTTTCCAAAGAAATTTTATTGAAAAAAAAACCAAAAGTTTTCCAAGATTATTATTTTTTTTCTACCGAGGTGCCCTCTTTGCCCCGCTACCCCCTTGGCCTTGCTCGCCCTTTTTTTGTCATGAAATCAGTTTATGGAATCACAATATCGAACAGAATGTAGGAAATTTTATCGATTAATATTATTCACTGTATTTACAGGTGTTTCTTCGTGCAAAATAACAGAAAAATCGAAAAAAAGACGAATTATAGATACAGTAATGACAGAAGATTTACAAGACAGAGAGACTATGAATGAATCAGCGCCAGTCGTCGTCTTCGATGAGATGGTCAATGTGACGGAGCCTAATAAAGTCGTATCATTGGAAGGTGACGTGTAACTATAAATATTAATTTGGTCGTGAAAAATGTAATCGTTATTATATCCCATGATCGATGCCATAAGACCTTCTTGTTTTTAGTACTGGGATATGACATACTCCATGTTTTATCGTTATAATGTTACAGATACCATAATAGATGCGATAACGAAAGGATTTCGTTCCCAAAGTTTACAGTTGACGAGAATATCTACGCAGCTGGAGGAAATCAAGAATAGACTAAGTGAAGACAGGGGCTATCAAATTTCTGAGCGTTTGAATACCCGTGAAAAATACGACATCGAACTTCCGATGCGACTGCTCGAGGATTTCGAGACCTTTGATAAGAAGTTGGAAGACGAGAAACAATTCCGTCATGATATGGTACAACTTATAGCTTCACACACACATACTTATTTTCAATTTTCTGGAACATTTATAATATTCTATCTTGCAAATTCGAGATTTTCTTCCGCGAAGATATACTGCCAAAGTATTCACTCGTCGCTCACGACTCAATTAACATCACTAATCAGATTATAAAATTCGGAAATCTACACATAGTATCTCACACAGATCGATCAAATGTTTGCACCAGCTGTATATTATTTCTGTATATATAAATATATATTATCAGATAACTATTATTACATATAGATGAGTATTTATACACGATGCTTACGTTTCAGATGGCCAGCATGTGGCAGCTGATCAACGTGAACGCTCCGATGTTACATGCCGTGAGAGACATATTTAAAAGATTTATCTCGAGAGGTCTTGCGCTGCAGTGTACTGCCGTAAAAAATACAGGAAATAAACTTGTCCTGAGTAATACAAAGTTTTTTTCTTGCGCTCAAGGTATGTTGAATTTTAATTTATGAGGCACTCAATGTGAGTTCAGCCCGCGAAAAATATTTTGTTTCTCTAGCAAATAATTTCTTCTGCCAAATGAGAAAATAAGCAATTAAAATTACATGTATTCGTCGGAAAACAATTTATAAAATTTAACCAACCTCAAAATTTTATAAAGTTTATAGTTATTATTTTTTTCATTCGAGCCGGAACATTTTTTATTTTAAGAAAAAAGCGTCAAAAATTGTTTCAATTTCTATCCATGCTGTGTAAGTGAATACCGAATTTCTAAATTAATATTCATTAAGAAATTACCGATTAGCTAAATTTTACCCTAAATTTTTAACTTATATAGTTTCAATTTGTAAATAAAACCTTTTTCGGGAGTCTGAACTTATACCGGGCGATTATGTGGAAATTACAGGTTCCAAGCGCGCAGGTGCTGATTTATTCGAATATCATTGGCCGGCAGAATCGCGCTGGCAACTCTACCAACTTTTCAGTAACATCCCTAGTTCTGTCGTCTACTAGATTCACACAAACATAACCTATTCCTGCCACGGTCTGACGCCATTTATATTTGACAACAATCGGAAACAAATAGCAGACGGACTCTAGGGATATTCGTGGCACGTCTGAAATTGGCGTCCCTCGTAATATTCGAATAAATCAGCGCCTGCGCGCTTGGAGCCTGTAATTTCCACATAAACGGTATAGAGTACCTTATGAAGATATACATAGTGATTCAGAATTCGTGACGAATCTCTCGAGGAGTTGATCCTTATCAAAATTGGGATTGAAAGTTCCTCAGCCATTTTTCCGAAAAATGATCATTTTCGTTGGAAATTTTCTTTTTCGACAAACGATATTTTTTTCAATTTTGTTATTTTTTTAACTCATTTTTCAATTTTAAAGAATCACAAATGATGCCAATGATTTTTTTTTTCAATTTTAGAGAGATCTCTCGGTGAAAGTTTCATATTTGCTGGAAGATGTTAAAAAAATGTGTTATGGTTCCAAGGAAAAGAATCATTTTTCGGAAAAATGACTGAGGAACTTTTGATCGTAATTCTGACAAGGATTAACCCCACAAGAGATTCGTCACGAATTCTGAATCATCCTGTATATTAGATTCCATCATTATTACCTGTAACATATATGTTTTAGACGTCGTCAACGCAAAACTGAAAGAAGGCGGAGAAGTGGATTTAGTTACATCCAAAAATTCCGAGCAGGCCGTTGGAAAAGTGATAAATAACGCCAAAGACTGGGACGGAAACCGCGCAGCGAGGAAAAAAAATATTGTGAAACCGTAATTTAGAGTCGACTGTATTTGGTTAAATGTTAAATGTTTAAGACTGTTTAAAAATGTTTGAAAATGGTATATTGCAATAAAAGAAAAAATATAGAAAACATAAGCCCACGGCTTTTCCCGAATTAATATATACATATAGAGAAAAAATGGCCAGGCGATTCCAGGGGAGCCTTAAAATGGCCCGATTGGGCAGCCTGATTAGGGTCAAATCTAGCAGCCTGATCACGACCATATGTGGCAGCCTGATAGAGACCATATACGACAGCCTGATCAGGCCAATATTTGGCACTTTGATTAGGATCGCACGTGGCAGCCTGATCAGGACCATAGGTGGCACAGCGTTACCGATCATGACAGGGTGCTGTCAGGCTGCCCCAACAGCGCCGTAATAAGGCAGTCAGGCAGCCTGACAGCGTCCTCGTCACGGCCCTCACGAGATTTCTACCCGGGATAAGACTAGTATAAGGTATACAGTAATTACTTGTGTTGTATTTATTTCCTGCATTATCTGTTTCCAGTTGGCAACCGGTAACTTCAGTACCCAACACATGATTGGGTCTACTTAAACTAAAATAAATCTATTTTCTTATTACCCTCCTGTCTAGTGCATTACTTCTTTACACCTTCACCTACCGGTAAAACCCAAGCATCTGGCGGAGGGGGACGAAACCCCCAGACTCGTTTGCGGTTACACCGGGTCCCTAGCCCCACTCTCCGCCCGGTCTAGCCCGAACGTTACAAACTGATTTTAGGAGAAAATCCTAAGGGCTTTTCTTTTAAGGGGGGAGGGATGTTGCAACCCGAGTATCAAGGTGTTGCAATCCAGATGTTTGAGCCACACTTTGGTAATACTATGGAATGTGCAAGTACGAAGCCTTAACGCAACTAACAACAACTGCAGACGCAGCGCGACCTCCTCAACGTGATAAATAAGCAATCACTGTAATATTCATGGTCAGAACATCAAGACCGAGATATCAGGGCAGGTTATGCCAGATCTCTGCTAGACGTAGTAAAGCCTTTGTAAAACTCTTCATATAATAATAAAACTTTATCACTTTTCCACGACTGAGTTCTAACTCTCAATTCGACAACGAACCTTCAATAAATTGGAGTTGTATGAAAGATCTCAGGATCCCGATTACAACAATACTCAAGTGCTCAAACCTTAAACTTCAAACCTTCACCTTTATACCACTCTTTGTATTTTGCTAATAAAATCAGTTTCGTCAACGCAACTATAAGTGAAACCCTTCACCTCACATCTGGGAAGACGCCGACCCTCCGAAGACTAACTATTAGGATACATCAGTAAAGCCTACATAACACCACACACAAAAGATCGGTGAATATGCCAAAAGATTCGGCATTCCCTGAACTTTTGTACACGGATTCTTCCCAATAGATTCAAATTGAGATTTCATTAAATAGCCATAATATATTTCCACATGTTTATCAGAAGCGAACGACTTTATTTGGCCATTTAGACGTATTTCATGTGTTAATTATTATCGCTATATCTATTCTACAATAAATACCGAATATTTTTAGGCATTTTTAATCACTTGTGAGCAAGACTACAACAAGGGCGTGAAGATGTATGAAAATAATTTGTGGGGCAGACGTGTATAAGCAAAAGCAGAAGTAAGGTTAGAATTCCATTATTCACCATTAAGGGGGGGTATACTCGATTCGTTACCGGCCTGACTTTTTTCGTGAATATCGCGGCAACGGACCCATTAATGGAATTGTCCTTTTGGTAGTCTATGTTCGACGAGTAATGAGTTCGAACTGTTACGTTTTATCGGATGAAATCGGAATTTTTTTTTTTGATCGAAAAGTGTGGGTGTGCCATTTATTTCGACTTTATCACAGCCTACGCATCAAAACTGCAAAATCGGCCTCTGTATGATGTCGCTACGCGCGCATTTTTAGATTCTCAGTCATGGATGATTGAACTGTAGCTCGAGTCACGTGGTACCAGGTGTACTGACGTAAACAGCGGTGGTGTAAAAAGATGCTAAATTGGTGCGCCTGGCGACATCTCACAGGCGTTCCGGCAACTAACGTCATCATACTAGCGGCCATTACCGATCCCAGCCGTAGACAATCGCGAAAATTACGACAAAATCGTGGAATACGTTCTGTCCCTTCATCGTTGTCGAAAACAGAGATGTGATGTGCAGGCTACATTCCTTACATAGGAGATAAGCCATAGGATTTAAAGAAAAAAAAAAAACAGCGATGTTTTTTGGTGGTTGTCTTCGGAATTCCCTAGAGAATCCGGCTACAGAGGCCGATTTTGCATTTTTGATGCGTAGGCTGTGATATAAGTCGAAATAAATGGCATACCCACACTTTTCGATCAAAAAAAAAAATCGCGATTTCATCCGATAAAACGTACCAGTTCGAACTCATTACTCGTCAAACATCGGCTGCCGAAAGGACAATTCGATTCATGGCTCCGTTTCGGAGATATTCGCGACAAAAGACAGACCGGTAACAAATCGAGTATATCCCCCCCCCCCCCCCCCCCCCAACTAATAATTTGCATACTACTAATTCGAACACTATTATTGATGATTTGTATAATATATAACCTTCAATTTTTGAGTAGGGTACGTAAGGTGGCGCAAGAGCGCGCAGCGTACAAGAGTATGCAGTGCCATTATTTAATCACAAAACAGTATTTTGGGGCTAGTTTTAGTTGTTAGGATGCTTGCCTACGCAATTCCACCAGACCTGAAAACATTGGGAAAAAGGTGCTATTAAACGGAATATCTCGGCCTCGGCACCGAAATGAATGAAACAAAATACGTCGCGCAATTCTATGTGCGACTCCAAACACGTAAGGCCCAAAACATTTTTTTTTTTTTACGCGAAAATAAAGAAGATATCCATGTAAAACGGTTTTAGAAACGTTTTAAGGTTAGTATGAAATCTGATCTTACCGCGCGTGTGATACGAAAGATTTCAACTAACAATATCGGCTCTCCATGCCTCTACGTGTATAGTAAGCAAATTCAAAAATTAATTTCTTAAAAACGGTGTAGTGAATCGACTTGAAATTTTGGCAGTCAGCATTTCATTTATCTATCTTTCGATCATAAAACTTCCAACGATTTCTTATCGTTTGCATTTTGGTAGCCTGCAACCTCCTCAACTATTTCTCACTTGTATCATTCACTGGACTACTCGACTCGGTGTCATTGTTATCATCATTATCTATTGCAACTTTATTATCTTGGTCTTCGGCCTCCTGATTTGTGTGCTCAGACACATTCTCACTACTTGTTGTCGTTGATCCCGATGGATTTGATTTATTTTCAACACTACAAATGGTTTGCCTGTCTGCCATGTGTCTTGCGAAAAAATTCATCTGTTTTTCATATTTCCATTGCCTCTTCTTTGGTGCCACCTGCCCACTTTTGCAAATGGAGGTTCATGGCCTTGCGATAACAATCGCGCAGTTTTCGCCAGGTGTCCTTACACTCTTCAACTATCGAAATACATAGAACGATGAAATTACAATTCAAATAAATTTACACGTAATCATTGTAAGCCTCTAGCGTTTATAAAATAGTACATTACGATACGAGTGCGGTGAAACTTTTTCTGATGAGTGTGAGACTGTAGCACGAGCCGAGAAAAAAAGAAAAATTAACTGGTTTAATTCTGTGTAGTACTCATGGCCCTAGTAGATGCAGATTATTGTTTTATTGCCGTGGACGTTGGTGCCTATGGCAAGAATAGCGATGCAGGTATTTTTTTCAAAAAGCACCTTCGGCAAAGCGCTTGATGAAGGCAATTTCAACGTGCCAAATGATAGGCCGCCACCTGGTAGTGACCAGCCACTGCCGTACGTGCTCGTTGGCGACGAAGCCTTTCCATTAAAAAAAAATATAATGCGACCATACCCTGGACTTCAAGTTAGAGATGATGAGTCAGAAAAAAATTAATTTTATGAAGAGCCGATATTGTTAGTTGAAATCTTTCGTATCACCCGCGCGGTAAGAGTAGATTTCATACTAACCTTATCGGCTCTCTATACCTCTACGTCTAGTATAAGAAGCAAATTCAAAAATTAATTTATCAAAAACGGTGTAGTGAATCGACTTGAAATTTCGGTAGTAAGCATTTCATTTATTTATCTTTTGATGATAAGCCTTTCAAAGATTTCTTATCGTTTGCATTTTGGTAGCCAACATCCTTAAATCTTCATTTGATATATCTCACAATACTATGCATCATAAATATTTTGATAAATCATCACGATTTATACGCTTTCGGAGCTACACTTTTATGATACGCGAAAATTCAAGCTGAACAAAACAGCTTATATTTTGTTTACTTTCATCTATCATGCTATTTTTTTTTGCTGTCTGTTTAAACCTGCTATTACATACAAATTTTAACTACTGAATCTCATCGTTGTATATTAATTTATTGAAAAATCAACAATGATTATCTGTGGTTAATGTTAATCTGATTGTTATCTTGTCATATTCTAATTTAATCATTTTAGACGAGATTGCATCACATATCGCTAAGAGCAGACGCAATGTACGTAAAAGAAAGAATAATAATCCAGGTAAGACCCCGATCTCAGATGTTGCAGCCGTAATGAGGGAAATCTGATCACCAAATCGAAAACAAATAATGAAAAACTTTCCAATCCATTATTCACTTTTTTCAATAATATGGCGCAAACTGTAGAAACTTTTCCAAAACATTTTCAAGTTGAAGTAAAATCAAGAGTATTTTCATTGATAAATGAGTACGAAATGCGTGTCGCCGAAGCGTCAGAGAACAATCATTCAAAAAATATAGAAAAACCACCTCATACTGATCTTCGGCTGTACGAAATGCGTTATGAAAGAACATCGAAGAGCAGCGTGTATACAGATGCATATGAAAATGACAGTCACCATGACTTGCCGAATTTGTACGAACATGAATAGGCCCTCGTGTTCGTCAATTACGCCACGGGGAGTAGTCTGAAAGAACCCTCTGATAATATTTCTACATTATATTCTCTGTAAATATCTATACCGTGAAGGTATTTGGAAATCACCTGAGTAGAAGATGACAGCCATGGCGAGTCATAACAAATGACGTCACCGGGCAGGAGTGGGGATCTGGCGCCAGTGACGTAGACGGCCGGCAGCCTGATCCAAGATGGCGCCTCGGTTGGGAGTTAAGTTTGAGGTGTCAACTGCCAGAAATATTACTGAAGAAAGTCTCAACTGCTAAACTAAAACTATAACCAGATAAATGTGAATTTTTTAAAAAAAGTAATGTATTTGAGACATATTATTAGCGAAAACGGAGTAAAACCAGATCCGAAAAAGATAGAAGCAGTAAAAAACTTTCCACGACCTAAAAATGCAAAAAACATTAAACAATTCTTAGGGTTAGCAGGATATTACCACAGGTTCATTCTCGATTTCTCTAAAATAGCAAAACCCGTCACCAATTTGTTAAAAAAGGAATCACATTTTAATTGGAAAGACTCACAGGAACAAGCGTTCAAGGAATTGTGTAACAAACTTTGCGACAAACCGATACTCCAATATCCAGATTTTACTAAACCCTTTTTAGTAACGACGGACGCATCAGGTTACGCAATAGGAGCCATTTTGAGTCAAGGAACAATAGGGAAAGATTTACCCATTGCATATACATCCAGATTATTAAATTCAGCGGAACAAAATTATTCAACTATCGAAAAGGAACTTTTAGCAATAGTATACGCAATAAACCATTTTAGAGCTTATCTCTATGGAAAAAGGTTTACATTAATAACGGATCATAGACCTCTCGTTTGGTTACACTCAGTCAAAGACCCGACTTCACGGTTGGTGAGGTGGAGACTCAAACTAGCAGAATACGAATACGAAGTAATATACAAAGCTGGGAAAATTAATCTCAATGCTGATGCTTTGTCTCGAAATCCAGTAGTTGAAAATAGCAAGGGTCTACAAATAACACGCGAAAATTTAGAAACACTAAAAGACGAAAATATAATTGAAATTATAGGAGAATTATTTGACGCCCCGATAGAATATTCTTTAGCACATTGCGTAGCCGAAGACTTACGCATGGGGGCAGGGATAGCGCTTACATTTAGAGAAAAGATAGGACGAATACGAGAACTGAGAATGCAAGATAAGAAAACAGGCGGAGTAGCCAGTCTATACAACGAAGAAAGATGGGTGTTTTATTTAATAACAAAAGAAACAAGCGAAGGTAAACCTACTTATGATACCTTGAGGCAATCATTACAAAATTCAAAAGACATTTGTACAGAATTAGAAATTTACAAAATAGCTATGCCCAAAATCGGTTGCGGTCTAGATCAACTGTCTTGGGAAAAGGTAAAACCGATACTGAAAGAAATTTTTCCAAACCCGTTCAAATTAAAAATTTACAAATTAGAAGTTTCAAAAGTCAATGAGGAAGAGAATAAAAATCAAGAAAATAAAAGTACAGAAAATAAACCAACTCGTGAAAAACGAAAAACTCAAATACCCGCAAAATACACACAATACGTTTTAGGAAAGACCTCTAAAAATAAAAGAAATAAAAACCCGTTAGATAAATATAAAAATGTAATTGAAAACACCAACCCGGTACGTGAAGGGCAAATAGATAAGAATAATGAAACACAAGACGCATCGTCAACCGACCAAAATACAGGTAACGAAATAAGAACGCAACAAGACTCCACTTTCGACACTATCATTGAAGAAATTCACAAACAAAACGATGAAATTACTCCCGCAAGTACAGTCCAGTCAAGTGAAGACGAATCAAATGAAGAAACATATGAAGACAGTAGAAGATGACAGCCATGGCGAGTCATAACAAATGACGTCACCAGGCAGGAGTGGGGATCTGGCGCCAGTGACGTAGACGGCCGGCAGCCTGATCCAAGATGGCGCCGCCCATACGAACCAATATGGCGCCTGTTTTTCCAAAATCCAATATGGCGTCTGTTTTTTCAAAATCCAATATGGCGTCTGTTTCCTCATCATCCAATATGGCGTCTGTTTTCTCAAAATCCAAGATGGCGACTGTTTTTCTCTCTCTCTCTCTCTTATACTTATTAAATACTAAAGGTTAATCTCATATACCGACCGATGAAATTCAAGATGGCGACCGTCTTCTCTCTCTCCCTCTCTTATACTTATTAAATACTAAAGGCTAATCTTATATACCTAGCGATCCGATTCCAGCAGACAAGGACGACTGCACCTCTGAAATAATGACTTCTTATCCTATATATATATATAAATACTACCTGAAATTATTAAAGTATGACAGGGTATATGCAAGGATCGACACAAATTATTTTTCAAATATTCGTTTATTCGATATTACTCTTAAGACTGGTTTTACAATCATTTTTTTTTTTACAGTAGGTACAACAGAGCGCGCTGACCTTACCATTCACAATCGTAAGACCAGATTAGATCCCAAACGTCGGTCATCTGGGACCTACCGAATTCATGAACCAAACCGCGATCTTCCGCGTACGCCCGGTACAATCCTCCTGACGCTATCTTAGCGTATTCACACTGATGATTACCCCAGGATAGAGTCGGGAGAATTATACCGGCCTTAAGAGGAAGATGTCGGCCGAATTCATCACTCGGTAGATCGCGGGCGACTGACCGTTTGGGATCTAATCCGGTCTCATAATCCGAAATACGGGTCATATTCGATATAATTATTATTAAGACTAGTCTCACAAGCATCCCATACATCGAATAGTATAAACTACAGAGCGTGCTGACCCTGGGCTCGCATCCCCCTCCATTCGTAATCATACGACTAGAAAAGATCCTCACATCGGTTATCCGAGACGTATCGAAACGATGAACCAGCCAACCATCCTCCGCGTAAACCCGGTGCAAGCGTCCTGACGCTATCTTGACTCATTCACACCTATGAATGCCCCAGGATAGAGTCGGGACGATTGTACTGAGCCAGCACGGAAGAAAGCAGGAAGTTTCATCGTCTCGATACATCGCGGATGACTGATGCTTGGAGCTGTTCAAGTCTCGTGATCCGAATCGCGCGGGGATGAAACCCCAGAGCCAACGCGGTCTGACAGTTTATTACTCTCTCTCTCTCTCTCTCTCTCTCTCGCACCTACCAACTACACACTTGAAACACCGAGTACCAACTTAGCACACATCACTTATCAATTAGAACGCTCTGACATATGTCGGCAATGATATAGGGTAAAAACAAACGGGTCAACTCGTGAAACACAACGTTTAAATGGGTCTTGGAGAAATACGTGTCCATCATCATCCTGTAGACTGCGTCCCTCGCTGCATCGGCCTCCTCGCACACCACGACACCGATCTGCTGCAGAGTCGGAGCCTTCATCTTTCTGGATCGCACCACTGTGGCAAAGTGGCGAACCAGCAACTCCTTGCATTTGTTGACATCCTCTACCAGTTGCTCCAGCTGAATAATATACTCGTCTATACAGCAGGCGATATGTCGCAGGCCGTCAAACGTAACTTTTTGCATCAGAATTACGGGCGAATAGTTCTTTCGCTTCTTGAATTTAGGCTCGCCAGCGTTATCACCATCATCCTCCTCCTCGTACCCCTGCTGACTTCCAACCTCTTCAGGATTGCTCGAATAGAACGCAATCACTTTCGAGCCGTGTGCCGATGTGAAGCGCAGGGTACACCCTCCGGGTAGCGAGATTGTGTCGTTTAACAAAGAACTCAGTCCACCGGGAGGACGCTCGCTTTTCTCGAAATACTTCTCGATATCTTCGAGCCTTCCTACCAGGTCCTCCCATGCTTCGGCGTTGAGGGATACACCGCTTGAGTAATTGTTGACGAATTTCACCACAGGCTCGAAATTTCCATCCAAACGAAGACGAAGACCGATATTCACTTTTTTAGACCACGAGCCGTTGAGCCCGTACGTCCTCGACATCACCAGGTTACGTTCGGATTTCTTGAGAGCTATGTCAAAAGTTTTGAACAGCCTACTACACCCCTCCTTCAACAGGCCTGTTTTCGGTGCTGCCATAGTTCTCGACTGTTTAATTGCGACTGAACGCTCCGCATCTACTCCAAGACCGAGGAGACTTACCGTTTTCCACACATCAGCAAAAACTTGCATCGCCGCGCGACAGTCGCAGGCAGCTTCGCGAATTGTAACCTTATACCGGTCATCCGATGAATATTGTGCGGGGGCCACCAGAGGTGAAGGGTGGGTTATGTTTTGCGTTATAAATCACGTATTCCGACTCGCAACACCATCCTCGTCTTTTCGGTATCGGTAACGCGCTTTTAGATATTTCAACGATATCTCACGTACTCCGACAGCGATACCCCATCGCTTCTTGCCTTCCGTAAGACGCTGATGCTGCATCACGCGACTCTAGGCGCCAGCGATGAACCACACACACACACACACACATTTCTCATAATTATTTACATACGCGAATCCTACGCGGCAAAGTGAATAGAGACTCGCAGAACTAAGAAACAGACGAACGCTACAGAAGCATCCCGCCAGAAAGAAAAAGGTATGTCTGGATGATTCTTTTCCAATCTAATTTTAAAAGATTTTAAACAAAAGGATGTGTGATTCAGATGAATCCCGGAAGAATCGAACGACGTGCGGAACAGATGCGACTCAGGGACGAGCTGCGGCAACGTTTTTCATCCAACGCAACGACTTTGCTGCGCTTCCTACGGGAGAACAATGCCGATGTAGGACTCGTGACGCAGACCAACAACGTGCATTACGAAGTGCTCGGGCACCTGAATTACCAGTGGGATCTGAACGATCAATTCGTCCTTAGGGCGACTTCCTGTATTGCCGCAAGAAGGGCGCGGCCAGAACCGGTGCAAAACCCGGAAATTTCCTCGACCACCGCGGAAGATGTAAGCGAATCGGAGCCAGAAACGGTTAATAATGACGACGACGACGAAGAAGAGGAACCAATCCCTACACCACCGCCATCATCACATAATTCATCGCGTCCTAGCTCACCTTCATTATCGGAAGAATCACGTCGATCACCCTCCCCCGTATTCCCAATTCGTCGTTGATTTGATAATAATAATTTACATATATCAATTTAAGAAAAATTTAGAAAACATATAGTAGTAATAGCAATCTAAGAAAAAATATATATAATCTTATGAAACATTTAGTCATTGTAGAAATTCAAGAAAAATGTATAGAATATATATAATTTTATAAAACGTATACTCGAACCGATTATTTGTTATCCCGAACTATCCTCGCATATATATTCATAACGTCCGTGTCTCACAGACACGTGTGAGACGGGCGGCAGAGAGGGGGGGAATTATGATTCATGTACGAGACCATGCGAACTGGTATAGGGAAATATATAATAATTTTATGAAAACTACGCAAACTATTTTCGCATATATATATATATTTTCACAACGCTGTGTCACACGCACACACACGTACGTCAGGAGGAAGGGGGGATTATGATTCGTACCCTAGACAGTAGGATGTGGTATAGGTGTGTCATATCTGTGAGATCTATAAATTCAGCTGCATCCGTGCAATTTGCTCAGTTTGAGGATAAACAGGGTGAAAAAATGGAAGCGAATAATTTTCACCGAGAATTAACGGGGGTGAACCGGGCGATTTACCGGAACAGCCTGATTCGAACTGTGATACGTAACGTGTTGCATTACGCCAGGAGGTCCACTCCTCAAACCGTGCGAGACTTTGACGAAAATTGGTTGCTCGAGCTGGTAGACCTACCGGCCCCCGCGCTGCTCTACCGTTTGAGGGGGCTTTTATGGTGTTGCACCATTCACGATATCGGCCGTATGTACGAAAGGCATGTGTTTGATGATTCTTGGAAGAGTATGAAGACGGCTGTCAACGTGCTGTACGAACGCGGTAGTCAGTCATTCTGTAAAGTCACCGAAATGATACGGTCGTACAAGAATCACGAGGGTAAGTAATAACTCTGTTCTACAAGCGTTTCATCAACGGCTCGCTTCATAGTTTTTGCCTGGGGTTTTTTCCCACCAGACAACTCGACTAGCGAGCCCGAGACTGATTGGATGAACGAAAAGGAGGATCAACTCATGTACGATGCTGCGGCTCGTTGCGAGCTTGCCGCGCGGGAGGAGGAAGAGGAAGAGCGTGAATTGATAAGGGTAACCGAGCAAGCTGAAGCTGTCGAAGCCGATAATACGGCTACCGTCGCACCACCGCACTCTCCCGATGAGCATGAATTGATACGGGTGATCGAGCAAGCCGAAGCTGCTCCTCCCGTCGAGGGCGAAAATACCACTACCATCGCAGCACCGTCTCCCGAAAATTCGTCAACCGACGATGCGATGGAGGTGGAAATTTCCGACGATTCCTCCGGTGAGTACGCGCGAGTCTGCATTTTTCTTTTTTTCCAATTTTCAAGACGATTCGCGTAACCTGGACTTTAACTCTTGGCTATCAGAGGGGCGCCGTACCGTCTACGCGACGTTGAAACGAGGTGGGAGTATCAACGAAGGTGCCGGTACGTCTGGCGTGCAACAGGGACGGGGAAAGAGGGAGAGAGTCGCTAGCACGACCGTAGACGATTACGGCGCGCGTCCTCCGGGTGTCAGATTCGCGATTGTAGACGAGAGTCGTAAACATTATCGTAGATTCGCCGTCACAGGTAGTGTCTTGACTTTGAAAATCATAACACCGCCGGAAACCGTAGATCCTGTGACCTGGCTCGAAGAAGCCATCCGCGATATTCACAATTACGTCACGACCCCTGCCCCGGACTCTGTCGATGATCCCGCGAACGATTATATAGGATTCGGACTAGACACACCCTCGTTTACTCTGGGAGCGGCCGGTTTGTCGTTTCGGCCGGTCCGCGACTCTCGCTACGAGGATCTCTGGCGGCTCGTATTCAACATCACCCAAAGCGCATCCGAATTTCGTGTGGATGACGCGTTCACAATCACGGTTAACCGAGTCAGCGTACCGGTGGGTCGTGGTCGAAAAAGTAAACCTCTCACGCACGAGGAGGTGAGCAAACGATCGCTTCTCGAGGTCGAACGTGACAATCTTTGTCTACCGCGGGCTATAATTTCTGCCCGTGCCTACTTGAATAGGGAGGGTATCGAGGTCAACGACGCTGACCCCCTACCTCGATGGTCCGACGTACGTCACGCGAAATCGAGACTTCAGAGAGAGGCTGCCGTGGCTTTGTGCAGAGAGGCGCGTGTAGAAGTCCCCGCAGAGGGTTGTGGCATGCGAGAGATCGTCCGATTTCAAGAATATCTGGCCCCCCTCGGCTTAGCCGTAGTAATATACGATTTTAACACCTTTGGGCGCGGGGATGAGCCCGTTTACAATGGTGCGCGCGTACTCGTTGAGCGGGGTGAATGCGTCAGCGGGAGATTAAACATACTGTACTTTCCTCGTGGCGGTCATTACAAGCCTATACTGAATTTAACAGCCGCAGCGGCCAACAGACGTTTCTGCGAACCTTGCAACATTGCTTATCGGAACGTCGGCGATCACAGGTGCTCCAACAGATGTCCCAGCTGCAACACCGTACCACAGTGCGTCAGCGCGGGGGTACGGGTGCGGTGCGTTGCCTGCGGCCGGTGTTTTTTCGGGGAGGAATGTCTGCGGAAACATCGAGTCGCGGGATCGTTCGATTCTCGCAGAAGCGTCTGCGACACCCTGCAGATGTGCAGTGAGTGCGGTCTGTTCATCGATCGTACGAAACGCGTTCACTCTTGCGGCAACGCGTACTGCCACACGTGCGGATCCGTACAGCCGGTCGACCACGAGTGTTACATGCAACCTCTTAAGCCACCCACCGGAAACCCGCAACATATATTTGTATTTTATGACTTTGAGACGCAACAATGCACCTCGGTGGCCGGTAACCGAGATGTCAATCTGCACGTGCCGAATCTGTGCGTGGTACAGCAGACGTGCACCAACTGCATACACGAGCCTGACATAACCACACCCTGTCCTAGTTGTGGCCTCGTGCGCGAGTTCGTATTCCGAGACAACCCCGTTAAACAGCTGGTGGAGTTTGTCACGCGGGACGTTTGTCGATTCAAAAAGATCTTCTGCATAGCGCATAACGCTAGCGGATTCGATTCTCAATTCATACTGCGCTACCTGGTGGAGAATAACAGAGATCCACCGCAGGTGATTCTGAACGGCACCAAGATCATACTGATGGAGACGGGTCACACGCGTTTTCTGGACTCTTTGGCCTACATGCCTATGGCCCTAGCCGCGCTACCCAAGGCATTCGGACTCCCTGTGGAATCGCGCAAGGGTATCTTTCCGCATCTGTTCAATACACCGGAGAATCGGGATTACGTAGGTCCGTTACCGGCCGCGGAATTCTACTCCCCCGACAGCATGAAGGCCTCGGACAGACACGCTTTCTACAAATGGTACGAGGAAGCCACGACCGCCGGCTACGTGTTCGATTTCAAACGCGAACTCGTGGAATATTGTCGCAGCGACGTAGACATCCTTCGGCGAGCATGCGTCGCGTTCAGAGATATTTTCCTGAATTGTGGCGGTGTTTGCCCGTTCTCGCGAAGCACTACCATAGCATCGGCCTGTTCCGTCGTGTTTCGACAAAATTTCCTCCGGCCTTGTACCATAGGAATACTACCGGCCGGTGGGTACAGGTTGGCCAACAATCAATCGGCGAATGCGGTCAAATGGCTCGTTTGGATGGAGAGGGAGTTGGGGACAGAGGTGAGGCACGCTGCTCGAGGCCGCGAGTACAGGATCCCCGAGACGAGACGGCTCGTCGACGGGTATTACACAGATGAGGAGGGGGGACGACACGTGTTAGAATTTCACGGCTGCTACTGGCACGGGTGTCGAAGATGCCACACGGTCAATCGCGACAAAGAGTTAGCCGGCGGGGATACGATGGACAGACGGTGGGAAGAGACTAGGGCGAAAACGGCACGCATGACCGAGCTTCGTTACAGGGTCACCGAGATGTGGGAGTGCGTGTTCGACGAGATGCTGGAAGCCGATCCGGAAATGCGCGACTACGTCGACCAACATCCGCTGGTCGTCTCGCGCGACCCGTTGAATCCTCGAGACGCGTTCTTCGGAGGACGTACGGGGAACACGAAGCGTTATCACGAGGCTGCCCCGGGGGAGAAAATCCGATACGTCGACGTATGCTCTCTGTACCCTTGGGTGTGTAAAACCGGTCGCTACCCTGTGGGCCACCCGCGAGTCTACGTCGGTAGGGAGTGCAGAGTGTTGACCGGTCCCTACAACACCGACATCTCCGCAGTCGAGGGTCTCGTGAAATGCGTGATCCTGCCTCCCAGGAATCTTTACCACCCCGTGCTACCGGTCCGGATGCGTGGAAAACTCATGTTTCCCCTGTGCCGCTCCTGCTGCGAGGCTTCTCTGCAGATCGATTGTCCGCACGATTCGGAGGCCGATCGGTGGTTCACCGGCACCTGGGTGTCGGTCGAGCTGCAGAAAGCCGTGGCTATGGGCTACAGCGTGATCGATGTGTCGGAGATCTGGCAATACGAGAGCACGGTGTACGATCCGGCGAGCGGTCAAGGGGGACTCTTCGCTCCCTACATCGACACTTTTCTGAAAATAAAGCAAGAAGCCAGCGGCTGGCCCGGCGAGTGCACCGACGAGGCTTCCCGCGAGCGTTATCTCGCGGAGTACGAGCAAGTGGAGGGTATCAGTTTGCAACGAGACAAGATAACAAAGAACGCCGGCCTGCGTTCCGTATCCAAGCTCTGTCTGAACTCTTTCTGGGGTAAATTTGGCCAGCGCGAAAACCTCCCGCGTACCGAGGTGATCAAAGACCGCCAACGCCTGTTGGAATTGTTGACCGATCCCGAGAACGAGGTAGTGGATATTTTACCGGTGACGGAGCAAATACTTTACGCGCGTTGGATCAACACGGAGGAGAGCATCGCTCCGTCTCCCTTGGCCAACGTTGTGCTGGCCGCTTACACCACTGCTCAGGCTCGCCTCAAGCTGTACAGCTATCTCGAGAGGCTCGGGCGCCGGGTGTTGTATTACGATACGGACTCTGTTATTTACGTGCAGAGAAGCGGAGAGTGGGAACCGACTACGGGTAACTTTTTGGGCGATCTGACGGACGAGCTTACGGAATACGGCGACGGTAGCTACATAAAAGCCTTCGTTTCCGGTGGTCCAAAATTTTACGCGTTCTTGGTACAAAAGGGCAATGGGGAGGTGGCAGAGGTTTGCAAAGTGAAGGGGGTCACTCTAAATTATCAGACGCGAATGAGGATAAATTTTAATTCGATCCGGGGCATGGTGGTCGAGGGTGGCGGACCTATTCGCGTGGAACGACGAGCTATACAGCGTACAGCGTTGCACCGGGTGGTCACGCTCAGCGTAAACAAGATATGCCGTCCCGTTCAAACGAAAAGACGTCTCTGCGACACCGGCTACGACACTCTTCCTTTCGGCTACAAATCGCACAGCTGACGCGTGACCGGAGTAAATTGTACATCTCTCTCTTTAGCTATAGAGCTTTGCAGCGAGACTTCGACTCTCTCTCTCTGTCTCTATCTAGTCCTATACTCTGTTATCTGACACGTATGCAGAGAGAGAAATCTCTGCTCGCCAGGAACAGAAGTGTGCAGCGGTGACTCATCGGCTAAGTAGGTCAGTAGTAGCAGTAGCTAGTAATTGTTTATCAACCTGAGCGTCAAACGCCTGATGCGCGGGGGGTGCGGTGGATCAAGAAGCTGAGAGCACCGCACGCCGCGAGGCAACCCCGAGTATAAGCTGATACGGGGTTGTCTTTGGCGCGTCACTAGCTGCTTGCCGGCCGGCGACCCGTATCTCAGCTGTTGAGGCGGGTCGCAACCGCGCGCGCGCGCGTTCCCCTGAGCTTGTGCGTAACGCGCGCACCCCCGCGGGGGCCGACCGCGGTTATGCCTTCACGACAGGGATGTCGACTCAACACCGAGTATTTGTCGATAAAATTGTATATATATTTAATTGCAGATACGGCAGACCTGTGAGTCGCGAGAATGGACACGCGCTGGAAACACCCGTTTTCAGCCATCGTAGCCGGTCCTTCCGGTTGCGGGAAATCCAACTTTGTGAAAAACTTTCTGCAACACGCGAGTGACATGTGCGACACAGAGTCCGCGAGGGTAGTCTGGCACTATGCCGAGTGGCAACCGTTGTACGGGGAATCGACGCGCGGAGCTATAGAATATCAAGAGGGTTTGCCGCAGCCGGCCGACTACGACGCGGACACGCGACCCAAATTACTCGTCATCGACGATCTGATGCGCGAGTCGTCCAACGGTGTTGTCATCGATCTCTTCACCAAGGGTTGTCACCACAAGAACATGAGCGTGTTCCTAATCACGCAGAATCTGTTTCACCAAGGACGCGGGCAGAGGGATATCTCGCTGAACGCCAACTATATCGTTTTCTTCAAGAATCCGCGCGATCGCGCGCAGATACATCACCTGGCTCGTCAGGTATACCCCGAGGACCCTCGCTTCCTGCAAGAGGCCTACAACGACGCCACAGCACGCCCCCACGGTTATCTGCTTCTGGATCTGAAACAATCCACCCCGGAGAACTGCCGGTTTCGCACCGATATATTTCCCTTCGGATCCACACCACTACGTTTACGTGCCTCGCAGGGATATAAAGGGTGGTGGAGGGTCGCACGCAACGCCAGTCTTTCGTCTGTGATGAAGCCTGGAGCTAGTCGAGGAGGAGGAAGAAGAAGAGGTCCAGCAAGCAGGTTCAGCTCTTCCAACGCTGCGGCCTTGCACGCTATCTGTAAATTGGACCCCGCTCGGAGACAGGCTCTGCTACGCACCGCCGACGACACTCTGGTGAAAAACATTTGCGAGTGCGCTTTGAACACTCTCAGGGGTAACGTGAGCCTGAGTGCTGATCAGAAGAAGCGTTTGAGCAAACACAGAAAAACTTTACGTCGCTTGGCCTGCGACACAGGTAGCTGGAAAAGCAAGAAACGTTTGCTGGTTCAACGGGGTGGGTTTCTACCTTTGCTGCTAGCACCGATTATCGGCAGTCTGGTGGCCAGTCTGATCGGAAGGTGAAAAAAAAATTGAGACGATGGAACGAGCCAAGAAAATGGTCCTGATACCGCAGGAGACAGCCGAACGTATCCAGCAGCGTCGACCCGATGCGGATCCTGCCAGCAGGTTGGACGCAGAGATGCAGACTATTCTCAACGACGGGGAAAAAAGCGATCGAGAGAAATGGAAGCTGTACAGACAGGTGCTTCGACGTTTCTTGTTTTTTGCCGCCGAGTCGCGAAAACCCATGCAATTCTCTATACGCGGAGTCGGTGGCGAGGCTGCGGATAATGTCGCGGGTGGGGAAGAAGAGGATGGGATGATGCAGGGGAACGCAGTCGGCAACAGAGGCGTAGCTATGCAGGACATAGCCGTAAGCGTGCCGGCCAAGTTTCGACGGAAAGCGGAGTTGTTGCTGAACTATTTGGTCACCAACGGTCGCTCGGAGATCTCGTGGGATGACAAGGGGACGATAGCCATAAGGGGTACTCAGGTACCCGGGACAAACATCATCGATCTGATAAACGACGTCGTACGCGAGCGAAAATCTATGCAGGCCAGGGGAAGGGAACAGTTTGCGCGGCTCCTTCACTCGATCAACACGCCGCAAGAGTATATCGGTAATCCCATTTTTCACAAATCTACGCGTAACGCCTCGTCACGATCGGCCGCCGGGCCATCTTCATCGCGCCAGTGGCGTATAAACGACGAGGAGGACCAGGCTGTGGACGGTGACATTGATACGAACGAGCAAGGTGAAGAGGAGGAGGAGGAGGACGAGGATTCGGATTCGGTATTTTCCACACCCAAGACCAGACAACGAGCCGGGCAGACGGGAAACGGTGCGTGGTTGAGACTGAGATTGAAATGAAGATCCTCGAACGGTTGTACTACGATCCGGTCAACGAGGCTGGTTATGCGGGTGCCAGGAACTTGACGCGATCCGTCAGTAGAAAAAAGGGAAAGAGGAAAAAAATACCGCGCGCCACGGTTCTCGAATGGCTGGCCTCGCAGGACGCGTACACGCTGCACAAGTCGATACGTAGGAAATTTCCGCGAGCCAGATACAACGTGCAGAATAGACGATAATAATAATAGACGACCTGTGGGAAGCGGACCTGGTGGATCTCAGATCGATCAAACAGTACAACGACGGATACGGCTACCTGCTGGTGATCATAGACGTACTCAGCAAGTTTGCCTGGGTTGAACCGCTCGCGGACAAGAGTGCCACCACCGTTGCCGAGGCGTTGGAGCGCGTGCTGTCGTCCACGGAACGTTGCCCTGTCCAACTGCAGACCGACAAAGGCAAGGAATTTGTCGGAGCTCAATTCCAGAAGCTGCTCGCTGCGAGAGGGGTGCGGTACAGAGTCACGCGAAACCCCGATATAAAGGCGGCCGTTGTAGAGCGCTTCAATCGCACCCTCAAGGAGAGAATGTGGCGTTACTTTACCCACAAAAATACCCATCGCTACCTGGATATACTGCAACAACTGGTGGAGGGGTACAACGCTACCACGCACTCGACCATTAAAATGGCTCCGTCGACGGTGACGCTGGAAAATGCGGCAGCAGCGCGTTTTAACATGGAAAAGGCGCGCGGTGGCCCGCCGCGATCCGGTGGGAAGCCACGGTTTCGGGTGGGGGAACGGGTTCGCATCAGCAAGGCTAAGGGTGCCTTCAAGAAGGGCTACGAGGCCAACTGGACCGAGGAGGTGTTTGAGATTCGACGCGTTCTGCACCGCGCGCCGATCGTCTACCTGCTGGAGGATTTGGAGGGCGAGGAAATAGACGGACTGTTTTACGAGGCTGAGTTGCAGCGTGTGATCAAGGACGACGTTATGACTGTGGATAAAATAATACGGACGCGGGGAAAGGGTGCCAGTAAGAAGCTGTTTGTCAGCTGGCGCGGTTATCCGGAAAAGTTTAACTCTTGGATCGTTGCGAGCAACGTGCGAAAACAGGCATGAAGGATCAGTTTTACATCACGCTGCCCAGCAACAGCTCGATGAAATTTTTCCCCAACAACACGACGGCTCGATACACCACCCAGCTACCGCGACAGATCGAGCTTGTCGGAGAGTGGGAAGTCGCCCTGGTAGAGATCCAGTACCCGCTGACGCTTCAAAACATAAACGAACCCTACAACGCTGTGCGATTTCACGTGCATCGTCCGGACACACCTGCCGAGAATTTTCACGATATTCCGTCGTCGGGGGACAGACGAGTGGCGCAGGGTCAATTCCTCATCGAGCCGGGGGCTTACACGGATATTTGGGAAATTATCCGTGCATTGAACAGCTTTGCAACGATCAAGGAACATTTGGAGTTTGGACGAGCCGACAGCGCTGACGATCGTTTGGTTGTCGTGAGAAAATGCAACTGCAAGGATGGTCACTACCTGTCGTTTTCCGGTGGTTTGCGTCAACAGCTGGGATTTCCAAAGCTTACGAGCAACATACGCGACAAGCTGGTGGCCAACCATCCTTTGAACCTACCCGGCGGGATACCCTCGCAGATGTTTGTCTACACGGATCTGGCGGAGCCTAGAATAGTGGGCGATGTCTACGCACCGCTGCTGCGTATAGTGCAGACGGTGGGGAAAAATTTTCACAACGGTGTCTCGGAGAGCAAATCCCTGTCACCTCCGCACTACGTACCTCTGCTTCTCACCAATTTCCGAACCCTAGAAATCGATATAAGGGACTCTCTGGGTAGAGCTATGCCATTCACGCACGGGACATTGACGGTTACGCTGCACTTCAAGAGGACGCACTGATGGTCCACTACCTTGAACATTACGACAATCAGGTGGGTGGTGGTGGTATAGACCGCGTTTATTCCGGTGCCCCGCATCAGCGCGGTCACGGGATCGGTAGCTTTCTGGGGGGATTGTTTCGTCGCGTGGTGCCCATTCTGAAGAGAGGTGCGCGCGAGTTGGGCAAGGAGGCTCTGCGGACCGGTGTGAACGTCATGGAGGATATGGACAACAACACGCCCTTCAAGGCGGCTCTCAAGAAACGCGTCATCGAGTCGGGGTACAATCTGAAGCGGAAAGCTACCGACAAATTGGGTAACATGATGAAGGGATCCGGATATAAAGCGTTGCGCGGCAGATCGAGGGGACAGTTGATGCGGGGTCGCGGAGCAGGATCGAACGGATCTCGTAGGAAAGGTGTTAAGAAGAAGTCGGGGCTTGCCGGAATTAAGAAGAAAAAGAAGAAAACAACTCTCAAGCGGAAGAAGAAAAGCTGTTGCGGAAGTAAAAGAAGAGGAAGAACGGTGGCTGATATCTTCGGAGCTCGTTAACAACAATAATAAACATCGACCATGGCGTACTTGCACTCGCACTCCTGCGAGTGTCTGAAATCGGAGCTGGATTTGTTCTCTCTACCACCGACGCAAACCACGATCGAGAGCGGGCAGTGGGTCCACTACAAGCCTGTGTCGTCGCTCACTGATGACTCGCCTATAGAGTTTATGGTGCCCGGCCTCAGCGACGAGTATCTCGATCTCTCCCACACAATGCTCAGCCTGCGTGTGAGTCTGCAGCCGCTAGCTAGGGAGCCGGCTGTAACCGGAACCACGTCAAAGGTCCCGCCAAAGGTGGTGGCCCCTGTAAACAACCTGCTGCACTCTCTGTTTAGCCAGGCCGATGTATTCTTCAATCAGAAGCTAGTTTCACCGGCCAATAACGCGTACGCTTACCGCGCCTACATCGAGTCGTTGCTGAATTACAATTCGGCAGCGAAAAAATCACACCTAACCACCACACTGTGGTACGGGGATACGGCCGGAAAGATGGATGAAATCGGACCGGCTAACAGAGGGTTTGCCCAGCGGCAACAATTTCTGAATGCCGAAACCAGTGTGGATTTGATCGGGCATCTTCACTGCGACGTGTTTAATCAGGAGAAGTTTCTGCTAAACGGTGTCGAGTTACGAGTACGGCTCGTGCGCTCGCGGGACGCCTTCTGCCTCATGGAGAGCACCAACACACACGGGATACACATACTAGAGGCCTCGCTGCTCGTGCGACGCGTAACGATAAACCCTGGCGTGCTGCTGGCTCACGCCAGAGCTCTGGGTAGAGGTACGGCAAAGTATCCTCTTACCAGAGTGGAGGTGAAGACTATGACTATTCACAGCGGTGTGCAGGGTGATACGCTGGACAATGTATTTCTGGGTCAACTGCCCAAAAGAATGATAGTGGGCTTTGTCGACAACAAGGCCTTCAACGGTGATAAAGCCTACAACCCCTTCAACTTTCAACATTTCAATATTAACTTTTTGTCGTTGTACGTGGACGGCGCGCAGATCCCCTCGAAGCCGTTGCAACCCGACTTCACGCGAAGCAAGCTCTACGTGGATGCCTACCACACTCTTTTCTCCGGAACCGGCATACATTTTCTGAACGATGGGAACGGCATCGGTCGTGAAGATTTTCCCCACGGGTATTGCTTGACGGCTTTCGACCTCACCCCCGATCTATCGGCAAACAGCGGCACCCACTGGAATTTGGTCAGACACGGTAGCGTTAGAATCGAGGTGCGATTCGAGGTTGCCCTACCAAAGACAATAAATTGCATCGTATACGCGGAGTTTGACAACGTTTTGGAAATCGACGCGGCTCGCCAGGTTATAGTGGACTTTGGAGGATAACCAGCGATGTGAATCACCTCCCCCCGCCCATCGAAGACAGAAAAGAATAGCTGACGCTGCGGATTGACGGAAGGCCGCTGCGGTCGAACGACACACGCAGTATTCAGTTTTCCGTGAACCCGCGAGCACGTCTATACCAACATGATGGACTACGTGGTCGATGTGCAGGGTTTTCGGGACGCTCAGAACGGTTTCGCAGTGAAGGAGGTTTCCGTCTTGGCTCTGAATCGCGACCACATCGGCCACTGGGTTGCCACACCGCCCTGCGCTTTCACCGATCTTCCCGCTAATATTTGTGCTCAGAACAACTATCTTTCGCGTAACCATCACGGTATAGAGTGGTTCGACGGCGACATTCAGGAGCGACAAATCTACAGGAAACTGCGCGCCGTGGCACGTTCGGCCCGCATGATTTATACGCGCGGTGCCGAAAAGGCGAAATTGTTGCGGCGCGTTATGTCGCGTCAGGTGACAAATCTGGAGGACGAAGATTGCCCTGCATTCGGAAAGCTACCGTCCTCGGATACGTACTGCATGCATCACGCCCTGTGCAATCCCGGAGAGTTTGTCTGCTCGTTGAATCGCGCGGCTGTGTTGAAATCTTGGTTGCTGAGGAGGAAAACAATTGACGAGGTGGACGATAGCGGTTTTTCTACAACCGAATCCGAAGACTGCAATGAACAGCGTGGAACTTCGGAGGGTTTTGGCGTTGATACCGACAAGTACGTGTGGAGTGTACCCGGCTGATCGTATTCCGCTGCGGTGGTCCCGCCCGGCGACCCTTATCGCAAACACCGATGACCACACACAGCCGGGAAGTCACTGGGTCGCTTTCTACAACGACGAGTCCGGCAACGGGGTCTACTTTGACAGTTACGGAATTGCGCCTTTTATCCCACACCATGTGCGTCGTCTCCGAAGAAACTGTCCGCGCTACCGGTGCAACACGCGCCAGCTTCAGAGTACCTTTTCGGACGTGTGTGGTCAGTTTTGTGTTATGTTTCTGTATTATATGCACTTTGGTTACACTCTCGAAGAGTTTGTCAATATTTTTTCGGACGATTATGTAAAAAATGATTCGATGGCCGCGTCGTTTTACAATTGCGTGGCCAAAAAATTGCAAAGTTGCGACAAACTCGACGCCTCTCGTCTATCCTGTGTACAGATATGTTTAAGAAAACGTTGTTAATCATAAACTAGTTTTAAGCGATATTGAATAAAGTGAAAATTTTGTAATGAAACAGTGTGTTGTTTATTGCGAGTACATCCCACCAGTATTTCAGCCACCTCGGCAGTTTTGCACGAGCAAAAAATGGTCAGTTGATACTCGTCGGGACATAGAGCTGTTTCTTGATAACTATGAATCTCTAGAGCCCCCCTTGCTCGGAGAGGGGTACGCGATGCAGCGAGGTAAATTTCTCTGCACGACGTGTCACTCTGATTTCAAGCAGCAAAGAAGAAGCGTCAAGAATTTGAAAAGTAAGTGCCATTGTTCTTCGACACCCTAGTTTTGTGGTTGATATAGTTTCCGTTATAGAAATGGATGAAGTACCCGAAGAAATTCGCGCCTACGTAGACCCCCGGGACCTCTGGGTGTACCAGCCGCCGCGGCGATTCGAGGAAGAGGATGACAACAATAGCATATCAAGCCAGGAGTCTGGGCTCAGCTCCTGGTTTGACATCGGGTATGAGGGAAGCACCGCGTCTATGAGTTCTTACGAATCGTCGGGGTCGGAAGAAGACCCGGAGCACATCGTATATGGGGGTTACGGGGGCGAAATTTTCGAGAACATTTTGGTCGATGAAGAGTGGGCTGAGGAGGGGGATGACCAAGAGATTTGGGTACCTGAGGAGGAAGACCCCCTCCTTGGTGAGGGCCTGTGGTGGCGACATGTGGAGGACGGGGAGGAATCGGACGACGAGTGGGACCTCGCCGACGCAAGGGCTGCGTTTGAGATGCCCGGCGGGGTCTTTGTAGATCTGGAGGCGGAGTGGTTCTTGACGGATGACGGCTACGCATCACCCGTCTTGGAATAACGCCTCGGCTCTCCGTCCGGTAAGTTAATATATAATTTTCATCACATATCGTTCGGTTATTGTAATAAGACCCGTATGTTTCAGATACGCGCGCCACCACACCGTAAATATGGTTTAGGTTAAGGTTAGATTAGTTTGTGAATATATATAGCTTTAGATTAGACTGTAGGTGTGTAAAATCTTAAAAGTATAATATAATATCGAATTTTTGAAAAATGATTTGTGTCGATCCTTGCGTTATACCCTGTCATACTTTATTAATTTCAGCTAAACGATTGTAAAACTAGTCTTGATAGTAATATTGAATAAACAAATGTTTAAAGATAATTCGTGTCGATCCCTGCATATACCCTGTCATTCTTTCAACATTTCAGCTAGTATATATATATATATATATATATAGAGGTTAAGAATTCATTATTTCAGAGCTGCAGCCGTCCTTGTCTGCTGGAATCGGATCGCTCGGTATATAAGATTAGCCTTTAGTATTTAATAAGTATAAGAGAGAGAGAGAGAGAGAGAGAGAGAGAGAAAAAAGAAAAACAGGCGCCATCTTGGATTTTGAAAAAACAGGCGCCATCTTGGATTCTTAAAAAACAGGCGCCATATTGGTTCGTATGGGCGGCGCCATCTTGGATCAGGCTGCCGGCCGTCTACGTCACTGGCGCCAGATCCCCACTCCTGCCTGGTGACGTCATTTGTTATGACTCGCCATGGCTGTCATCTTCTACTGAAGACTTAGAATCAAACACGACTGACGATATAGAAATAATAACAATCAATAAACAGAGAGTACAAACAAAATTAAAACTTATTGAAACAAAGGACAGATTATCAATGCAAAAGGGAGATTACGTAATCTTCATAACAATGCAGGGAGATCCTCGCGATGAAGGCTCAAGAGATCTACAGAACGCGAATAAACTACCAAAATTCAACGAAACAACTTTAGGCCGAGCAAAAGTAGTGCAAATCAATAATAAACGATATATAGGTTTACCGATCAAAGAAAGGATAAACGTATCAACTGATAAAGAAATACTAATCGAATGTATTAAATCATTGTTCAACGTCGTGCATGAATTCGACATAAAAAATATATCATTATCAAAGACCACGCAAATCAACAATATAGAATGGAGGGAAATAATCAAAATAATAAAATCAGTTTTCAATGACACTGAATGTCAAATAAATATTTGTAAAAACTTGATAAGATTCCCACCGATCGAAGAACGAGTAGAAATAATCCGGGAATACCATGCTTCAGTTTTAGGTGGACATAAAGGAATTACGAAAACATACAATCGTATCAGGCGAAATTACTTTTGGGAAAACATAAAATCACAAGTCGAACAATACGTGTCAGAATGCATAGAGTGCCAAACAAAAAAATTAACACGAGTAAAAACAAAACAACCAATGATATTAACTGACACACCCGGTTCAAGTTTTGACAAAATAGCAATAGATATTGTAGGACCGCTACCTATAACAAGGCAAGGAAACGAACACATACTTACCATACAAGACCAACTGACGAAATATTCATTAGCAATACCATTAGATTCAACGACGTCGACTAACATTGCAGATGCCCTAATAAAAGAATTTATTTGCAAATTCGGTGCACCTAAACAAATTCTAACAGACCAAGATGCAAATTTGACTAGTTCTCTGATGAAAGCAATAGCAAAGAAATTTAGGATCAAACAATGTCGAACAACTGCATTCCATCCCCAATCTAACGGATCAATAGAAAGATCACACCATGTACTAATTGAATACCTAAAACAATACGTCAAAAACGGAAATAATTGGGACGAATGGCTAGACTTTGCAATGTTTTCTTACAATACAAGTGTTCATGAAGGAACAAAATACACACCATACGAATTAGTTTACGGAAAACTCGCTAGATTACCATCAGAACATGAAATAATAGAAGAATTAAATGATAGAACATACCAAGACTACTTAATTGACCTCTATACAAAAATTAAAACTATCCAAGAAAGGGCAAAATTAAACTTAACTCAAGCAGAAGAAAAATCAAAAATGTACTATGACCGACGGATAAATCCAATTAAACTAAAAATAGGAGACCTCGTATTTTTATTAAAAGAACAACGAAAAGGAAAATTCGGAGATCAATATTCAGGACCACATGAGATAATAGAAATGTTGGAAAATCATAATGTCAAATTAAAAATCGGAGTTAAAGGAAAAATTGTCCATGTAAATAAACTAAAAATATACAAGTAAAAGGTTGTCAAAATCTTAATTAGGGATTAGTAAATAATAAGAACCACAAAATGTATGAACATGAATGAAAACCAAATATTTTTTTATTTAAAAAATAAGAAAATTGAAAATTAAAATTAATATATAAAATATATATATATATATATATATATATATATATATATATATATATATATTTAAAATAACAAGATTGGAACTAAAATTAAAATTAATATATATTTAAAAATAACAAAATTGGAACTAAAATTAAAATTAATATATACTCAAGAATAGCAAAATTGGAACTAGAATTGAAATTGATATATATTCGAAAGTAACAAGGTTGGAACTAGAATTAAAATTAAAATTAAATGGAGGGTTCAGAGATTAAGCGTCGTAGGCAGAAAGGATCCCCTGGGGGGATCCCCAAGCGGGGTGACCCCAATCATCGTCGGGGTGGACCTCCACCCCCAGGCGGCCTTCCACCAACCAACGGATTTTAAATAAGTCAAAATCAGTGAAGTCATGGGAAGAAAGGACCACCTCCTGCTCCTTCTCCCACATTGATTGGAGCCAACTATTATATTTCCTTTCCTCCCTCTGCTCTTTCATTTTTTCAATTGATACATAATTTTTGTCCAAGTCCTTCACAAATTGAATCTATAACAAACAGATTCAAATGCATTAGTAAAATAAATTGTTATTATTAAAATTAAAACTGGTCCAATAAATTATGACGATACATGAGGCAAAAGGAGAATCTATAATCAATTCAAAAACTTAATACTTACTCTAAAATTTTTTGGCAAATCCAGAAAAACCGAAGTAAATAGATCTGGCATCCTTTCTATTCTTTTTTTCAAATATATTAAAAACTAAAAACAAATAAAAATCAAAATCTGAATTAAATAACCTAAACTCACTGTAATTACTAAAACACAAAAGATTTCAAAATTCTACACCCATTCAAAATTGATAGTATTATTTTAAATTAAAATTAATTATTTTCTTACAACTTTCTGCGTCGAAATCTTAAGCACGAATGAGACCTGCAGTATGCAACGGTGCCAATATGCAGCTCTTCAGTAGTATGCATATTCACAAACATCATACACCACAATACAAAATACAAACACACTTACCTGACTACGAATTCATGAATACGAACACATGTAGAAGAAATAAAACACCCACTTACACATACCAATCTCAAATTGAGAAGAACCTATATTAATGTTACAGATTATTATGGAATAAAAGTAATACAACACGATGAATCCTCACCTAGAAATAATTTTCGAAACAAATTACTACCCTTCAGAGGAATTCTTAACTATTAATTATAATATTAAAACAATTTTAGTAAAATGTAACGTGTAGGATTCGCGTATGTGAATAATTATGAGAAATGTGTGTGTGCGTGTGTGTGTGTGTGTGGGGGGTTCATCGCTGGCGCCTAGAGTCGCGTGATGCGGCATCAGCGTCTTACGGAAGGCAAGAAGCGATGGGGTATCGCTGTCGCGCGGCGATGCAAGTTTTTGCTGATGTGTGGAAAACGGTAAGTCTCCTCGGTCTTGGAGTAGATGCGGAGCATTCAGTCGCAATTAAACAGTCGAGAACTATGGCAGCACCGAAAACAGGCCTGTTGAAGGAGGGGTGTAGTAGGCTGTTCAAAACTTTTGACATAGCTCTCAAGAAATCCGAACGTAACCTGGTGCTGTCGAGGACGTACGGGCTTAACGGCTCGTGGTCTAAAAAGTGAATATCGGTCTTCGTCTTCGTTTGGATGGAAATTCGTCAACAATTACTCAAGCGGTGTATCCCTCAACGCCGAAGCATGGGAGGACCTGGTAGAAAGGCTCGAAGATATCGAGAAGTATTTTGAGAAAAGCGAGCGTCCTCCCGGTGGAGTGAGTTCTTTGTTAAACGACACAATCTCGCTACCCGGAGGGTGTACCCTGCGCTTCACATCGGCACACGGCTCGAAAGTGATTGCGTTCTATTCGAGCAATCCTGAAGAGGTTGGAAGTGAGCAGGGGTACGAGGAGGAGGATGATGGTGATAACGCTGGCGAGCCTAAATTCAAGAAGCGAAAGAATTATTCGCCCGTAATTCTGATGCAAAAAGTTACGTTTGACGGCCTGCGACATATCGCCTGCTGTATAGACGAGTATATTATTCAGCTGAAGCAACTGGTAGAGGATGTCAACGAATGCAAGGAGTTGCTGGTTCGCCACTTTGCCACCGTGCTGCGATCCAGAAAGATGAAGGCTCCGACTCTGCAGCAGATCGGTGTCGTGGTGTGCGAGGAGGCCGATGCAGCGAGGGACGCAGTCTACAGGATGATGATGGACACAGATTTCTCCAAGACCCATTTAAACGTTGTGTTTCACGAGTTGACCCGTTTGTTTTTACCCTATATCATTGCCGACATATGTCAGAGCGTTCTAATTGATAAGTGATATGTGCTAAGTTGGTACTCGGTGTTTCAAGTGTGTAGTCGGTAGGTGTGAGAGAGAAAGAGAGAGAGAGTAATAAACTGTCAGACCGCGTCGGCTCTGGGGTTTCATCCCACGCGATTCGGATCACGAAACTTGAGCAGCGCCAAGCATCAGTCATCCGCGATGTATCGAGACGATGGAACTTCCTGCTTTCTTCCGTGCTGGCTCGGTACAATCGTCCCGACTCTATCCTGGGGCATTCATAGGTGTGAATGAGTCAAGATAGCGTCAGGACGCTCGCACCGGGTTTACGCGGAGGATGGTTGGCTGGTTCATCGTTTCGATACGTCTCGGATAACCGATGTGAGGATCTGTTCTAGACGTATGATTACGAATGAAGGGGGATGCGAGCCCAGGGTCAGCGCGCTCTGTAGTTTATACTATTCGACGTATGGGATGCTCGTGAAACTAGTCTTAATAATAATTATATCGAATATGACCCGTATCGCGGATTATGAGACCGGATTAGATCCCAAACGGTCAGTCGCCCGCGATCTACCGAGTGATGAATTCGGCCGACATCTTCCTCTTAAGGCCGGTATAATTCTCCCGACTCTATCCTGGGGTAATCATCAGTGTGAATACGCTAAGATAGCGTCAGGAGGATTGTACCGGGCGTACGCGGAAGATCGCGGCTTGGTTCATGGATTCGGTAGGTCCCAGATGACCGACGTTTGGGATCTAATCTGGTCTTACGATTGTGAATGGTAAGGTCAGCGCGCTCTGTTGTACCTACTGTAAAAAAAAATGATTGTAAAACCAGTCTTAAGAGTAATATCGAATAAACGAATATTTGAAAAATAATTTGTGTCGATCCTTGCATATACCCTGTCATACTTTATTAATTTCAGCTAGTATATATATATATATAGGATAAGAATTCATTATTTCAGAGGTGCAGTCGTCCTTGTCTGCTGAAATCGGATCGCTCGGTATATAAGATTAGCCTTTAGTATTTAATAAGTATAATGAGAGGGAGAGAGAAGACGGTCGCCATCTTGAATTTCATCGGTCGGTCTATAAGATTAGGCTTTAGTATTTAATAAGTATAAGAGAGGGAGAGAGAGAAGAGAAACAGTCGTCATCTTGGATTTTGGAAAACAGGCGCCATCTTGGATTTTGAAAAAAACAGGCGCCATCTTGGATTCTCAAAACAGGCGCCATATTGGTTCGTATGGGCGGCGCCATCTTGGATCAGGCTGCCGGCCGTCTACGTCACTGGCGCCAGATCCCCACTCCTGCCCGGTGACGTCATTTGTTATGACTCGCCATGGCTGTCATCTTCTACTCACCTGGCCAAAGTGTGCACGCGTCGAATTATTTAAATTTTATGAGAGTAGCCAACTTTATTTTATTTTTATTTTTTTGTTTATTTTACTATTTTTTTCAAGTTTTTTATGCTTTTTTATCAATGTCCTGTCTTTTTCTATTTGTTCTGTTGTTGACGTTCTTTTCTTGCATTTTCTGTTTTACCCGTCATACGAGTGGAACACAAAAAAAAAAAAATATACGAACAAAATTATATCTCAATGAAAAAAAATATTAATATAAAATTATTAATATAAAAATATTAACATAGAAAAAAATATTGTTCGAGAAGTTATAATAAAAAGACAAACTTTCAAGTTTCAAGATATACACAGACGCGTTATTTTAATACCAATAGAGAGGCAACTACCCTAACCTATAACGCAAATTAGTATCTTCGTTTTCTTTCACCTCAGAACATACACGAATTGAAACTAATTTTATCTAGGATGTGGCCATGAAAAGCTTTCATTTGAGCCCCAGATCGACTAAATCGGTGTCTGAAGTGCTGAGATATAATTAATTTCAGATTCTGATACCCCGTTTCCACGTACAATGTTTGTCTTTAGTCTTCTTCAGACCAAAATTCAGCCAACTAAAACCATTCCCATAAAATCACATTTCGTCGCTGAACGCAGGACGTATGTTCTACGCTTATACACAGAACATACGTCTTTACGCATCTGGGGACATGACTTAGAAGGGAAAATCCACACAAAAGTTGTTTCACACTAAATCTATTCCCATAAAATCACATTTCGTCGCTAAACGCAAAACGTATGTTTTATGCTAATACACAGAACATGCGTCCTTACGCAGCTGGAAATATGATATAGAAGAGAAAATCTACACCAAAGTTGTCGTTAGTACGACATCACGACGTAGTTAGCGTTCGGATCGCAGACAGAAACCGTCTGCAACACGAGCAGACGCGTATTGTCATTTCATGTTTTTCAATCCAAATAGAGGAAATGAAAGAAAGTACAAGCGTTGAGTACAAGCAATGCTTGATACAAAATTTGAAGGTACAAAAATTAGAGAATACCCACCAAAATTCCCTCAGGTGCGAAAACCTTGCGCCAAGTACATTGATATGATAGTCACCAACAAAATTGTTTCGATAGGTTAATCTTAAATCCTACGATCTCGAGCTTTTGTGGTTATGCGAATCGACTGACGTGTAAAATTCATGGTGATAAATAAAATAACAATTGTGAACGGAAAATAGGTTTGTTCGTCTTAACTTACACTTTTTACACTCGCCCAATAGGAGGTGTAAATTTCTAGTGAAAAGTGTAAAATCTGGTAAAAGTGTAGAAGGTGTAGCTAAGACGAACAAAAGTAATTTTACGATTAGGTTTGGTTTACCTTGAATGACACTAGATTGTCAGATGACTTTTAACTGGCTATTACCTCTTAATTTTATTTACCTATATATTGTAGATTTGGCTTATTTTCATTTAAATTATGAATGCAATTATCGGAGGAAACGGTTTTTTGGGTTCGTTATTTAGCAAGTTACTGCCTGAGGAAGTCTGACAATAGAAAATCAAGAGAAAATGTTGAGGTTGAAAAATATGAGGATAGCATGATTTGATATAAGGAACGGCAAGGAGCCAGACCAATGAAGCCGAGTTCAAACGTTGGATTGCAACAAATTCCACTTCAGGCTCTATGCCAAGCTCATCTCCGAAGGCTCGTCTGCTCAGACTCAAATTGTGAGTCAACGTTATGCGTCGGATTCCGACGAGTTTTGCAATCTAACTGTATCATCTAGTCAAATCGAGACTGTCAGTCGACGTTGTGTGTTGGCCTCCGATAGGCTTTATTCTATACTCCACGTCAACGTAGTACCTTGACCTTCGGTGGAGATAATTTTTTAATCCATGTATATAATGTATATTCATAATTGAATGTCAAATTTCAAAAAATTTGTTAGATTTTGGTATGCAACCTCCAAATTTTTTTTTGCAATTTTGTTTTAAATTATTTTTTCGTTATGAATATTTTTCGATGTTGTCATCTTCAATTTTTTCATCCGAATTGTTTCTCCAACCAATAATCACAAGCCAATCGAGTGACCGAGCGCAGCGAGCGAACGAGTACGACGTTATTTAGCTTGAACAAATTTTTCAATTCCAAACTTTTATTATTCTACAGGTACTTGGCAGTTGTATCTGATTCCAATGCTTTTGTATGTTGTGATCATCAACCAACAATGGTTATTTTTTGGTGGAGAGATCTACACATTAATGGACTTGGCGAAAGGTTTTTGCACCAAAGGTGCTTTTTGGGGTTACCATACACGTAAGTAGCCAGCATGTCACAATAGATGCTGAATTATTCTTTTTTTTCATTCAGCTAATCGTATACATAGTTAACTATTTTGATTTATGTTATTCTGGACCTTGTTATGCAGAAGAAATTAGGCAAGGTATTCCGCCCTATTTCTTATGTTTTGAGAGATTCCCTTGTCGAAATCGAGGTATGATTATGGTATTGTTATTGAATAGCGCTCGGAACTAGCATCACCTACCCGCTACTACGAGTCTCTTATCGTTTTGTAGTGAATGAACCTTAATTGCTGTGAATCTTGTTTTTTTTATTTTTTTTTCATCAATTAGTTCACAAGTTACTCTCCTTCCTATCATCTCGGATTATGAGGAGGGTGCAAGACGATAAAGCCATGGGTGAGTCAAACCGTCAACCCGTATATCCTCCTACGGTTAATTCTACGAAATCAAAAGTGGGATCTTTGCGAGTACCACCGGAAAAACAGGAGTGCTTCGAAGAAAACAAAGCTAAACCGGGGCACTTTTTATAAGCGCTTTTCGGAGTACGAAGCCGCAAAATTTTGGAGCTAATATACACACGATTAGCATTCTCATACTGCCGATACGTGCAAAGATAGCCAAACCATCAACGCTACGTGATTTTTTTATGATAACAATTTTGTAAAGAATAATGAGATCTACAACTTTTGTCTGAAACTTTTTTCTCTAAACTCGATAAATAAAAAGATTGCGTCAAAATCAGGCACTTTCAATTGTTAATAATTTTTTATCTCTCAAACCCGCACCTCTCATACACCGAGTTTTTCAGAATATGTTCCTGGGTATCCAATGAAGCTGTAAAAAAATTGCCAACTCGGACATATTCAAGAATAGAACTAGGCGAAATTTCTGTACATTCCGACTGGACTAATAAGCAAGAACAACCGCTCCAACGGTAGCGCACTTGAAATAGCCGTCAATCGAACACTAAAAGGGTTGCCCACCTGATTTTCTCAAATCAGTTATTCCGGTATGACCCAAAGTTCTTTTTTTTTTTTATTTTTTCAAGATGCTACCAGGTATAGACATGCGGTAACAATTATTGATAATTTTGGTTGGTCACGGAGGTTCATCAAAGAATCGCCAACGAAGAAATGATCGGAAGATAATACTGATAGGTCGTGGAGATCGGAGGATGCGTCAATGGACGTGAATTCGAAATGGCTTTGAATCCGACTATTAAAGTTTGAACTGTTCGGATGTAAATAATAGTTTGATACCTGCAATGCATCGTGAATGATACTAGAATTAAGAGCGGCTTTCCACTACACTTGTCGATAAACACTGTAAGATGTGAAAGCTTGCTGTTTGAGTTTGAGAGTAGTCTATTTTTCACATTCTGAGAAGAGTGGAGTTTGTTAAGTTATTCTGGTAACTGTTTGATGAGCACTTTCTAATTCTAGGACGCTTAGTGCACCTTTTCTGTTATTGTTCAAAGTTAATATGAGACAATAAGCAACGACTTGTTGTAGCTTATTGATTGATGAATAGCGATCAAATGGATGCAACTAAAGGACTATCTTCAGCTCTTGCTATTGTTGTGAGACATGCTGTTTGGCGTACCTTCGAAATATTTTTGACGTGTTATCCCGTATAGATGATTGTGTGAATTCTTCGGTCAGCTAACTCTTGGTTCGAAGGCCTGCGGAATTGTCGTATGTCCGTACGTGATGCCAGTAAATTATATTGTTTCGTCTTGAATTTTCGTAACCTAGTTGGAGACAAACATTTTAAATTGTTGAGAAGGTGTGCGTAGCCAATAAAGAACGATCATGGAATCTATCTGAAAAAGGTTTCGCTGATATTGCTGGGAATCGCTGTTCCCATATGATGTTATAGCCTGTCTGTCAATAATAAGAGTGCTTCGTACAACTCTACAGGTGGGATAATTCATGTTTTCAGAGGTGCTATACTCGAGTTTTGGCACAAAACATTTAGCTATGAATTTGCCCGGTGTGATTGATTGTTAGAAGATAGATGTAACCCGCGTAAGAAACAATGCAATTGAGTCGAACGGACGTCGCTGGTGACGGTTTTCCTGTTACAGGTGAGATAGTTCAGTAATTGTAATTGAGCGTAATATTTGCACCACTCCGTGTGGATGCTCGTTGGCAGTAACTGATCCTAATCCAGTATGAGACTCGACAGTTTTTGCATACAAATTTTTGCAGTGACGATTACAGGTGCTACGAGTCCCTAACAGATCAAAGATCCTTGCAGTTTCGGATAAGATATATCGTTTCATAATTTGTGCGTCTGCTGACTGTGATTTGACCGTGATGTCAATACGGATAACTGCATGTTTTGCCGAAGAGGACATTAAAAATTTCGAACAAATCGATCTTCATTTTCTTGGATATTCCGAAAGTGTAAACCTTGAAGAATATTGTCCCGTGTGGTTTTTTTATTCTTCAGAAACTCGCAAAGTTTATGCCAGGCGAGCGAAAAACGTAGAGTGGTTCCCAGTCGGTCAAATACTGGTCCCTGCGATGGGCTTGAAAAATAACGACCATCTAGGTTTACATTCATGTAAGGTGGGAGACATGCTTCCAGGGACAAGGACGTTACTCGATAACGTTACCTTAGTTGATGCAATTCGTCTGACGACATGCGCGTAACTCATCTATAAAGTGATGCAACATTGGCAAATATCTGATCTATACTTCAATTTGGATTGTGGTTATTAGTCTTTCGAATTTTGAAACAGAATTTGTTGCACAATTTTTTGTACACCTTTTCAACCTATAAAAAAATAATTTCCGTAATTGCAGACATCAAAATTGTTCAATACTTCTCCAACTAATTTTCTATCAATTCTATATCATCTGAAAAAGGGTTCACCAGGAATTGTATTATAAAAGTCGACGCACAGTCTGCAATAACTTTAATGAATATACCTATAATATATTTGCAACTTTTCTTTTCTTCTCTCACTAGAAGAACGACTATATTATCAAAATGCATGAGTTTCCAGCCACTCTGTACCGTGTGTATACTACGCATAACAAAATTGCGCAATCATTCCAAATGTAGAAAGCCCGAGAGTATCTCGAACAATTAACTGAATGAAAGCCAAGGATGATAAGCTATGAGATAAAAGCTGCCTATGGCTTGCTCAGCGTATCTCCGTATGCCACTTCCTATAGAGTTAAAAATTTCCGGGTGTACGTGACGTAGTTCAGCTCGCGGCGGCTGCTGCATGTCCTACGTGAGTAAACTCATGCGCGTCAAATATGACAATCCTATAGACTGGTTCGGCAATTTCACATTCCAATTTTTTCCATACAATTACATTGTGGATATATTCTATACAACGGTTGAAGTTCACACTACACTAAAATCCACTTAACGTTTCCTATAAAATGTGTATACCTATTATGCTCGTATCTAGATATCTGCTTCTTTCATAAACATTTTCAACATCATCCAACAAAATCGTATCCATAAATAAACTTATGCATGGATGCATAGTGCTCATATGTGAACTATGCTACAATGGATAGTATTGACGGAATACATGTCAAAGTATTTCAGAATAATGTACACAAATCCTACCTGGTTTAGAATATTGTCCGAAGATTCTTCGTTGAGGTGCTTACCTACGCAATTCCACCAGACCTGAAAACATTGGGAAAAAAGGTGCTATTAAATGGAATATCTCGGCCTAGGCACCGAAATCAATGAAACAAAATACGTCGCGCAATTCTATGTGCGACTCCGAACACGTACGGCCCAAAAAATGTTTTCTTCACGCAAAAATAGAGAAGATATCCATGTAAAACGTTTCAAGACTGTTTTACATGGATATCTTCTCTATTTCGTAAAACGTTTCAAAACCGTTTTACATGGCTATCTTCTCTATTTTTGTATGAAAAAAACATTTTTTGGGCCGTACGTGTTCGGAGTCGCACTGAGAATTGCGCGACGTATTTTGTTTCATTGATTTCAGTGCCTAGGCCAAGATATTCCATTTAATAGCACCTTTTTTCCCAATGTCTTCAGGTCTGGTGGAATTGTGTAGGCAAGCACCTTAAGTAAGATAAGATGAAATATTGCTGAGACCTAATCTGGATAAAGATTCTGGATAACCCTGTATAAGATTCGGTGCAATAGCCATAAGATGAAAGTAATTCATACTACGAAAAACATTTCTCAGTAAATTGCATCGCTTCCGATAGATGCAAAATAGTAAACAGAGGCGCAACTACGTATTCTAAAATACTAACATACATTCGAAGTGATTCAATTATTTATATTGGAATTACATTATTTGTTTTAGTTGCTTTGATTAATTGAACAGTTCTGTTCAACTATTAATTGTTCGTTTACTATTGTATATACGTATATCTGAAAAGATCGCGTGAAGAGAAGATTATCTCAAATGTGATGTATATAGATTGTCAGACACTGTCTCTGAGCATTAACATCAAGACCAACTTTAAAGAAATATGAAAGCGTACGTATGAATATATATGAATGTAATACGTCTAACGTAAGCGCGCCAGATGATAGCACGTGTTCTGGCAGTAGTACGTATGCATACTCACGAAAATTGAGAGTCACTGCGAATGGCTTCAAAAGATTCTAGAGATCGATGCCTGCTTCCGCGCAAGTTCGGCGAAATTGCGCGAAGCTCACGGATGTTCCAACAGGTACATATACAGACATACAACGCAAGAAAAGTCAAGTTGATGTGTTCGCGACAGTGGAGGTGGAAACGCGTTTATAGATAGACGCGAGCGAGATTCTGCTGATTCAAATCCAGTAGGACAGTCTTACTCTGTCAGCTCTTGCGAATTCTACGTTTTTCAACTAACTTCTGGATCTTGCACAATGTTGTCAGTGGCTTGGCATGTGCAGATGTCATAAAAACTCATTCGCCTCCACACTATAATCGTAAAAATTAAATTAAATTCTTCCTGTTCTTCATTGAGTGCGGATCCCAGTTGCCGGTGAATTACTTTTCAAGATTTTCAATTTCGTGTTTTTATTTTTATTTTGTCAATCAATTGTTATCAAAGCTCACATAAAACATCAGAAGTATTAGGTAATGACTATTGAACGGCTACTGACGGACCAAACTTAAGGAAAAGTATTGTCCTTACTGTCGATATTTATTGTTGCCTACAGGATAGTTTCGGAGTGAAAAATCAACCATGGCAGTAGAATCGGAGAAACGAGGTGGTAAGTCAATATCCACGAATTATTGGTTATAAATCAGAAAAAATTTGACCTATGGAAGGTCAATGTCATCTTGCGGGTCAATGTCATCACGGTTATTCTATGGTGAATGCTACTGCGGAATATTTTTCATCACAATTATTACAAAATGTAATGTGAATCGCATATTATATTGTTTCCAATTTTGTGTGTCTCTTAAATGTCAATTATATCATACAAAAAAATCAACGCATGTCAATCTTCGGATATTATTCCTGCTATATTTGCGCTCATAACAGATCAGAAAACAAACGTTATTGAATCCGCGGAAGATGACGAATTCAAAAAAACTTTTATCATGATAAAATCATTTACAATGAGATAAGATTTTGAGGAAATTAAATTAATCATTCATCAGTGATGTGTTCAAGGGTCACCGGTTTCCGTGTTCACAATATAAAGTGTCACAACAGCAATTAGGATCGTAGTAGAATACAGTGTGACGACCAATTATCATATGCGACATGCGCTCAGTTTGGTGTACTTTGAAACTATTTGAAAGTCAAATTATGAAAAATTATGGAAAATACAGAAAGCTCTCGATTATCCATTCTCCAAGCTTTGACCTTGACCACCCTTGGGAGGTATGAGAATCGAAGCAACTTCAGTGCTGATACACGTGTGTGGAAAGATTACTCGAGAAGAGTGGGAATATTTATGACAATATACGAGAAGGAGCTATTTCTGCATTATAGCCTAGCGAGGACACAAGTCATTCATACTCTCCTACGTCGCTCATCCATGCCCACAGAATTTCACCTTGGTCAACCTTGGATTCTACGAACGTTCAAAGTTTTCGTGACCCAAGGGGGAGGTGGGCGCGGTGGCTGCCTATGTCCACAGAAGTGCACATATACTCATACTCTCATACAATACTCTCATATTCCGGGCCGAAGAAAAAACGTGGGAAGTTCTGACGCTTCCATACTTTGACCTTAGTCCTCCTTGAGATTAGGAGATATAAAGGACTTCTATGAATTGAACTGACTACGATACGAGAATTGTGAATGCACATTCACATCATCACGATAAGAATATGTTAATGGAATTGAGGGATTTCGGTAGAGATTACATGAATATATGGAGCAGTATTTTACTCCCCTACTTTGCCAACAAACGCCCAGATAGTTTGACCTCAATCGACCTTATGATATTACGAAATTTGCGTTGCGAAATTGACGTTACCATAAATCAATAGCGATATCATTTCATCGTCGAAAAAGATTTCCTTCAAATCTCCTAGTATAGTGAGTATTTAGTTACGGGACATTTCATCTCAACTATAAACCCAGCTGTGAACCTCATCGGACACGATGTTTTTTATTTTATTCTATACCGCCATATGAACCTTGTTCTTTGATTTTTTTCTCAGAATTTTCCAAACAACCCTATCTAGTGTGTGAATTTTTTGAATAATCATTTTTTCAGAATCTACGCATATTTTAAACAACTGTATCTCTAAAACGAATAGTGTTATCGAAAAATTTCGTACGGTAGAATTCACAAGCCTTGATGCGGACTTTCTGAGAAAATTTTCTGTGAAATTTTAAAACCACTATGACGGACGGCAAGACAAAAATTTCCAAAACTTTTCCTAAGCCCAGTTCTTTACTTTTAGAAAACTTCACAAGATTTGTGACTGAAATCAGAAACTTTTAAGTTAATGACAACTTCGGGATAAAGATTCATTCAGAAGTTGTGAATTATTCAATATCGCGGAGATCGTAAAAATATCTCTAAATTATGGTACGGCCAGCAGAGTAAGACGAAATAGGTTGATTTCACTGCTATACAAAGATGAGCTATATTTAGGAATTAGATAGTCAAGGGTTTTCAGTAACATGATAACTACCTACAAAAATGCCCTCTTCATTTGGAAAAGTATTGAAATCATCTTATTGTAAAGCATGTGAAATTCATTTGACATAACTCATATTGCGTGCCCCTCGGTATAAGATTGTATGTGCCAAAAAGGCGATTTTGATGGTGACAGGACGTATAATTATTATTTTTTGCAACATTCGCTGTAAAAATCAGCCGAAAAAAATCTAAGGGTGAAAAGTCGTATGTCGGGCGGGTACGCCCTTTGAGCAATAATTTTTTATTACATTTGTTGATGGTAAAAGCTGATATAATTTTTTTTTTCAACATTCGCCATAAAAATACATTGCAACACAGTTGAAATTAGAGAAAAAAAACTTGGCAGAAGGTGTATGTTGTCAGATATGACCTTATACCATTCGTTGAAGTGATATTTTTTCATAGTCAGTATACTGAAAGGGCGTATTTGCCAGTACTTACAACCTTTTGCTGTTAAGTGATCGATCTTCAAATTTTTACTCTTCTGAACATATTTTCGTGTTTATTACGTGAATACAAAAAAAAAATATTCTGCACATACGCCCTTATACTGTTTGACACGCGAAATAAAAAAATCGCTGATTACTACGAAAAATCAAAAAAAATTAGAGTGAGTGGGAATTGGCAGGTCTATTTGGGAAGAACAAATTGACGGACAAGAAATCACACGGCTTAATTAATCTATTCACGTTACCAAGAGACTCGGCGGAGTCTCGCGCCGAGTACAATAAAAAAAAAATATCAAATAAGGTAAAATATATCTATACCGTGACATTTCGTGGATGCGGCACAGTAGGGGTACCAACCCAAGAAGGGTGCTATTTCATGGGCCATAAGCTGCAGCAGCAGTTTGGGAACTTACTAAATGTTTCTAGTAAAATCACTAGAAATCCAGTGATTTCGAAAGGTTTAGTTCTGAATCTAGTGATATAAATCTAGTGCTTTCAAGAAATCTAGTGATTTCTAGTGAGTTTACTAGAAACATCTGGTAAGTTACTAAAATGCTGCTGCAGCTTATTGCCCATGAAATAGCACCTTTTTTGGGTTGGTACTCCTGCTATGCCGCATCCATGAAATGTCACGGTATACCGTGAAAATGATTAGTATTCGTTGTTCAATTACAGCAGCATGTAATACGAGTTACTGATGTACCGTAATTTTTTATAATTTAATTAGTAATCATTTTCTCGTTTCAACGATTCAACAAAAACATCTGAAAAATTGCGTAATTCATAATAAATTAATTGCTACTCAAACCTGACATTAGTTAATAAATTTTGTTGATCAATTGACTAAATTAACTTCCTTACCTGATCCAATTTTCCCGCAACTCCATTTATTCACATGATTCACTAATTTTCCCGAATAAAGCGCCTGATATCGAAATCACATTGATTGGTTAATATTCGCAGAATAATTCCTGCACGAGCAGAATTCGTTGTACTTGTCCTTCCGTTCCATTCCGCCTAACGAAATGCTTCCAACATTCAAATTTAACGCGCGCTATTCTCGAGTTCGTACCGAATAAGGTTAGCTTGAACAGGGTATGGTTGGACGCAATCTCACGAGCCTAGCGAGTTTCAGGTTTTAGGTTGGTACCCCTGGCGTTCACCGTCCACGAAAAGTCACGGTATACGCCGCGCGAGACTCAGGCTGCCGTTCCATGTAGGCCCGGAACGGAAAAACGGAACGGAATCCAGTGACTTTTTCCATGTATTGCGTGTATGTATACATCGACACATACAACGTTCCGTTCCGTGATTCCGGATTTCGGCGAACCGGTCCTACATGGGATGGCACCCTCAACGTGACAATCAGGTGAAACCGAATGGTCCATGCGCCCGGACGCCGAATATTTCGTATTTTTAGGGGGATAACCACTCGTAGCGCTGAAAAATCCACAGGGTGATTTTGGCCCGCGGTCAATGCAACTCGGCAGCCACTGTTGATCAAAGCCGGCTGACTGTCAATACATCGCGGAAGGTAGACATGTGGGGTTATGTTCGTTTATTATAAGAAAATGATAAATAAAGTGAATAAAATCTACGTGAATAAGCTATGAATATATATAACAAAAATCTGTCAATTAGTTTTGAATGATATCTTAATACAATCGACGAATTAACGTAAGCTATAGCTAGGAATTAGTTGGAGTCAAAAAGTTAATCGAGAACAACCAATTTGAACGAGATTATTAATTGTATTCTAGGGTTGAGGCTTCAATAAATTGAACTAGGTGAGTGAGAAAAACTTTATTGAAGCGTACTAAAAGTTCATTCAATGCATAAAAAGGATAATTGTCATGTTGTAACGAATTAGTCCTGTTACAGTCAGCAGCGCAGTTTAAACCGCCAGGTCTTAGAGTCTTCGAGAAATGCACGAAGCCTAGACTGGACATAATGCCTGCACCTGTAATTTCAAGGTAAGAATTATCACACATTCAATGCCAACATTCATTGGCCACAAACATCTGCCAATATTCCTGTAAAAAAAATAAGTGCTGTTTAATGGAATTGAGTTATTGAAAAACACGAATATTTGAAAAGTATGAATAACTACGATATCGTGCAACGAATTTGTGATAATTTTCACCTTGAAATTACAGGCGTAGGCATGATGCCCCAGTCTAGGCTTTGTGCATTTATCGAAGACTCCCAGACCTGGCGGTTTGAACTGCGCTGCTGACTGTAACGAGGACTAATTCATGACAACATGATACTTATCCTTGTTACGCATTGAATAAACTTTTAGAAAGCTTCAATAAAGTTTTTCTCACTTACCTAGTTCAATTTATTGAAGCCTCAACCCCAGGATTAATAATTAATAATTTCGTTCAAATTGGTTGTTCTCGATGAACTCTTGGATTCTAATTAATTTGCAGTTATAGCTTAAGTTAATTCGTTGATTGTATTATAATATCATTTAAAACTGATTGATCGATTTTTGATAAATATCAATAGCTTATTTACGTAGGTTTTATTCACTTCATTTATCATTTGCTTAAAATAAACGAACATAACCACACATGTCTACCTTCCGCGATGTAATGAAAGTCAGCTCGTTTCCAACAACAATGGCTGCCGAGTTTCATCGACCGCACGCCAAAATCACCCTAGGGGTTTTCAGTGCAACGAGTGGCCATCCCCCTAAAAATACGAAATATTTGGCGTCCGGGTGCATGGACCATTCGGTTTCACCTGATTGTCACGTATACATATACCCGAACGGAAGCCAACTGGCGTGGTGGGGAAACAGTATTTTCCTAATTTCTTCCGCTTCGCGATATCCCGGGGATTGAAATAATTATCACAGAATGTAGACACAAAGAGATTTCATTTGAGTGCAACTTCAATTGAATCACTGCACGGATATCTGAGATATGATTAGCTTAAGTTTCCAAGTACTCGTTTCGTCTGAATAATTTTTCTTCTCCTTCAGACCAAATATCCGCTAAACCTATGCAGATGACAATTAGGAAAGAGTGGCCACCACTAGACAGCAGAGATATACTAAGTACTCGACATCAGTTGCCAGGTGGCGCTCTTGTCGACGCTGTGACGTATGATCGAGAATCGATTGCCCAAGACCACGGAGTATTAGCCCAGTCTTTTTGTCATTTGACCCGGAAAAAATTATAAGTAGCAATTTTCCTTCGGAATCCGTTAGTGGGGGTCACTGGGAGCCTACATTTCGGTTCTCGGGATCCGCGCCCTGTTGCGTCATCCGCCGTCTTGAATTCAAGGGTTAATTTTTGTTTCTTAAATCACTTGTTTGTTTTCAATTTTACACGAAAAATGGTTCTGACCAAAGTTGTATGGAATTAAATTTCCTACAATTCTGGTTTCCATCAATTTTCCCGTAGGATCGATATTTTTCGATTTAGTCTCGAAAAGAAGGGGTGAATTTTTGTTTATTGAATAACTCGTGTATTTTTAATTTTACACGAAAAATGGTAGATACCTAAGTTGTTTAGAATTTAATTTCCTACAGTTTCGTCTTCGCCCACTTCTCCGTAGAATCGACATTTTTCGATTTATATCAGATAAGAGATAGGGTGAAATTTTATTAATCGAATAACTCGTTGATTTTTAATTTCACACGAAAAATTGTTTCACCGAAGTTGATTGGAATTCAATTTCCTACATTTTTTGTCCTTATCAATTTTTCCGTGGGATCGGAATTTTTCGATTTAGATCAGAGAAGAGGGGGTGGAATTTTTGGTTATTGAATAACTCGTTTATTTTTTATTTTACACGAAAAATGGTATCCACCGAAGTTGATTGAAATTTAATTTCCTACAATTTTGTCTTGGGAAATTTTTCTGTAGGAGCGATATTTTTTGATTAAAATTCGAAAAGAAAGGGTGAACCTTTATTTTGAAGTTCAAATCGAAAAACATCTATCCTACGAGAAAATTTACAAAGACAAAATTGTAGGAAATCAAATTTTAATCAATTTCGGTGGATACCATTTTTCGCGTAAAATAAAAAATAAACGAGTTATTCAATAACCGAAAATTCGACCCCCTCTTCTCTGATCTAAACCGAAAAATGTCGATTCTACGGAGAAATGGGCGAAGACGAAACTGTAGGAAGTTAAATTCTAAACAACTTAGGTATCTACCATTTTTCGTGTAAAATTAAAAATACACGAGTTATTCAATAAACAAAAATTCACCCTTTCTTTTCGAGACTAGATCGAAACATATCGATCCTACGGGAAAATTGATGGAAACCAAAATTGTAGGAAATTTAATTCCATACAACTTTGGTTAGAACCATTTTTCGTGTAAAATTGAAAACAAACGAGTGATTTAAGAAACAAAAATTAACCCTTGAATTCAAGACGGCGGATGACGCAACAGGGCGCGGATCCCGAGAACCGAAATGTAGGCTCCCAGTGACCCCCACTAACGGATTCCGAAGGAAAATTGCTACCTACTTATAATTTTTTCCGGGTTTGGCCCTTTTTTTTGTACAATTCGACTGGGCTATATGGACAGACAGACTCCCGAGACAGGGCTGTCAGTTTTGTTCATATTCGTACATCTGAATATTTTGCAAATTTCATTCTGTTTTACGCTTCCTATACTTACTTATTTTATGATAAAATTCACATGTGAAGTGGAGGGCGAAATTATAACAATCTCTCATGAAATGACAAAGCGCGCAATTTTGAAATTGGGTTATAGGTACGGTTATTGAATCGCATGAAGTTTTAGTCTACAACATGAATTAATAAGTGATAAGCTTTCATTCAGCGTGGCAGGTCTTCAATATGTTATCATTCATTTACAAATATTTTCGTATATTTAATGGGTCAAATATTTCATATTTAGTACATGCACACAAGAACATATCTTTACAGGGGCTTGCAGAGCAACGAATGATAGCGTGTGTCATTATTTCAGGCCTCTGTGCTTTCAACATATTTATATTATGCTACCACATTTAATATGACTGCTTATCGAGGGATTTAGACGTTATATAATGCATCAGCGTACAGGCATTGAGATGCTCATAGAAACAATTGGCAGAATGCTGACAACAAAGCGAGCCTAGCGAGCTAAGATATAGGAAAACCCATAATCGTGCGAGCGTAGCGAGCGAGCACAATTATTAGGTAGTGAAGCAAAATTTTACTAAAAGTATTCATATTATACTACCACATTTAACATTACTGCTTATCAAGGGATTCAGATGGTATGAAATGCATCACCGTGCGTAGTCAAGCAAAATTTCAGAAAAAGTATTCATATTATACTGCCACATTCAACATTACTGCTTATCAAGGAATTTGGATGGTATGAAATGTATACCATATGTGCGTTGAGCTACTCCTAGACAGAATTGGCAGAATGTTGACGAGCGAGCGAGGATATAGGAATACCCAAACGAGCGAGCGTAGCGAACGTAATTATCAGGTGGTCAAGTAAAATTGTACATAAAGTGGTGATATCAACCCCAGAAAGCATCCCTAGTGCAAAAACATTTCGCCAAGTACAATAATGTGGTCACTACTCCCAAAAAAATCTACCAACAAAAAATCCTCCTCAATAAAAGTGGTACTTTAAAAATGTCTACTCACAAAAGGAATGAAATCAGCTACAATTGCCAAGTACATGTCTTCTGTATAATTATAAAACAGAAAACATGAAAAAATCAAAATTTGGAGGTGGTGGTACTTGGCGGGCCTCTTGTAGATAAGTAGGAGAAAACAGTAATTGAGCTATGTCAATAATCCTGTAGTGATATGAAATATTGGCCGCCAAGTACCACTACCTCTAAATTTTTATTTTTCCATGTCTTCTGTTTTATAATTATACAGAAAATATGTACCTTGCAATTGTATCTGATTTCATACCTTTTGTAAGTAGACATTTTTTAAGTACCACTTTTATTGAGGAGGATTTTTTGTTGGTAGATTTTTTTGGGAGTAGTGATCACATTATTGTACTTGGCAAAATGTTTTTGCACCAGGGGTGCTTTTTGGGGTTTAAATTTATACACTATCGAATTACGTGGCTGAATATTTTCATTTATATTGGATTGGCCCACCAGGGTACAACTTACAATTTTTTTTTTTCTTTTCGTGTCAATCAGCGATTTGTTCATTTGACATGATATATGAATATGCGATTTATGACAAATTTATGTTACGTACGAGGCAATAGGATCTGATTCCAATACTTTTTCAGACGGAGAGTGCATTTTTATAGGCAATTGTCATGTTAACGAAAACACTTTGTTTTCTCATTCTGAAATATATAGCATATCTTTGTAAAATAGTGAAACCAATATATTTAGACTCATGTTGCTGACACTACCATATAATTAGTGTCATTCTTACGATCTCCTCGATATTGAATATTGAATAACTCGAAATCGATATATCTTCAAATTTTTGGATTTCAGTGACGAATTTGGTGAAATCTTTTGCAATAAAGAAATGGTTCTTTAGAAAAGTTTCGCAGATTTTTGTCTCCTCAGGTGGGTCGTTGGAGTATTACAGTGATTTTCAAATTCCGTATTACATTTTTTCCGAAAGTCCATCTGAAAACACGTGAATGCTATCATACGGAAGTATTTGATAGAACTCTTCATTTTCGAAATACGGGTGGTTCAGAACAAGTAAATTGTGAAATAATTATCACGTCAGAAATTCATTGATTTTTTTTTCACCGCGGACCCCGGACAGGGATTGGAAAATTCTGAAAAAATCACGAAATGGGAGTTTATCAGCAGTATGTATACTGCTTTACATGGTATACCATGTAAAAAAAATATCGTGGTCAGTCAGGTTCACAGTTGGGTCAAGCTGAGAATACCCCTTATATATGTTTCGAGCTTACGACTGGCTTTGACCTTGATCGCTCTTGGTATTTTCGGCCACCCATTGACTTTACCCTCGAAATACAAACAAGATTTGAAGTGGTCTTTTATCCCATTGTGTTCGCTCACGTTGCCCGAACTGGTTAATTTTACCGAAGAATTGATTGCTCGATTACATTTAATGTAATGCTTGATCGAAAGATACCTTATTGAGTTGTGAAAGGACCGTGTGGTAGGATAATTTGGGTATCTTCCTCATGAGAAAATCTCATTTCCATCACTTGGCAAATTAGTCAATCTCCAGACGTCTGTCTGACATTGGCGCAATATGTTATGCTCAAATATAAATTTGCCCGTCTGGATATATGCACGGAGATAAGAATTAGATTAAATTTTACATCTGACGATTGAATTAGAGCCACGGCAGCCACAGTTTCGATTCAATTCCAATTGCAGTGTTTTAATTAAATCCCAGTAGAAATGACAAGAATCAATTCACACAATGCGTCTGTGAATTTCTGATTAAATCAGGGATTCTTAATAATTCAAGACATAATGTACAACGTATAACTTATCCATCATTATAGAAGTCTTACAGTTTGCGTCCACAGGAGTTTCACTATCGTTTACGTAACGTTTCCTAAAGCTACCCACTATTTATTCATCCGTGAAGGTTCTGAAATTATTGAGGACAAAATTTTACGCAATAAGATAAAAGCAGCATTATAATCAGGATTGCTAAAATGGTTGGCTGGTTGAAATCTTCTATACAGGGGCAGTCCACCAATCTTCAGTCAACGGTCGAGTAAAAAAAATTCGGCTATTCTGAAACCTACACCTTTCATAATGATTAATGTGGACTTAGATCTGGGGTCCATGACGTTTCGAACCTCCAAGCCTTACCAACTTATTTTCTTGCTTTGATAGCAGATTCAGTATTACATACGCTAGGATTCTTGCCATGTCCTAATCTTTTGTCAAAAACATTGTCCCGTGTTTCTTTTATGCAGAAGATTGAACGTTCTCGAAATAACATCTATTTTCAGATAGATTAGCATGAATCTCGCGGGAAGTAGAAGCTCTATGAATGCTTTTTAAATAACTTATTGATATTTCATTGAACTGTTCACTTACTATATCTAGCACCAGAACACATAGTGCTACACGTGGACGCTGGCAACCTTCTACCCCCAATGCTTTCAAGAATTGTGATTCTATAAGATGGTTTGGCATTTTCCGTATTCACTGGTGGACCATAAACGTAATCGGTATTTGGAGAATGACTACAACCCCATACGATTAATTCTTCAGATATTGAAGTCTGTGGTTTTGTTTCGATTTGAGGTCTTGCGAGAGGGTTCACGTGGCTATCAATAAATTACGTAACGGACTTTGGTGGAGTGGGAGTCTACTAAAATGTTAGAATGCTTTGTAACACAGCTGACATACATTTAATCGCTAATCACGATTTACTTCTCGTTCCGATGCTACTTTCTCGAACTTCTATTTCTGTAAACGGTATCGTGTGTGTAAAAAAGCGCCGGTCGCGTCAAGTTGATCGTATGCGTCTACGGTATATTTCATATGTTGTTCAGTGTCGAGCCCGCCCGTAACCCAAGCCAGAGTAGACGCGCCGCGTCAAATCGCTATCCCAGGTCATAGCCTTTACTCATCGCGTGTAGTAAATCATTCGGGTTACGCAAAGCGACTATACGTGTGCTATATAAGAACGCTTGCAAGTAAATATCGTAGTCAACACGTTGGAAGGTTTATGGAGATAACTGCACCGCGACGATGCACATTGCAACGTGTAGAAATGAAGCATATATATATGGAAGATGCAAAAATTTGATGTGCTTGACACGCTTCAGACACTGAGGCGATACGATGGGTCAAGGTGAAACAATCGATGATGCTATTCCTGAATGCAATTCGGTATGGTTTCGCCATCGGACGCATGAGCAAAGGCGCGTGCAGCACTATAACTACGAAATGACATTTCAAATAAATCACACAGAAATAATATCTAGGATCAAGTAGTGTTGTGCAAATTGTAATCACATTTATTTCAATTACGTTTTATTCTTTTACAACAAGCATGTTAAACGTCGGCCCACAATGATTGTCTTTACGGCCTACAGCTAATATAACAGTATGTAACAAGAGTTTTATTAAAAACCTCGTAGCCTAATTTGAAAAATTTCTCATTGTACATAATTATTAATAACGAACCGCATTTGTTTTATTTTATTTTTCTCTGCGGCTCACATAAACTCAGACCTTGTTTATTTGGCCCGTGTTAAGGCCACCGCACCGAACCGATCGGCACCGAAGCGATCCGCACCAAATTTTATTGTTTACATGCTTTTTTATGAGAGTGCGCTCACTTGCCGGCTGCCATCTGCTCCGACAATTCGTGCGCCCATTGCATCGAAGGAATCTGTAACTGACTTACTCCGGATGTATTATAATTATGTTGCATAAAATGAGGAGCAGTACGTTAATAACTCGTAATTTCCGATAGTCCGCATTGAATATCTTTCGTTTTCGAATGTATGATTTTATTGTAATAGTATCAATAACGCATATTATACTATTATGATATGCTGCGTTTTTGCACTTGAATGCTACGGTGGAGGACCTATGAGTGCCAGTGAGATAGGTATACGAATACGTAGATATTCGTCAACTTGAATGGTATAGTTATTCATATACTTGAATGGATCATACTTCTCTACCTTCGTATGGAGCTTTAAACGTTTCATCACATGTCATCTTTCTAATTTTTATGGGTTTTTTTTTTTCTTATTCATAAATTTCAACTGCAGTGCGCATTCGCTAGTCAAGTTGTTTTGGTCTCACATTTCCTCAAACGTGGAACATGACTTGTGCAATAAGCAAACACAACATATTTTTAAAGAATGTTTATACAAAGAAACTGTATTGATATTATTGTTGTTTTTATTCAAGAATTTCACAAATATCATCATAATTTATGTCCCTCAATGAAAATATCTACACGTGGCATTTCATGCCAAATTAGCCAGCATGTGACCTCGACCATTCAAAATTCCGTCGATATAGATTTCAACTACCGGGTGATTCCTACAACAATGTGCTCTGACGGTCCGTTACCCACATCACTGTGATGTAAACGAAGAATCACCTGGTATATTGGCAAATGAGTTGCGCGAAACAACTGAGAAAATTAAAAATAAATATAATCACGTGTCATAGTAACTTTAATTGAATCTGCATGGTCGGATTCTTTTCAACGTTAATAATCTGTATCGTGCATTGATTGAAAAAAAAAAAAATATATAAATATGGACGAAGAAACAATGATTCTCCTTGTCCAAAAGTATACACCGCTTTACGACATGTCTGATTCTAAATATTGTAATCAGCAAATCAAAGATAATTGTTGGCAAGACATTTCGAAAGCAATGAAAATACCAGGTAATCATTACTTGAATACATTATGTGCCATTATTTTTAAATTGAAAACATATAAAATATTGGTAAGCACCAATATTAATATTATGTTCAACGGTATAATAACTTAAATATCAATCGAACTTTTTACAATTAACAAGATTGATCAAAAAATAAACACCCGTCGAAGTGAATTCATGCGGGATCTTATATTTCAATATTATTAAAGTTAGTAATAACAAAAAATAAAAAAAAATATAATATTTATGAATATTATGATATTCATGAATATTTTAATTATTATCAAAATGTCAGCCTGCTGTACCGCTGAAAGATATCAATGAAATGTGTTTTACAACGTTGCTCTTTAATAATTTTTGAAAAAATAAAAAAACTCATTCAAAAGTTAAATTACATTATTCCGAAATTCTACCGCGTCGTATCATTTCCGTTTGCCACGGTACCGAACCCGCTGCTGATGTAAAGAATTTCTTGAAATCGTCCCTAATCGACATAGCCTCTGCTGTTACGTGATTAGAAACATTAGTCACATCTTTTAACATTTCATCTGTATTGTTCGACTTATTCACAACTATTGGGTGTATATCTCCAATTAAAAAGTTATGCAGACAACATGTTGCAAGAATGACGTTGTCTACGTGCTCTACTTTCAATTTAATTCTTCTTTGATAGATCTTAAACTTTTGAGTAAGAATGCCGAACGCGTTTTCAGAAATTCGACGTGCACGTGATAGTCTATAATTGAAATTTTTTTTGATTCATCGTTCCCTAATTGATTACCTGGATACGGGCGCATGATATTTTTCTGGAGGGGAAAGGCCTCGTTACCGACAATAACATGCGGTACCAATTCTACACTACCCGGCAGAGGCTTGTGGCTTGGGAGGTGCAATTTACCTCCGTTCAAAGCTTTTCCCAATTCGCTATTCGCGAAAATTCCTCCGTCACTGTTTTTTCCATATGCGCCGACATCCACGAAAATAAATTTATAATTTGCATCTACCAATGCTATGAGAACGACGCTAAATGTTTTTTTTATAATTGAAATATAAGGATCCCGAATTGGATGGCGCTTCAATTGTGATGTGCTTTGCGTCAAGAGCACCAATACAATTTGGGAAATTCCAGCGCGTGTAAACTTTTGTTCGATATCTTTCCACATCTCAGTGGTCGGAACAGGGAGTACTATCGGAGAAAACTGAATCCAAATAAATTCGCACGTCTCATGCACAATATTTTGCACGATGGTGTGCCCCAGCCGGTAACTGAGAACTATTGTCTTTAACGAATCGCCAGCAGCCAGAAATCTATAATAAATCCGAAATTGTAAATAGTTGAAGTTGAAAATATACTATGAAGGCACCATTTGATGAATGCACTTTGTCATAAAAAGTTGTATCAATATTCGCGCCATACTCCATCATAAATTTCGAAACACTGGTTATTAAAAATGAAGAATTGAAAATTTTGTAGCGGAGATTGTAAAGAAACGTGGCGTAAACCGCGAGACAGCTATCGAAAGACAATGAACGCAAGGAAGTCGAAAAGCTGGCAAGCAGCTCAAAAAAAGGCCGTGGAAATTTGAGAGGCAGATGAGTTTCCTTGCACGACCCTTGGTCGAAAGAAATACTCATTCAAATTTCGACGAATCGCAGAGCACATCGACCGATTCAATAACTTATACTCTAGATGACAATACTCAACAAATAATATCTGACAAAGACACTGAAGACGAAGATATAAATACGATTTACGAGGAACGTATCAAAAGTAAGAATAATCTATTCATAAATGCGTTGATGATCGTGAATGTCGCATCTCTTTTGAATTTTCATCTACGTGGCAACGTAACGCTTGATTTATAGGTCCAGATCAACAGGCAGAAATTGAACGTAAAAAAAAATAAAGAAAAAAACCATTAAAAAATATCAACAACGAATCAACGGATGTGTCAAGCTTCTTAGTAGATTATTTAAAGAACAAAACCAAGGAGGCAGAGAAAAACGTAGTTGGAAAATTGTCGCATTTATCAAAATTCTTTTTGAACACGGCCGAGACGGTTGAAGATTTTCCTAAAGAATCCCAAATTGAAATAAAATCTCAAGTTTTTTAATTAATTACGGAATAAAAAAAAAAAGTACATTCAGAATCAAAGAGACCAAGAATGGAAACACAGTTAGACGCAACAGTATCAGTATTTTCGTCATTGTGAATTTTTTTTTTTTTTAATCAGTCGATGTGCTCTGTGATTCGTCAAAATTAGAATGAGTATTTCTTTCGACCAAGTGCCGTGCTAGGAAACTCATCCGCCTTTCAAATTTCTACGGGCTTTTTTTTTTTGAGCTGCTTGCCCGCTCTTTGACTCACTTGCGTTCCTTGCCTTTCGGTAACTATCTCGCAATTTACGCCACGCTTCTTTACAATCTTTATCCAAATAAAATTTTGTTATTTTTAAAGTGATTTTAAAGTTTTTTTTTCTTTAATTGAAATAAAAGTCATACGACATAATAATAACAACTGTAATGTATTACTATAGAATAAGGATTGAAATAAAATTGTTATTTTTCATGTTCGTATGCATCATACATAAAAATGAAAATTTTTAATTCAGATTTATCATATTAACCCTGGAACTACAAACCGGGGTGAATATCTACCCCAGAAAAACCTTGAACTACGGCCGTTTTGGCCGTTTTTCAGCGCTTTCAGGTATTCAAATCAATTTTTCACCGAATAAACTTCAATGAAATTGAATTTGCTTTTCACCATTCTCTTCTGCATAAAAAAAACGAAGAGATTCATGTACTTACGAGTCTCATTACTGCTTTCAGAACGATTTTACAAAAAAGAAACGCGTGGGGTAAATATTTACCCCGATTCGTAGTTTAAAGGTAGAAAAAAGGGGTTTGTAGTTCTAGGGTTAAATATCATTGAATCTAGTAAATATGATATACAGAATATTCATTAAGGTGTGTCATTTTTGAGCAATTTTTTTTTTTTCAACTAAAAAACAGGCTCACAACTTTCAGAAAGGTGAAAAAAGAAGCCTCTAAAAATTTGAGCTCGTAGTATTAACATTAAGTGGTGCCTGTTCCTAACTTTCTGTTTACCATTTGAATAACACGGGAAAAAAATTTTCCTTTTTTCTTATTTTTGTAGCTTGACATTAGAGCATTGTGAAAAGGAACTAAAAGATTATCTCAGTAGGAAATTGAACGCTCTACAAAAAAGTTCTAATTCATTTTCTTTATAGAGTGAGCCGTTCTGAAGATATTCAAACTTAACGTTGCAAATGTATGAAATTATGACTTTTATTTTATTAAACTAATACTGAGGACGTTTTTATATCTTAAAAATTATTTTCCAGAAGAAATAAAAAAAAAAATTCATAATTCCATAAATTTGCGACGTTAAGTTTGAATATCTCCGGAACGGCTCACTCTATAAAAAAAATGATTTAGAACTTTTTTGTGGAGCGTTCAATTTCCTACTAAGATAATCTTTTGGTTCGTTTTTACAATGCTCTAATGTCAAGCTACAAAAATAAGAAAAAAGGAAAATTTTTTTCCCGTGTTATTCAAATGGAAAATGGAAAGTTAGGAACAGGCACCACTTAATGTTAATACTAAGAGCTCAAATTTTTAGAGGCTTCTTTTTTCACCTTTCTGAAAGTTTTGAGCCTGTTTTTTAGTTGAAAAAAAAAAATTGCTCAAAAATGACACACCGTAATATTCATGATACAATTTAAACAAGTGATAAATGTAAATATTTACCTTCGACACACAGCGAGTCCTTCCTCGGGAGTAATTGATCGTCGGAATGATCTATTCTTCTTTGGGAGATCATCTTTCACAAGATCAAGAATTTCTTGAAAATTTTCATAAGACATCCGAAAATAATTGAAAAATTTATATCGATCGCGCAAAAGTAGAGGAAACAGCGTGTGATACTCGCCGTGGACATGTCTTTTTTTACAAATTTTGTGAACCCATTTACGTTTTCTATTTTTTTTCTTAATGGTTTGATGATACAATGCGAAAGATTTCAAAACGTCATCGTCTGAGGTATCCATTGCAAGTAATGAAATATCAATAAAAACCGTGGTTGTTTGTTTTCATGTATCTCTAGAGATATGATGTATTTTTCTTTTGGATTATAGATCGATCATCACTGCGATCTGTTGTGACTAATTCATTAGATTAAGATTATCGGTGACAAATCTTGGAGTGGTATTCATAGTCGGGTCCTATGTTCGAGATCGTCTTAAGTCAGCTCTAGACTCGACTTGATTGGCCAAATATCGATTTGATTAGGAAAATGACATGTGATGAAACGTTGAACGCTCTATACGAAGGTAGAGAAGTATGATCTAATCAGGTATACGAATAACTATACCATAGTTGACGAATATCTACGTATACCTATCTCACTGACACTCACACCGTAGCATTCAAGTTAAAAATATTATAATTAAAAAAAAAAAATATTAAACACACAATGAATTATTATTATTATCATCATTATCATTGTCATTGTCATTGTCATTGTCATTATTATCATTATTTAATTATAAATAATTGTTTACCAATTTTATTCAATACATCTGGAGTAAGTCAGTTAAAATTAGATAACTGCAGACAACGTATCAGTTGCAAATTCCTTCGATGCAAGGGGCGCACGAATTGTCGGAGCAGATCGCAGCCGACAAGTGAGCGCACTCTCATAAAAAAGCATGTAAACAATAAAATTTTTATCACACATGCACAGAAAACCCGATTTTCCTCGCTGTTATGCGAGAGTAGAATGGCATTTTATCTCTCGTGGTACACAAGATGAACCCGGGAATGCGCATGTCGTAGAGAATTCATTTTCTTCCCTAGGGAGCGGAAAGAAAATAGCGTTTTACTCCCTACGAAGCGCCATCGGACGAAATAAACACGTAAATACATCGAAACAAAACAAACCCGTCCGTGTTCACAGGTGACGTTGACAGTTGTCACAAGACATCACTACCGAAATATGGCTCGGAAAATCGGTGTTTTCGTGCATGTGTAATAAAAAATATTGTATGCATCAAGGGAGAATAGGTGTTTTCTACCCTTGATGCACAATATACTATTGGTGCAGATCGCTTCGGTGCCGATCGGGTCGGTTCGGTGCGGTGTAGTAGGCACCGGCCTTTAGCCCTTGAGTTTGACATGCTTGTTTTACAATGTGTAACATGGGTGTCATGTGTAATCGAATAATAGTTCAATGAATTTAAAATAAAATTAAGTACAAATTATAAAAGTAATGTGTAATTAAAAAAAATGTATTACACATTATAAATTTTATGGGTAATTGAATGCCCAATTGAATTACAAGAGTAATTAAGGACTCGCAATCCTCGGATCAAGTCACTGATCTAATGCCATGAATTAATGCTGCTCCACTTTGGGTATATCTTGTTTCCTATCTTTGCCGGTTTATGTTCTATCGGTTATTTCGCCAACAGTACCTCGTGTACAAAAACGTTGCGCCAATTGGCCCATTAGTTCTTTCACTACCTTCAAAAGATACATTCTTCGTTTAGGTAAGTATTGAAATCAGGTTTTATAGCCAAGTATATGACATCAATTTCATATCAATTGTGGAGTAACTATTATGTCTAAATGCACTCATTCTGGAGGTCGTAAACATCCGTCATTGAAGGAAAATAAAAAAATTAGGAGTAAGTGCTACTTGACGGGCCAATTTAAAATATATAAAGTAGTTCGAGCACCTAACTTTATATGGGACATAAAATTTATAACGAAAAAAAAAAGAAGCCTAGCCGTGCTGTTATTCCATGCTAACGTACCTGTAAGGAAAAAAAAAAACTATTGCAGTCCAGTAGTTACGAGTAGTGCATGTTATTATAGTACATCAAGCAGCTAGTGCCCAAAATAGGCGATTCTCTAAGCTCGGGCGACAAACTCGACTCATGCGGGAGACACCTACCTATATGCACACGTGTCGCATATACCTTTTTTGCCAACAAACTGAGCAAAACTCGATTTCGCCTACCCAAATGAGTGCACAAAATCGAAAGTTAGGAAATGAAAAAATACTTCATGAATACCTGGAAAATAATCATGGAAAGTAAGGCCCATCCCTGGTCGCCCACCTCCTTTTGTTCGAAAACGATACATTTCGATTATTATCCGAGCCGAGGCGTCGAAAACGCAAAAAAGGCCAACGCTGCGCGAATTCAAATTCAATTTCGAACACATACGTCCAAAAACATGTTCGTTTCTTGCAAAAATGGAGTCTAAAGATGGTTTTAACATTATTCGAATGTAAAATCGGTTTTTAGACTCTATTTTCGCACGAAACAAACATGTTTTTGTATGTGTTCGGAATTGAATTTGAATTTGTCCAGCGTTAGCCTTTTTCACGTTTTCGACGCTCGAGCTCGGATAATAATGGAAATGTGTATTTTTCGAACAAAAGGAGGTGGGCAACTAAGGATGGGCCTTGAGGTGCTTCCGCACGCAATTTCACCAGACCTGAAAACATTGGGAAAAAAAGTTCCTTCAAACGGAATATCGTTTTCGTTTTCAAATCCGTTTTACATGGATATCTTCTCTATTTTTGCGTTAAAAAAACATGTTTTGGGCCGTACGTGTTCGGAGTCGCACATAGAATTGCGCGCCATATTTTGTTTCATTGATTTTGGTGCCCATAGGCAGAGATATTCCGTTTAATAGCACCTTTTTTCCCAATGTTTTCAGATCCGGTGGAATTGCGTAGGCAAGCACCTTAAATGTATCAAAGGCCACAGGATTGAATCTAGTGACCCGGTATATTCGGAATCTGAACCCAAGAGTCCACCATTTGACTTGCCACAAGATGGAGACGAATATAGGAAAGCCATACATGAGTTAATTGAAATTTTTGCTCATCAATTGTGTGCGCACAAGAAAGGTTAATTTGTGTCGCCCTACTTTGTATTAGATAACCCAGACGGTTCAATAAGATTCGTATCGTCGAGTATAAAAAATTTGCCGGAGTCCAACTGACTCAAAATTCGGAATATATACTTGAAGAGTTCAGCAGCAGAAAAAGGTGTGAAATAGGAAGTTTTGCTCAGGTTATAGGTAGTCCAACGACGGCTTGCCCAGCCATTAGATATAGTTGCACTTTGAATTGAAGAGAGCCGCATTTTGCTACTTCGTCGCGCTGCCAGGCGTCTGATGCTACTGCTGTCACGTTTCTTAAGACCCTGGCGTTTTTACTTCACTGATACATCGCCAATTGTACGCAGCGCCCCTAATCTCGCGGCGTCGTTAACCTACCGATGAGGAATCTGCTGGACGCTCTTTCAGTGATCTTTCCTTTTGTGCTCCTCGTATTCAATATTGTATATGCGGTGTATACCTTCAGTTCTGAGAGCGTGCACGAATCATTACGTTCGCCGAGATCGGGACGCCTTCAACATCTGATGATTTGCGACCCATCGCAATTCTTTGCGTCCTCCTCAAAATATTCAGCGGATAAGTCACACCCAGATCGTCACGTACTTGGATGTCGTGAGCTACATACGCCCCGCAGTTTCAGCACATCAACAACCTTTTCAAGGTCTTGGAGGATGTCCATCCCAGCATCGATGAGGGCAAGCTCACAGCGCCTGCCTTTCTTTGATTTCAGCAAGGTTTTCAATACAGTGCCCCATCACATTTGCCGAAAAAACTTATTGTGCCTGGTCGCTCTCAGCTTTCCCTATGGTGGGCCCTAGTTGTCTCACGGGCTGCAGATGAGCTGATGCTCATTACCGCTTAAACCTTTCTGAACTTTGACTATTCTTGCGCAGCTTACATGCAAGATCGCTTCCAATCAATCTCCGATTCAATAAAAGAGAATAGGGATTCACTAATTTTTAACTGTCCGTGCAAAGTAATACCATTATGGTCTTGCACGGACTCGTGAATAAAGACAAAGTTTCAATGATTGAAATCAAAGTCGCACAAATCGAATATGCAAGCGCCTATTCTACAGGTTTGAAGTGTAAATAAAATATATATTGATGTGATAAGTGTAAACATTTACACACACGGTTAATTTCAATTATCACAAAACTATCCCGGGGTATTTGAGTGTCGACTTCGCTCAAGTAACCACAGGCAGTGGGAATTTCCAGCTTTGCCAGCGCTGCGATGACCGATGGTCATTCTAAGTGGCGATTGCAAATCGCGAATTGATCTGAATGCCACACGCTGATTTTGGGCAGCCAAATAAGCGCAACAGGCCTTAAAATAAACAAGTGTCTGCATAAATATATAGGTATATTGAACTAAACATTATTCAATGGTAAGAAAATGAATTAATCTGGATTTTACAGATGGTTCAATCTACTTCCATATAGAAAATATGAATGACATCAAAATTACTTCGAATAAAAAATGAACTTCAGAATTGAAGAAGGGTTTCCGATCACCTCTTAAAAATCTAACACAGGCAGAATAAAAGGGTTTTGTACAGTCACCTTTAGTTAATAAATATAAAACTATATCAGTTTTACCAATTAGCAACGCTTCTGTCACATCGCTCATGACGTAGGGTGAGATGGCCATACGGGAAAGATGGCCTTCCATGATATTTCTCATGCTATTCGATATATCACTCTTCCTACATAGAGTAGATCGGTAGTATTACTCTGTACGAAGCGATCTACTCTAGATATAGGAAGTATCATCGAAGGCCATCTCTCCCGTATGGCCATCTCACCCGGAATCACCCTACGTTGAATCAGTCCGCAATGAAGATCAACAATTCATGCTAGATCTCGGAAATTTCGAGACAGCGCGGGGATTGTTGTCGACCAACCGGCGCACGAATAAATAGTACATTACTATAGGAGTGCGGTCAAACTTTTTCTGATGAATGTAAGGTTGCAGCACGAGTCGAAAACGAGTATTGTAATCACACGAGATCAGAAGAAGTTTTTCCGTCGAGTATTGTACAAAATTTTACTTCATGGGGTGTGAAAATGGGGGTTTTACCCACGCGAAGCGTGCGTAAAACGTCCATCATCACACTGAGTGAACTAAAAAATCTTGCAGTGCGAGTGTGACTGAACATCGCCTTTTTTATGTAAGACCTCATAATTTGGTCTTGGGGATCGGATAGGGCGTCAAATTTTGCATCAAAATCACAAGTGCACAAGTGCACAATACACAACACCCACAGCCGGTTTTGTTTGTATATCATGAGAGGTCATTGCGTACGTCCGGCAAAGTTCCAGGTCTTAGTTGAGTTCTCTCATACCCATGTGTACCGACAGTTCCATCTTGCACAGCTCTTACCTCCGCAATCATCGACTTCATACGTACGACAAATGTAGGTACTTGTGATTCTTCCCGTAAAATTTAATGCTCAATTTGGGTTCAAAGAAAAAAATGTAGGGTTCCATTCGAAAAAAAAAAAATCAAGTTGAGCTTGATTTCACCTTGGCAAAGGTAATCATGTGGGTAAAAGTTGTCCGAATCAAACCCTCCGAACACTACCATTTTTGTAGAAAACATTTTCCGGTACCTCTTTTTGGTTTCAAGATATCGCCCTGGACCGATTAAAGCCATTCACCCTCTTCATCCTCAAAACTTTTGCAATTTGATGCGAACAGGATTCTTATAGGATTTTTATATGATGTTCATCATTACACGTTTCTTGTGAGATCTGATAATATTCAGTAAAAGTTCACACAAAATCCTCATACTGTAATTATAACGAGCGCATTTCTCTCAAAGACTTTCGTCTAGAATTCTTGTATAATCTTATGGGGGGAAATACAAGTTTCATACAAGATTCCTATGTGATCTTGCAAGTAAATTTTTCGGGGAAAATTGCTTTTAATATTCTTATATGATTCCGTAAAGAGAATTCGCTCTTTCTGTGTACGCCTTCTGTAGGGATTATGTAAGGATCGTATACGATCTTATAATGATAGTATAAGATTGTAACTGACAAGATCTTATACAGGGTGACCCAGAATTCGCGTCGAGGAATTTACAGGGTGAATCTTTATCAAAAACAGGATTGAAATTTCCTTAGCCGTTTTTTCCGGAAATGCTCAGATTTCTCGTTATAATTATTTTAATTTCAGTCAATGACGCGCGATTGAAGAACGGGCGCTTGTCGGTGTGCTTGCCGCTTGGTTGTGTGCATTTTTTTCGCGGCGACAATAGGGTGAGAGACGCGCACACAACCGAGCGGTAATCACATCGATGAACGGCCGTTCATAAGTCGCGCGTCATTGGCTGGATAGAAAATACTTATAACGAGTGATCTAAGCATTTCCGGAAAAAATGTCTAAGGAAATTTCGAACCCGTTTTTGATCAAGATTTACTCTGTAAATTCCTCGACACGAATTCTGGGTCAGCCTATATCAAATTCTCATCCGTATTTACAGTAGAGTACATCATTTCGCTCGAACAAGTGAAAATGCAAACTCCGTCGACGTGTATTTTACATTACGGTGTTGCACCACTTATCATCGAGATAGGAATTGCATCTTTACATGGTATTTTGAAACGGAAGCTCGGATTCGATTAAAACCCAGACGTTGGACTAATCATTGAGTTATGTATACAGAGTGAATTCGTAATGGGTAGATGAGGACAGACAGGCGAATTCCAAGTGCGCATGCACAGGTTTCTGAGCGCAGGTAGTTTTTCAAGGCGGCCAGCTGTAAAAGATATGAAATTTATACACGACAGATGGCCGCGATGTATCTAACCCCAAATATTGTCATTTGCAATTTCTCGAGATATACTACGCTGTATCAGCGACTTTATTCGTATTTATTTAACAACTACGAATAATAAATGACCGAGTCGAGCTGAACTATCAAAATATTTGGGGTTAGGTACATCGCGGCAATCTGTCGTGTATAAATTTCATATTTCCGAAGGTTGGCCCCATTGAAAGATCACCTGACTCAGAAGCCTGCGCATGTGCACTTGGAATTCGCCTGGCTACCCCTGTCTACCTATTAGGAATTCACTCTGTATACCATCACTAAGAAACACGTGAAACTTGGAAAAAGTTTCGTGAATTGACATCTGTATTACGTTATAACGCAGATGCTGTATCATGGCAATTCGGACAACGTCGTCTTGTATACGGTTTATTATCTAAGATTACGTGTTGCTGAGCAGTGAAAACTTTGTCATACATAATTTTATATGAATCACAGAGCTCCATGAAGTTAGCCCCACATCTACCCCGATTGCATTGATCCTTTTTTTAATCGTTTGTTAGTCGTTTGTAGGTGTTTGATATCGAAGTCCCGACGTTTGATAGTAATCAATTAATTAATAATTAATAAAACAACTTGGCCTAGGGAATTAAGTGATGTTGGCCCCTCATTAATCTTAATTATTATCGAATTTGATTTCTCAGGCCTGGAATCGTTTGTTGGTCGTTTGTAGGTGTTTGATATCGCTTTTCCAACGTTTGATCGTCAACCGATGATCCGGAAAGATTGAAACAAATCTTATGGTAGATATTTCCCCTAGGGAATTTTTTAATCCTAGGGAATTTCCTGTGGACCCGTCAATCCCCTATACAGCTGGTCGGATTGGACCTAGGGAATTCCCTTTGGACCCGCTTCCTCTGCAATTTTTTTTATTAATTGAGCATGGACACCCAATACTGCCTGATTTGTCCTACTTTGGACCAATGAAATTTTATTGTCCAATAAAGTTTCACATGATCTTGGACAAATACCGAGAGATAAAAGCGCACGCTATTTTAAAAACAGTTCTAATTTCGCGTTTGCGTAGCAAGTACATGAAGAAGTGAAGCTACGCAATCTCATTTTTATAAATTTCGGATGTGAGAATAATTTGAATTTATGATTAGAAAATTACAACTGTTTGGCGTACGCTTGTATCCCTAGGTATTTGTCTAAGATCATGTGAAACTTTATTGGATAAAAAAATTACATTGGTGTAAAGTAGGACAAATCAGGCACTGTTGGGAATACGCAGTCCATGCTCAATTGATAGAAAAAGTTGCAGAGGAAACGGGTCCAAGAAGAATTTCCCAAGTCCAATCCGACCAGCTGAATAGGGGATCGACGGGTCCAGAGGAAATTGCCTAGGATTCAAAAATTCCCTAGGGGAAACCCCTACCATAAGATTTGTTTCAATCTTTCCGGATCATCGGTTGACTATCGAACGTTGGAAAAGCGATATCAAACACCTCCAAACGACCAACAAACGATTAAAAAACGAATCAATTCAATCGGGGTAGATGAGGGGCTAACTTTATGGAGCTGAATCACAGAAGCCAAAAGTCCTTTAGCCTTGTGTTTCCCGTCTAAATAAGAGTATGGCATCTAATGATGCAAGTCGTTGGCATCCGCAAGCCTGGCATAGCGCCATCTAGCAGATTTGTGTATGTATGCTACAATCCATTGGTATTTGCACCAACTTTTGTCAGAGAAATCAGCAACAAGAGTGAGACAGAAACAAAATAGAATAGAAGTAAAAATAAGAATGAAAATAAATATAAAATGAAGGTAAGCTAAAAATAAAGCAGAGGTGACGGAAACAAAAGGAAAAAGAGGAAGGAAATATAAAAACCAAAGAAAGTAACGGCCAGAGGGCCTAAGGTCGCTGCTCCTCTGTATCTAACGAGTAGCAATGCAATAAATCCCTGCTAAACACCAACCTGCTTGACTCGCGCTAGGAGAGAAATCCAAAAATAGACTCCTGGGATCGCAAAAGATCGTTTATAGCTCTCGCAATCAGTGTGAAAGCGTAGTACAAGGAGATTCCCTATGTCAATTCAAGACGTACAGATGGGTCCTTGGTCATACAAAATAATAGTTAGCATAGCGCGCAGATACAACGGCTGGTTGATTGCGGTACCGAATAAATAACCGAATAAATGATCCGCATATTTTTCTATCTGATCTTTCCATATTAGATCAGTCGTTCTATAATTGCTACCATTATCTATGACGAATTTGAATAAGCTCATACTTCATTTTAAATCAACAGCATTGGTACCCAGGATCCTGGTGTTTTTGAGACCTGCTTGGTGATTTCTTCTGAGTTGTACATGTTCGTTTTCCTAAGGATGCATCAAATAAATAGACATCGGAATAATGATTATTAGAAAACTAGTACATTGTGTACCTAGGAGATGAAGTGGGTATTTTTTGAACGCTCGGTGTGAAAAGACCTTTTGCCTTCATGGTGTACACTAACTTTATGCGACAAAAGCATGTTTTTCTCGTTTATGCTCGATCTGGTACACAAAGTAGACGGACTACATACAATAACAACACGGGTCGAAAGCTAATGCGCATGTGCTGAGTACAATAATACGTACGGGTCAGAAGCCACTGCGCATGCGCGGAGTACAATCATACGCACTTTTGAGTCCTAGGAGTTGAAAGTGCCTTTATTTGTACGGTTCCGCGCTCCCCACCACTGACTTTCTGCGACCGACGCGCAAATGGCTATTTTGTGTACCGAGATCGAGCATGAAAAATGAGTAAAACATGCTTGCATTGTATAAAAAAATGTATATACATATTCCGTATTAACATATGTTACTAAAAAAATACTCAACCTCAATCGTTTTTGTCGATTTTTTTGTCTTGGGCGGACCAGATATAAAAATAATATATATATATATATATATATATATATATGTGTCGGAGGATGAACGGTATTATCGTCGGCCATGGCTTAACTTGCAGACTGTTTGATTGTTCACAAGAAATAATATAATGAAACCTAATCTAATAATTGTCTTTGATGATGTTAATTATTCTAAATTACAACTAAACGAATAAACCATTCTATTCTAACGCGTAGAAGAGAGACGCAATAACGAATACGCAGCCACGACGTGATTCCAATCAATTCTCAAACGTTTTAGGCCTGATCTCGTTAGCAGGTCCTTCTTTGGCTCAGTTCAAAATCTGACTGCTCCTTGAAAATTACCACCGCCGGGCTGCGGCTACGTTTGACAAGGATGCCCATGTCTTGCATCCCTTTTCTACTCCACATATTAACTCTAAGGACGCCTAGCTTTTAATCTTAACACTAACGAATGTACTGAGACTAAACGTAAACCAGTTTCTTATAAACAGTCAATAGTATAAACTAAAACTAACTTATTGACTTAAAACGAATATCAAAAGAGCCAGAAAGCCACGTCCGAATTATCGTGCGCCGACATATACCGTGACAATCACGTGAAACCGAATGGATCCATGCTACCGAAAAGCGAATATTTCGTATTTTTAGCAGGTTAACCACTCGTTGCACTGAAAACCCCTAGGGTGATTTTGGCGTGCGGTCGATGAAACTCGGCAACCATTGTTGGACATTGTTGTTGGAAACCAGCTGACTGTCAATACATCGCGGAAGGTAGACATGTGGGGTTATGTTCGCTTATTTTAAGCAAATGATAAATGAAGTGAATAAAACCTACGTGAATAAGTTATTGATATTTATCAAAAATCGATCAATCAGTTTTAAATAATATCATAGTACAATCAACGAATTAACCTATATTAAGCTATAACTGCAAATTAATTAGAATCAAAGAGTTCATCGAGAACAACCAATTCCTTGATTGTATTAAGATATCATTCAAAACTAATTGATAGATTTTTGATAAATATTCATAGCTTATTCACGTAGTTTCTATTCGCCTTATTAATCATTTGCTTAAAATAAACGAACATAACCGCACATGTCTACCTTCCGCGATGTATTGGCAGTCAGCCGGCTTCTATCAACAATGGTTGCCGAGTTGCATCGACCGCGCGCCAAAATCACCCTAGGGATTGTTCAGCGCAACGAGTGGTTAGCCCGCTAAAATGACGTCATATTCGCCAATATTCGCTTTTCGGTAGCATGGATCCATTCGGATTCACGTGATTCTCACGGTATATTTAAGATATGCGAAGCGGCGAGCTACGGACTTATAAACGCTACGCCTGAAGTACGGCGATATAACCGAGCTTCGCGAGCAATATAACATTTCTGTCAAATCTCTGTCACGTACTTGGTAATAAGATCTGCTTTCAATCCTTTTTTTTAAGGTAGTTGTGCCGTGAAGTGCATTTTCTATGCAACCATCCGAAATTTTGACTATAGTTTTATTAACGTAATATCTACCCAAACGAATTTTTTTTAGAATTTTCGACCGTCTAAAACGTAGGATAATTGCACTCGAAGTTGATACATTTTACACGTGTTACCTATATGTTGAGTATATGACAACAGCACATTCTCAATTTTAATATCCAAACGGTTCTATAAATCGTTACAAAAAGCAAGCATATGGTAAAACAATATTTCATGATTTTTAATTAAAAAAAATCAGATTGATTGACCGCATGGATTTGCTGATATATCAATCAAAGTAGTTTAATTTCAACTAAAATTCTGCGTGGCCAGACTGAGTGGTGGGAGAATACAGTGAGGCTTAGCAACCGTGGACGTGTACATATAGTGGTATAAAATAACCCCAAAAAGCATCCCTGGTGCAAAAACATTTCGCTAAGTACAATAATGTGGTCACTACTCCCAAAAAAATCTACCAACAAAAAATCCTCCTCAATAAAAGTGTTGCTTTAAATTTTCCAATATTTCATATCACTATAGGATTATTGACATAGTTCGATTGCTGTTTTCTCCTACTTATCTACAAAAGGCCCGCCAAGTGCCACCACCTCCAAATTTTGATTTTTTCATGTTTTCTGTTTTATAATTGTACAGAAGATATGTACTTGGCAATTGTATCTGATTTCATTGCTTTTGTGAGTAGACATTTTTAAAGTATCACTTTTATTGAGGAGGATTTTTTGTTGGTAAATTTTTTTGGGAGTAGTGACCACATTATTGTACTTGGCGAAATGTTTCTGCACCAGGGGTGCTTTTTAGGGTTGATATTATCACTTTTTGTACAATTTTGCTTGACCACTGATGGGTATTTAGGATGGTGTTACGATTATTATATTAAAATGATCGTTGATGATGTGCGATTCTGTTCTATGCTTTATTCTTGTATTGTCGATAAGGCTATCTTTTACATGTCCTAATTCTATTACCTCATATTCAAGCCCACCACGTAAGCGTCATACCTGTGCTGCCACACTCCTTGCACTTGCGTCCCAACCCTATTATATCACACACACACATACATCACATCCCTCCCCATTTAAATTGAGGACTCACACATCACAATATTTCACCATCTAGAAATTTAATTTAACTTTCGGTTTTACTTTCCTTTCGGATCGTCTTATCGGAACTAGTGTTTTATTGCCTACAAAAGTTTTCGACGTCGCTTCAACCTCAACCTGATCATTAATATTAACTCTATCTAACGAACAGCGTGAATCTTCCGTAGCTCGTTGTGGTAGTAGTTCCTGATGTGAACATACATCATCTACATCAGATCGAACTTTATTGTCTGCACTTTCCTCGGCTGATTTCCACTGGCTGATCACACGCTGCGACACCTGTTCCTCCGCGATGAAGATTAAAATACTTTCGGTAGCCGCTCTTTTCCCGGATTGTCCACCTGATTGTCACGGTAGAGAACGAGAATGATCATTAGAATCTGGGTGCATTATCTGGGGGCATCGCATTGCTTTACCATCGAGTTCGAGGTAAGAAGTACTCAGTGAATTACATTGTGCTCATTTGGGTATCGTGAGAATGAAGGCTTCAGCCAGGTCGTATGTTTGGTGGCCTGGAATTGATATGGACATTGAGAGAACTAGCAAATGCTGTCAATTATGTCAGAAATCAGCTGTTAATCCGCCACGAGTCGATCTACACGTATAGAGTTGGCCGGTAGGTCCAAATTATCGGCTCCATGCTGATTTTCTTGGTCCAATTCATGAAAGAATGTTTATAATACTTGTGGATGCGTTAATTCGTCGATTGTATTATATTGATATCATTTAACACTGATTGATCGATTTTTGATAAATGGCAATAGCTTATTCACGTAGGTTTTATTCACTTTATTTATGATTTTCTTAAAATAAACGAACATAACCACACATGTCTACCTTCCGCGATGTATTGACAGTCAGCTGGCTTCTATCAACAATGGCTGCCGAGTTGCATGGACCGCGTGCCAAAATCACCCTAGGGATTTTTCAGCGCAACGAGTGGTTATCCCTCTAAAAATACGAAATATTTGGCGTCCGGGTGCATGGACCATTCGGTTTCGCCTGATTGTCACGGTATATCAGTTCACATCTAAGCGAAGACCATTTCTAATAAAAATAGCATATTCAATGACAATAAACAAATCGCAGGGACAGACTTTAGGAAAAATTTTTACTGATCTTAGAATTGTATATTATGTGGCATGCCCGTAAATCAGTGTTTCTCGGCGAGGATAATGATTTCAGTACGAGCTGAAGGTGAGCCGAAGGCGAGTTCTAAAATCATTATTCGAGTCAAAAACGGTTTACGGGTGCGCCCCATACCATATTTTTTTCGGAATAGGCATGGAAAGTCACTTTGACGCCAGTTGAGATTCGCAGACGAAGAGTGAGGTTATGGCGTGATCTGTCGCGCACTTCGAACGGCCCATCAAAACTGCCGTATGAAGACTTTATACGGCAGCTTTGGATTGCGCACTTCGAACTGCGCCTCCGGACTGCCCTATAAACACTCTATAGGGCAGTTCTGAGTTCCGAATCGTCCTTTTGGCAGCCGATGTTTGACGAGTAATGCGTTCGAACTGGTACGTTTGATTGAATGAAATCGGAATTTTTTTTTTTATCGAAAAGTGTGGTTGTCCCATTTATTTCGACTTGTATCAAAAGTCTAGACATAAAAAATGCAGAATCGGCTTCCTGAGCGAAAATTAGTCGAAAAATTAAGTTTTGAGTTCGTTCCCCAAACTTTTTTGGGGTCAAATCTTTATCATGAATGCATCAGTCCATATCCCAAATATTCACGCCAAAAAAAGTTGGGGGACGCAAGTTGTTCAAAACATAGGAACTTTTTAAAGACGTTCCGCACCTTAAAATCCCGTATAACCAAGGCACTTTACGTATGAAATGAATATTATTTTTAAGAAACTTACCATTGATTATTTCATTAAATATGACTGGATGAAAATGATTAATATAAACAATTAGTATACGTTTTTTTTTTTTCATTTGCCAAACTTAAGAATTTATATAAAGAAAGGAAACAAGATATTATATTATCAGACAGAAACGCAAATGAATATCATTTTGATGAATTACCTATACGATCACGTCAGGTTTTGTATGATCTTATAGAATCTTGTATGGTACGTGTTACGTGTCGAATTGCAGCAGTCGGATAAACATGTGTGATCATATAAGATCTTACAAGACCTTCCATGATCATATATTCATCGAAATAATATTGATATACGACTCTGATATAGTCATATAAGATTTTGTCCAATTTTTTTATTTGCCCTCTTCTTAAGTGATATTTTTATAAAATCACATACGTATGTAGGCAGTGATTCACTAACTTTTTTCTGTATTTCCACGAAAATATTCTCCATACAGAAACTACATTTTTCAGACTTAAAATATTAATGCATCTTCGACCGTTTGAATCCAAGGGATTAAGCAGTCTCGAAGTCTGATGTATACTAGTGTCGAATCCCATGAATTCTGTGAGGTTTTATAAAATCTTCTGAAATCCCTGAAATCCCGTGAAATCATTTGAAGTCTTTGATGTTATGACGATCTCTGAATTCCGGATGAATTCTATAAAATCCCATCCCCATTTCCATCTCAAGGTCTTAAAGTCCGGTGTACGCAATTTTGGAAAGTAAATAACTTCGCACTCAACCCTATAGGGGGTGTTCCACGTAAAATGGACCGGGTTTTGGCCGGAGGTCATCGCAAAAAGGCAAGCTGAAATTTTTCAAGAAAACAATGAAATCGCGTATCATTATTCATTACTAATTATCAATTATTTGTTCTCGTTTTTCAACAACTTCCCGCTGTTCATGGGGGTCATTCCCGATATTGAATGACCACGCATTTTAATCGTTGAAACTTCCCCTGCGACAATCATTAAAAGTCTTTCAATGCGAAAAATTTCGATCAACGAAACCTCGCGCTCAGGAAGTACCTGGATCTCGTCTGCGAGGACAATTATCGCAATAACACTAAGGTGAGGTCTTAGGGCGTAATAAAATACGACTCCACAACAAATTTCTGTGGAATAGAGCGAAGCGTTCCAGAGTTATCGCCGATAAACGATTTTAATTTCCTGGACGCATAACTCCTCAACAAGTTATCCGACTGCGACATGTAGGGGGTGTTTTTTGTACGTCAAGAGATGCCCTTTCAATTGGTATGAGGTACCAAGGGGTACGATAACATCCACTATCATTTTACGGCTCGTTCGCGAAACCCCGATTATCATCAATTTACGAAGTCCTCTGGCAATCAGCCAATTCTCAATCGAAGGGATGAATCTAGACTCATTCAGAAGATTATTGAATTTCCTAAAACGTGATTTTTTGATTTTTCGAAATCGGTTCAATTTTCGCAAAAATCTGCAAAAAACACCTTGCCCCACTTCAATTGACGAGTATACTGTATACAGCTAAGCTGTTTCTAAACCATTGATCACGCACAGAATCTCGACTTCATAGGATATTGTGCAACTGGGGGGGGGGGGGGGGGCTGGGGGGACGAGTCGTCTTGAAGACAAGTGCCAAAAACGTCACCCGAGCTAGAAATGGCCATTCTCTCCTAGTCGCACACTGTATTTTTTATAATAAGGGCGCCAAGTGGGTCTTCTTCGACGCGCGTCGTTCAGATTGACAATGGCGCTGAGGCGGGAGGGAAAAAATCACACCTGCACCGAAAGTACGACTTTCGGCCTCTCGCGTGAGCGGGAAGTCGTACTTTCCTATGCCAGGGGGTGGTGAAAAATAGTATACGTCACACGCGAGTGAAAAAGGCCATCCCACACTGTGTATTTGCCAAAAACGTCACCCGAGCTAGAAATGGCCATCCTCGCCTCCGGCTCGGGTGTCAATCTCACATACAGTTTGGCATAGCCTACTTTCCCTCCCTAGGTACGTATAATATACTATTTCTTCCCGCTCCCAAGGGAAGAAAATGATTTCTCTACGCTATGCGCATGCGCGAGTTCATCTTGTCTACCACGGGAGACAAAATGCCACTTTACTCTCGTATAACAGCGAAGAAAATCAGGTTTTCCGTATATGTGTGATAAAATAATATATTACGTACCTAGGGAGGGAAAGTAGGCTATGGGCAATTCCATATCAAGTGATCAAGCCTTTATGGGCAAATTTTCCCGATTATCACGCCAATGGAGAAAAATATCGTTCATGACAAGAAAAAAATATCCCCCGAAGGATTTTTCAGAATTTCTGATAAGAACGAAATTATTCATGTTTTTGGTTTTGGCGCACTTTTTTTTCAAAAATTCATAATTTTGGCTACATTTGTTGTACGGGAACCGTCTTGGGGTCATTTTCTTTGCAAAAGAATGAAGTTGCGAGAAAAAATAGTCCACCCAAACTTTCGCTTGCTGAACATGAACTATCTCGAATTCCCTGAAAAAATTCGAGACTTTGGAAAAAGTTATTTTTTTCTTTTAAATTTGAAAAAAATCACAGTCGGAGGTATGTAATGTATCCTTTCAGTGCTGTGTAAATTTTATCCTGGGATACCGAGCCGGTTTTCTGCTACGACCGCAAATGTGTATTTGGTCGCTCTTTTATTCCGGTGAGCTCTTGTCTTTCCTCAGCTTCGCCAGCGCCGCACTAACCGCCAACGCGCATACGAGCTTGCGTTAAATGACGGAGTGAAATAACCTCTAATGAATGTCAAATCGGAGGATAATAATTAATTCGTTGCACGGGAAAAAAATCGTGTACATAGTGCGTGGTTTGAAATGCCGTTCAACTACTGCTGTAACTCATTCAGTTGGATGGATCACAAAGCCTATTCTAAAAATGTACGTCGGGTACCACAAACAATTTATGTGATAAAATTCCATCGTTGACGACTGAACAATGTCTTTGCGATGCTTGTCGGAAAAGAATAGACAGAGGAGAATTCCTACCCACCAAAATTCAAGAAGACGAACATTGCCCTGACTCCATGGAAACTGAGGACCTCGACTCTTTGGTAACTACAGCTTCGAACACTGCACCGTCGACCCAACAATCTGCCAGCAAATTTTCGCAAATATATAAGGAAGCAGCTTTTTCTTTATTGAATTTCTGTTTACAAAGTCTGAGTGAGCCTCCACTTGATTGGAGAAATTTGAATACTGTTGCTGAAAGAAATAGCGCAATGAAAACGGTCACTGATAAAATAATAATAATAATCTGCTGGCAGATTGTTGGTTCGGCGGTGCAGTGTTCGAAGCTGTAGTCACCAAGGAGTCCAGGTCTTCAGTTTCCATGGAGTCACAGGGCAATGTTCGTTTTCTCTCGTCAAGACGACTTGTGCCAAAAATGTCTTACCCTGCACAATATACTATTTCGACGTCGTTTATTTATGCATTTTTTTTTTCAAGAATAATTTCACCATTTGATGATTTTCAAGCCGATTCGAAAAAAAATATATACTAAATCGTAAAATAAAACTATCGAATAATTAACTTTATTATACAATTTCACAGATAATGGCGCGGGGAAAAAAGCACTTCTACCAGCCCGATACCTGATGGCTATTATGGGGTCCATTGGGCTAGCCATCGTTTATGGGTTTAAAGTGAATGTCAGTATAGCCATAGTAGCTATGGTCAATCATACGGCTATCAAAAGTGCAGCTACTCATACAAACTCCACGGTGTCTGAGTCCATCTGCGCTGGCGAAGAGCAACACGATACGAACATCGAAAGTGTGGTAAGTATATATTTTCTGAATGCTTTCGTGATGTCAGCTCGTTCTGCGATCCGCACGGTCTGGAGCTTCCCTTCCACTGAAGGTACTCTAATTGACAGATAAATGATTCAAGGTGAGCTCTAGTGAATTAGGACACCAACACCAGAATTGACTGCAGCAGACATTTCCAGGGGTTAAAAATAATCCGCATGCAGGTGTTTTTTTCGTTGAAATACAACACTTGATTAAAAAAAAAAAAAACTAATTACACACCACAGATCTTAATAACAATATGTACCCGTGCAGAAATTTGACCAGTTTGCCGGACTTCTGGCCAGAGCAAGTCGTGGATTTACTGGTCAGAGCCAACTCGCTAAAGCTTGACTTGATACTGGCCAGATTTCTTTTGGATTTACTGGCCAGAGTGACCTCGGCACAGCCTGACTCAAGCCTGATATCATTAGAATTTCGAATCATGCTTCAGCTGGATCAATCTAATTCTAGTAAAAATTGATCGCTTTTTGGCCAGTCATTTCCGATCATATTATACAAGAGGTTTTTTTGGAGCATGTTTCTCAGATGTGACGCCAGTTAACCCGCCATATAATATTATGGAACCCGCAGCATAAAATAATTGATCTCGCCTTGACGCTGGTCAATCATGATACTGATCGGTGAGATTGAAATGTCTATTAGCTGTTAGTTCGACAACTTGATCATATGTTTCGACAAATAGGAAAACACTGGACCAATTGCCATAGGGTAGTTTGGCGCGGTAGGTAGAGCGTGCGACTAGTAATACAGCGAATGCGAGCGGACTGGGGTTCAAATCCCGGTTGGGTCGAACAAATGAGATGGCGTTTTTCTTAGCGAACTGGCAATGTTTGTTGACCCACATCGAGAGTTATATAATGTGAAATTGAACATACACACGTACGTAAGTTTTTTGGTTTTTTTTTTTCTCGCTAGGAATAGGGTTTCCCGACTAGAAACTAGCAAGTTTATTGGCCAGAAACTAGTGAGTTTACTGGTCCGAAACTCGTCAGTTTGCCAGGTCAGACACTGGACAACTTTGCGTTACATACCTAGTCTGGAACTCGGCAGCTGTCCAGCTTATTAACTGGCCAGAAACGAGGAAAACTGGGCAGGATCTGCCGAGCGCCATTTTCCAAATTCTACACTTGAGAATGTATTCTCGAGAATTGAGATTTATGATTTAGATTGCCACTTTACTTTATTACCACCTTAGATTACCACTGAAGCTGATTATCGAATTCCAAGGTCATATTCTCTTCCAATTCTGGAATATCTTAATATGGCGGATGCAAGCGACATAGCCTGACAGTTCCACTTGTTTATTTTTTTTTAAATTGACCTTTTTTTTTCTAATCATCAGAATACCCATGACCTTCTTTATCTAATTCACAATCGTATATTATCGTTCGTTTCGGGACGCTAACAAGCATAAAAACAACCGTTACCTTAGCTTTTTGTTGAATCATGATATGATGAAGAGGGCTAAGAACCAGAAGGGCGTATACCATACTCTTATACGTGGACTTATGCCCGTCTGATACTTAGAATCCCCGAATTATAATTGATCATCCGATTTTCGGATTGTTCGACTGATGGTAATTCTAGAACTGAGTGGCTCGCTATTCCAAACATGGTATTGAAATTTTCGTATATCTCTGAAGAATGTTGTGTACAAATTTCTAGAAAATCGAAGAGCCTGTTCGTCGGCCAATATAGCTCGATCTACAATTCTAATAAGTGTGAGTCACATTTTCATAGTGCTTGGAGAGAAGCCTTTTGAAATCATTCTTGAGTAGTACATTCAATTCCCCATAAAATTGGTGATATACATTTTTCCGCGAGAGCTTACTTTCTATTTGCCCATACTACTTGGAAAAAGCAAAACTCAACTGGATTGAACATTTCATAATCTGACGCAGGTTGAGTCGAGGTAAAATGCCCCATATATATGCATCTTGTAAAAAAATCTGAGATGCTGAGAAAGAAAACTGGCTCGGGTTACGTAGAATACCCCATACTACGATAGTCCATAGTTTATACGAAATGTGGACTAGCGTGAATGGAATGATCCTCTTCATTTGTCATCTAGTGTTATCTTAAACCTCGCTTTATCATATCACACTGACGTCATTTAAGGATAACCTTACATTGAAAAACCAAAGCAAGTTTGCCCTGTAAAGTGTTAACAAATGTTTGATTCGTGAACCCAGGGTTCCTAATATCTATGACCGACGAGCGTTTTACATCAAATTCCATATGAATTGAGCCCATCAGAAGCCAAAGAAAAAGACGAAGTGTCTTGTGATGCGTGGATTTTATTTTCTCAGATAAATAGTTTTGCCAATTTTTTTAACAATACTTCTCAAGGTGGTATCATCAACAGAGTTGAGTAGCCCAAATGACAGAATCGTGTGTATAAACGCAACGAAAATTATCAACCAATTTTTTGTATCAAAGCGATTTATTTCCAATGAGAATTTATGTCTCCTCTGTATCTCAACCAAAGATTTATTTCAAGAATACAAAAACTTAGCATTTCATACGAAGACCACTAGAAAAAAAATAACAATGTTATTGGCCATGCACAAGTACCTATTTCACTCATTGAAATAACCATTACTGTTCATAATCCGATCTAGGATCAACCTTCGCAATGCCTTCAAATTTTTATCTTCTGATGCAGGATTTTAAGTGAAAAATCCGACAGAATCAATATTGGCAAATTTTTGTAATTTAAACATATCAAACTTTTCAAGTGTAACATTATTTTTCGATACTTTACATATATACCTACTAATTGTTTTATTGTTTCACCACGTCTCTTTCTCTTTATAATGGTTTTCATATTCTTATCATTTTCATTTCTTTTCAGACACGACTAAAATGTGATGCATACTGTATTGTTGCTCGTGTGATATTAGTTACTCTCCATTTCATGAATCGAATATTCGTCAACACTTAATCTTGTTTTCATTCTTCGATGAAGGGTTATCCCTAAATGACCTGGGTGCGATATGATGGAGCAGGCTGATAACTCTCGAGGACAAGTTTTTAAGATCAATATATTCACGCCGGTCCACGAACCAAATAAAGATCACAATACGAGACATTTCATTCGGCTGGTGCCACCCTTTTCCATTGATGTCTAAGATTTTCCTGTCACTTGCATGTGGAACATTCTACCTTACCTCAAATGACATTTTGAACCCAGAATTTTTTTTTCGATCTAGTAGTGTCTATGTAGTATGGGTAGTGTAACCACCCATATTCCGATTTCTTTGAATGATTTTTCAGCCATTCCGATTTTACACAAAAATCTGCATCAGAAAACGCAAGTTTTGGGACCATGCAGAAGTTAGGCCGAGACCAAGTTCAGGAATCTGTCACGGCGACTTGAATTTTGTGAAAGTTCCCAATATCCAGTACGCAAGCAGTTTGGTATTCGCGAACAATATTACAGATACCCCCGCGGAAGCATCATCACAGCATCTTCTTTGAACTGTCATTTTCAAGTCATAAAACTATAGGGTTGAGATTCACAACTCGACTCTAATTGGAGATGGAATGTCAGTTTATATGAATTTAGTGCAAACGAATGTTGCAAGACGTACACGCGTACGTATATATATTTGATGTTTTATTATTCTTGGCGTAATCCACGAACGTATTGCGGCAATTAAATAAGAAGAGACCTTGGTAAGATTTGATAAAAAAAAAGCATTTTTGCATCTTGCACATTTCTAATGAAAATCTAATTGAAAATTCTCTCCTGCAAAATTGAGAATTGAATAGCATGTGTATCGAAAAGCATGTGCAATATTCTGCGATTTAAGTATACCGTGACAATCACGTGAAACCGAATGGATCCATGCTACCGGACAGCGAATATTGACGAATATGACGTCATTTTAGCGGGCTAACCATTCGTTGCGCTGAACAATCCCTAGGGTGATTTTGGCGCGCGGTCGATGCAACTCGGCAGCCATTGTTGATAGAAGCCGGCTGACTGTCAATACATCGCGGAAGGTAGACATGTGGGGTTATGTTCGTTTATTTTAAGCAAATGATTAATAAGGTGAATAAAAACTACGTGAATAAGCTATGAATATTTATCAAAAATCTATCAATTAGTTTTGAATGATATCTTAATACAATCAAGGAATTGGTTGTTCTTGATGAACTCTTTGATTCTAATTAATTTGCAGTTATAGCTTAAGTTAATTCGTCGATTGCACTATGATATTATTTAAAACTGATTGATCGATTTTTGATAAATATCAATAACTCATTCACGTAGGTTTTATTCACTTCATTTATCATTTGCTTAAAATAAGCGAACATAACCCCACATGTCTACCTTCCGCGATGTATTGACAGTCAGCCGGTTTCCAACAACAATGTCCAACAATGGCTGCCGAGTTTCATCGACCGCACGCCAAAATCACCCTAGGGGTTTTCAGTGCAACGAGTGGTTAACCTGCTAAAAATACGAAATATTCGCTTTTCAGTAGCATGGATCCATTCGGTTTCACGTGATTGTCACGGTATGGCGCGGAAGTATAACTTTTCGAAGAGGTACGTAGGGAAGCTGTACCTACTTTAGTCCAGTCGGAATGTACAGAAATTTCGCTTAGTTCTATTCTTGAATATGTCCGAGTTGGCAATTTTTTTACAGCTTCATTGGATACCCAGGAACGTATTCTGAAAAACTCGGTGTATCGGAGGTGCGGGTTTGAGAGATAAAAAATTATTAACAATTGAAAGTGCCTGATTTTGACGCAATCTTTTTATTTATCGAGTTTAGAGAAAAACGTTTCAGACAAAAGTTGTAGATCTCATTATTCTTCACAAAATTGTTATCATAAAAAAATCACGTAGCGTTGATGGTTTGGCTGTAAATCGCAACGGAAGACTAAAACTCCGTCAACCAACGTCATTTAGTTCGACGAGTATCGGTCAACGCTCATTTTGGACGGGATAATCGGAATGGTGAGAAAAAAGTAGCCCGAATTAAAAAAAAATTGAAGTTTGTACGACAATTATCAAGGGAGATATTCCAATTGTTAACCAAGCGGCGCGACGTCGAACGCGATTGGCCGAGTCGCTCCCCACCGCGCGGCCCGGCGGGACTCACTCGGCGGACGGTGTGATGTCATCGGCGCCGCTATATTGAACCAGTCGTTGCAATGAAATGAATGATTCGGGAAATATGAGACAAATTGCATATCATACTCGAATGTCTCCAGAATACGCACGAACTTGAATCATCTTAAAATGTTAATTAGATCGACAATTATGAATTAATAGGTAAACTTCTTTGTATCTCCGGTTCTAATAGAGATCAAGAGATGATTTTTTTTCCAAAAAAAGCGTCTCGACAAGACCTATCAGATCCTCGAAGAATGTTTCCGGTAACTTGAAAATTGACGAAGTTATTACCATTTGTTTATAAGCAAAAATTTTATTTCCTTTTTAACGGCCTTTTTTGCAGGAAAAAAAAAATTTCTCACCGGATCCCGAAAGAAGTTGGTAAAAACTACCACTACATTTTTTGCTGGAGTCTCCCGGGTCATTCAGCTAGAAACTATAGGGGAAGGGCGGATTTCAGGCGAAAATTCATTGTTGCTAAACTCTATGACATAGCCGGGAAAACTTGGCGCACTTCTCTTAAGAAAAGATGGTTCTACATTGACGATAAGTTCCAATAGTGTGCATTGATAATTCACTGACCTGCGTGCGATGAACAAAAGAACCGAGTTTTAGGAGTGCTTAGTCTTCCGTTGCGATTTACAGCCAAACCATCAACGCTACGTGATTTTTTTATGATAACAATTTTGTAAAGAATAATGAGATCTACAACTTTTGTCTGAAACTTTTTTCTCTAAACTCGATAAATAAAAAGATTGCGTCAAAATCAGGCACTTTCAATTGTTAATAATTTTTTATCTCTCAAACCCGCACCTCCGATACACCGAGTTTTAAAAAATTGCCAACTGGGACATATTCAAGAATAGACCCTATATACATTCCGGCTGGACTACTCCATTTCTACCATAATTTGAAGTCTGAAAGATATAATGTTCAATTAGATCTTTTTCTCGACATTTTATGGTAACGAAAACATTTTTTTTTTCACCTAAATTTCACCGCGGTATCTTCTGAAGAATCTAGGTGTTTTGCGATATAAAATTCATACATGGAATATCCGTCCGTCCCGGTAGCTGGGATTGAATGACATCAAGAAATCTCGAAATAATAATATTTATATCAGCTCTACACAATAAGCTCCACATCGCGAATTGCAAGGCGCGTTTAATCGATATATTATAGGTGTATATCTATGTTGAATATTGCCTTAGATACTTTTAGTGGATTTCTTTGAAAAGAAAAGTTCACTTGCGCATGCCAGTTTTGCAAGTGTATTTTTATGACCACTGCTCGTAAAACGCAAGTGTTGACCTCAATTAATAAATCTTTCTCAAACAATTTATTACGACCACTGAGCCGCCAAGGATTTCACGATAGTGTACTAATGCGGCAAGTAGTATAAAATTCTTGAGATTGTGGGGGCAGGGGGTTATTGTAATATAGTATAACATAAACTTTGAACTCGGGAATAAACGCAGACAAAAATTGATGCGCGATGCAAGAAGCGTGCACTATTCTCACCAAAAACTTGCCTTTGACGAAATGAGCATTTCAGAGGGATTTAATAAAATTGAATATTTTTTCCAATCGCAGGATGGGCCCTTCGAATGGAGCGAATCAGTTCAGGGCCTCATATTGTCTTCGTATTTTTGGGGTTACATACTGACTCAGCTTCCCGGCGGTCGAGTCGCTGAACTCTTTTCGGCGAGATGGGTCATGAATGGTTCGATCGTACTGAATGCCGTAGCGTCTATCCTCTCACCGTGGTTCGCGCAACTTCACTATTCCCTCTTCATCATGATGCGTATTACGCAAGGTCTTGGCGGAGTGAGTCATTATCGACGGTTATATTATCGTCGGTTAATTAATTAATGCTTCACGATCCCTTGATATAACTACAATATATTAGTAAGAAATATGAATGATATACATACTGCTAATTCCCTACCCTGCGAGTTGTAGCAAAATCTGAATTTCGAACAGATGAGTATATGTACGGCTTTAAAACTTCAAACGAATCAACCGTTTTCTCGGATATGCACTAAAAATTAAGCCCGAGATTCGATTTGCGTCATTAGACTTTCTTTTACAATTGAACAACTGACGGTTGATTAAACCTGTAAGTTTTCCAATTGTCAACGTCCATGTTTGTGAACCTTTGCATTTGATTTTTGATTGAAATGACTACAATTTATTTCAGGGTGTTACTTTTCCAGCGATGCACGTCATGATTGCGAAATGGGCACCACCTGACGAGAGAAGCATTTTGTCCTCAATTGTTTATGCAGGTATGACCAGCTGTAGGCAATAATCAAATGGAATTATGTAAACTGCTGTTACTGACCGAAACGGAAATATTACCTTCATGCGAATTGACTATAAAAGCTATCTTGTTCAGCGTTAATTGTTCCACTTTTCGCGTCGAATGTTGATAGTAAATGGCATTCTACCCAAAATGCATTTCAAATCTAACACTCATAATTTAATCACGCATGGTAGTTATGGTATAATCACACATATGATTACATGGCAACATCGCCTGAAACCTAAAATACGTGTACCTCACAGTGTAGAAACGATAGAGCGACAGGGTGCACAGTGATCCTTATAATAAACTATAAAAATCTAGTGTGTGAAGTTTAAAAGAGAATTGAAAATTAGTAGAATGTGTTTTTTACAGTGTCCGAAATATGTTGTGGATTTATTTGGTATCATAGATCATAAGGGAAGTAATCAAGGGTTACGTTTCAGCCCTATGTAGAGGCTGAAATCCCACTCCGGAATGAGAGGGAGTTTATTCATTAATGTAGTGGAATATACTGGGATGCGGTTATGAACCGAATTTGGCCAAAAGCAATCCTATAATGAATAGATATTAGTAAAGTTTTTCAGTCAAGATCATAGAAGCCGTGGGCAAAACGAGAAGAGGTCAACAATTTTTCAATAATCATGATTGGTAAGATGGAACTCACGATTTGTAGACATAGTCTTGGATTCATAACGGAACAAGGCAAACAGGAGGAGCCACGTTAGCGGAAACCAGGTACAATCCCACGGTCGTTAACACGTGAAGCTGTAAAGTAAAGCAAAGCTTTCTCAAGTGCTGTTTTCTCAAAACTACATTTTTACTTCTTGAAAAAGTTCATTGCGTCACAATTTCAGTCACATTGACTTGAAATTTGGTGAGCATATTCACAGATACCTTGCCCACAAATTAACGTAGCATTTTTACTCTAGAGCGGAAGAAACTTGAACTGTAGTCTATTTTTTTGGACACAATTGACTGAATCCCTAAGAAAAAAAATATGAAAAAAAATTAATAGTGTACTGTGACGAAAAGTAATCAGATTTCAAAAACCCTACATTAATTTCTTCAGATAGTGTCCATTAATAAGCCAAGGGAGATTGGACCGGATAACTTCATATTTGCAACGCAAGGAGCATTTTGAAATTTGGTAGTCTTGGCTCGATAAATATAAATGAACCAGCGTAACTTAGGCATTATTATTTGGAATGAGTTTATATTTGGTACAATATGTCTTCTCCGAATAGTGAACATTCTGTGTAGAGAGCAATTCATTTGAATTAGAATTGTAGAAGTTTTTGTTTTTAGTATAGGTCCCCCTTAAGGGGATGGCAGTTCATACTTGACGTGGTTAATCTCGAACGGTATGAAGTTGCCCCTATAATCTTCTTTTTTCTTCTTTCCTTCAAAGTTGTATCAGCAAGGAAAAGACAGAAGACTTCAATACTGGTCAAGATTAAGTCTGGTTTAACTTAGTTTCTCCTTTTGTCTTGTTGTGTTCTGGTTCTTGCAAAATAGTTGACCTTCTCGTTCTTGACGTGCATGTCCTAGACCAAATTCGGTTCGTATCACCATTCTGATATTTCATGCAAATTATCTACATTAATGAATAAACCCTCTTTTAGTCTGAATAGGGCCCTCTACATAGGGCTAAGGTACCTACTTCATGTGGATTTGACCAAATCTATCGATAACGACATACATATTCTCAAAAATATTATTCAATCAAGTTTCGTTAGGCTTGTGATCAATATAAGGTAATGAAGAATTAAGAATCTTTCTACTCCCTTTATAGGCACGGCCTTAGGTACAGTTATCTCTATAATTGTATCCGGGCTATTAGCTGGTAATCTTGGATGGGCTGCCGTATTTTATGTCGAAGGCGCATTGTCTCTGATTTGGTGTGTCGGCTGGGCATTTCTTGTTCAAGATTCTCCTGAACAGCAAACAAGGTTTATTACACAAGGAGAAAAGGATTACATCGCGAGCTCGCTGGGACAACATCAGGACAAAACGGGCATAAAAAAGAAGGTGACTCAATTGCTACAGAATTATGAATAAAATCCTGAAACTATAAATTTCTAATACATAAATATGATTGATAACCTGAAATCTACTTCTTTTCAGAAACCACCAGTGCCATGGGGACAAGTTTTGAGATCACTTCCATTTTGGGCCATTTTGATTTCACATCTGTGTAGTAATTTTGGCTGGTACATGCTGTTAACCGAATTACCGACCTTCATGAATCAAATTCTGAAATTCAGCATGAATGCGGTACGTATTTTTTACTAAGAATCAGTGATTAAGAGGAATTGCGTGTCGCCGCGTCGGTCTTTTATTTGAGGGAGAGCATTTGCTCATAATAGTTCAACGAATTCCAAATCTTCGTATGTTTGACGACGAAAGTTTCGGAATTACGTTTCAGTAGCATGTCCTTCAACTAGAACATGCCGTGAAGATTCGTGAATGCGGATCACTTATTGATGCTTGACAATGAATTCACAATGAATTGAACACAGATGCATTCAACAAGTAATCTGCATCCACCAATCTTCACGGTATATAAATTATGTTCACCATAGTCACAGTCCGCGCCCCTTCTCATAATTGACCCGCAACTTAGATTATTATAATATTTGTGTTAGTCGAGACTACATGAATAGAGAAACAGTACATTGTGTGACAAGTGCATATAGCAGGTGATTTTCGACGAGTGACAATTTTGTCAATCACACTAGTCAAATATCACCTGCTTTGCACACATTGCACATACTATTTTTTGAACCAAGTCGTGAGAAGTTCGACCCGAAGATAGTGTTTGTCTGTTGATATTCGAAATCGGCGGACGGATCCAGAGCAAAGCCGTGGTGGGGGTGTCGGGGGCTTCGCCCCCAAGAAAAAATTACAAAGTTCCCAAATGATTAGAAGTAAATTTATTGTTATAACATGTTTAGTACTATACAGTCAAACCTAGGTTCCTGTCCATCCTCGGGACCGAGGGTGTCAGTCCCTGTCCACGGAACAGCTGACTGTTAAGAGAGACGCTCTGCCAATCACGAAAGAGTTGCGGGCCCGTAACAATTAATTTTACGCCCCTGGACATAAACGCGTCACAAAATAATAACATTATTTCTAAAACCCCAAAAAGCACCTCTGGTGAAAAAACTTTTCGCCAAGTATAATAATGTAGTTACTACCCCCAAAAAAAAAATCCACCAACAAGAATTCCTCCTCAACAAAAGTGGTACTATAAAAATCTACTTACAAAAGGATTGAAATCAGATACAATTGCCAAGTACGTGTCTTCTGCATAACAAAAGTTGACAACAGAAGAATAGAAAATCGAATAGTTATGTACTCGTTCACTCGCTACGCTCGCTCACTCGATTGGCTTTTGATAATTATGAGAAAAAAATCAGAAAAAAATTTAGTTCTTGGTACTTGCAGGCCAGGTATGAGTAAGTGAAAGAGTATTCACTTAGATCTATGTATCATCGGTTCGATGCATATTGCTGTAATGGCCTGCCAAGTACCACTTCCTAATTTTTTTTTCTGATTTTTTTCTTGTAATTAACAAAAGCCAATCGAGTAAGCGAGCGTAGCGAGTGAACGAGTACAAGACTATTTGATTTTCTGTTCTTCTGTTGTCAACTTTTGCTATACAGAAGACACGTACTTGGCAATTGTATCTGATTTCAATCCTTTTGTAAGTTGACATTTTTATAGTACCACTTTTGTTAAGTAGGAATTTTTGTTGGTGGATTTCGTTTGGGGTAGTGACCACATTATTGTACTTGGCGAAAGGTTTTTGGATCACAGGTGCTTTTTGGGGTTGATATCACCACTTTTTGTACAATTTTGCTTGACTACCTAATAATTGTGCTCGCTCGCTACGCTCGCTCGATCGGGTTTTCCTATATTCTCGCTCGCGAGGCTCACTCAATTGTCAGCATTCCGCTAATTGTTCCTATGAACATCCCAATGCATGTACGGTGATGCATTTTGTATCATCTGAATCCCTTCAAAAAGCAGCAATGTTAAATGTGGTGGTATTATTCTGAATGAATGAAAATGATGTTATAATATACACGTATGCTCATACTTTTTTGTAAGCCTTAAATTTTTGTGGACAGACGTAACATGTGTTCTTCTGTTAAGTTCTACAAATTGTTTCGTTAGAATCCAGTATAATTCTATATGCCTGCAACGTGTAACCCTGCGCGGAGCTCTCCTCCTGTCTCATCCGGGCTTGGGACCGGCAATGGCGGAGTTACTTGCACGCAGGGTTATAGTTGCTGCTCATGATTGAATATAGTACATGAATATCAGATGTAACCTTCGGTGCAAAAACCTTCCGTCAAGTCCATTAATGTGTAGATCTCTCCACCAAAAAATAACCATTGTTGGATGATGATTATCAACATACAAAAGCATTGAAATCAGATACAACTGCCAAGTACCTGTAGAATAATAAAAGTTTGGAATTGAAAAATTTGTTCAAGCTAAATAACGTCGTACTCGCTCGCTCGCTGCGCTCGGTCACTCGATTGGCTCGTGATTATTGGTTGGAGAAACAATTCGGATGCAAAAATTGAGGATGACAACATTTATCGAAAAATATTCATAACGAAAGAATAATTTGAACAAAATTGCAAAAAAAAATTTGGAGGTAGTGGTACGTTGGCGGGCCAATGTTTGAATAGCTATCAGATGACATTGACATAGTTCGCAATTGATATTTCATGGTTCTTTTTCTATCAAAGGCCCCCCAAGTACCACTACCTCCAAATTTTTTTTTGCAATTTTGTTTTGATTCATTTCTTCGTTATGAATATTTTTCGATGTTGTTATCTTCAATTTTTTCATCCGAATTGTTTGTCCTACCAATAATCACAAGCCGATCGAGTGACTGAGCGCAGCGAGTGAACGAGTACGACGTTATTTAGCTTGAACAAATTTTTCAATTCCAAATTTTTATTATTCTACAGGAACTTGGCAGTTGTATCTGATTTCAATGCTTTTGTATGTTGATAATCATCAACCAACAATGGTTATTTTTTGGTGGAGAGATCTACACATTAATGGACTTGGCAAAAGGTTTTTGCGCCAAAGGTGCTTTTTGGGGTTGATATTACTACTTTTTGTAAAATTTTGCTTGACCGCCTAATAATTGTGCTCGCTCGGTACGCTCGCTCGGTTGTTTTGTACTATTTCATACCGCCCGAAGTCCTTCAATAAGCAGGAACATCAACAGCAACGAGCACGTGTGTGCTCATAATTTTCCCCAAGTCTAAAATTTGTAAACTGACGCGTAATGTACTCCCATTGCGTTTACAAATTGTTCCATTACAATAATTCTTTATACCTAGAACATCTTACCCTGCGTGCAGCCCTTCTCCTTTCTCATCCGTGCTTGGGACCGGCAATGGCGGAGTTACTTGCACGCAGGGTTGAACGTTACTCATCACAACAGTATTTCAAAATTCGAATATTATTATATGTGCTAACATAAAGCTCGTCAAAGTCTAACGCATAACGTCAACCTCTAATTCGGGTCTGAACAGAAGGTATCAAAATATATAAAACTAAGCCTATTGATGCAAGACTAACGTAGAGCATAAAATGGAAGTTTATGAAGTCAAACACTTGCATACTGCTCTCTTCGTCTGACTCTTGCCGTTTCTTGTATCAGATCACACTATCCCAATATTTTGCAACCCCAGCGTTGCCTCTCATCATCCTCTCTCCTTATACGGCGACCCGCTACAAAATTAAGCAATCCATAAAAAAGGTTTTTCTCCGATAATTACATTCATAAATGAAAATGCGCTGAGTCTACAGTGAATAAATAAATATACATAATAATCTATATCATCTGAGAAAGAGGAAGTCATTCGATCATTTCTTTAATAGCGAATAAGTATTTTCATTCCATTTGTCATGATAGCACTAATCTCAATTTGAAGAAAGCTTAAGAGAGTCGAACATATAGACACAGGTTGCATACCAAATCTAACAAATTTATTGATTTGACCATCAAATTATGAATATTAGACTGTGCCAAATAAATAAAATATTTTTTTTTTTCGGTCTCATATCAAAATTTCGTTGAGAGTCACGAAAAAAAAATTGTGTCAAAATTTGAGCCCTTTATCTTCATTTTTCAGTTAGCGCTCGCAAAAATAAGAATTTTCGTCAAAAAAAGTTTTTTTTTCATTTATTTTTTGGTTATAGATAATTTAATATACCAAATATAAAAAAACCCTTGGTATGGTTTTGTAGGAAATTAAATTCTCTACAAAAATGATCCTTTCTCGAATTTAAAGAATCAACACCGTTTTTTTTATTGCTCATTAAATTACAATTTGTTTTATGATTTTTATTTTCAATTATTGATAAACACTTATTAAACTTTTTTCTAACGAGAAAAACATTCTAAATCAATTTATCTAGGAATATTTATAGATACTATCTATGCTCCGTATCAGGATTTTATGTTCTTGAATAGTTTATTTGATTTTAAACGCATAAACGTGAAGTTTTCCGAAGCTGCATCAACTAAATTTCTTAGACATCTCTGGTACTTGTCGGAAGATCTTGTGGCATTATCATTCTTCGATGAAAGAATCCCATCGGCCATCAAGACAAAAATGGTTCAAGCAATAACAAATCAATTAAGTACGACAGAAAATACGAGGAAGTTATGTTCAAAACAAGACAATTTAAAATCATTTGGCTCAAAAGATATAAGTGATTTTATTACTCAAAAATCGATGATTTTGTTTGAGAAGTTTGGTTTATCTACAAGTTTTCTAGATTTACCTGTAGATCAATGGGAATTCGATGACAGGTACCAGGCTTCTTTAGAAACTGTTCGATCAATTAAAGTTGTAAATGATATTGCCGAAAGAGCTGTAGCGTTGATTGATAAATATAATGATAGTCTCATATCACTTGTGATGAAGAACAAAAGCAGTTTTTATTACAAGTTGTTGCTGAACATAGCAAAAAATATCCCAATTGTAATAAACGAAATTTATGTGAGTAATATCTTTTTGTCTTCATTATATTTGTTAATAAAATTATTTTTAGCTTTTATTGTACCATATTACAATCAATTAAAGTATAAAAACTACTTGTTTAGATCATAAATATTCCTAGAAAAATTGATTTAGAATGTTTTTCTCGTTAGAAAGAAGTTTAATAAGTGTTTATCAATAATTGAAAATAAAAATCATAGAACAAATTGTAATTTAATGAGCAATAAAAAAAACGGTGTTGATTCTTTAAATTCGAGAAAGGATCATTTTTGTAGAGAATTTAATTTCCTACAAAACCATACCAAGGGTTTTTTTATATTTGGTATATTAAATTATCTATAACCAAAAAATAAATGAAAAAAAACTTTTTTTGACGAAAATTCTTATTTTTGCGAGCGCTAACTGAAAAATGAAGATAAAGGGCTCAAATTTTTACACAATTTTTTTTTCGTGACTCTCAACGAAATTTTGATATGAGACCAAAAAAATATTTTATTTATTTGGCACAGTCTAATGAATATACACTATACATGGATTAAAAAATCATCTCCAACGAAGGTCAAGGCACTACGTTGACGTGGAGTGTAGAATAAAGCCTATCGGAGTCCAACACACAACGTCGACTGACAGTCTCGATTTGACTAGATGATACAGAGTTAGATTACAAAACTCGTCGGAATCCGACGCATAACGTTGACTCACAATTTGAGTCTGAGCAGACGAGCCTTCGGAGATGGCTTAGCATAGAGCCTGAAGTGGAATTTGTTGCAATCCAACGTTTGAACTCGGCTTCATTGGTCTGGCTCCTTGCCGTTCCTAATATCAAATCATGCTATCCTCATATTTTTCAACCTCAACATTTTCTTGTCAGAAATTGAATTCTTGTCATTGAATTGTCAGACTTCCTCAGGCAGTAACTTGCTCAATAACGAACCCAAAAAACCGTTTCCTCCAATAATTGCATTCATAATTTAAACGAAAATAAGCCAAATCTACAATGTATAGGTAAATAAAATTAAGAGGTAATAGCCAGTTAAAAGTCATCTGACCATCTAGTGTCATTCAAGGTAAACCAAACCTAATCGTAAAATTACTTTTGTTCGTCTTAGCTACACCTTCTACACTTTTACCAGATTTTACACTTTTCTCTAGAAATTTACACCTCCTATTGGGCGAGTGTAAAAAGTGTAAGAAAAGTGTAGAAAGTGTAAGTTAAGACGAACAAACCTATGATCCGTTCACAATTGTTATTTTATTTATCACCATGAATTTTACACGTCAGTCGATTCGCATAACCACAAAAGCTCGAGATCGTAGGATTTAAGATTAACCTATCGAAACAATTTTGTTGGTGACTATCATATCAATGTACTTGGCGCAAGGTTTTCGCACCTGAGGGAATTTTGGTGGGTATTCTCTAATTTTTGTACCTTCAAGATTGAAAAACATGAAATGACAATACGCGTCTGCTCGTGTTGCAGACGGTTTCTGTCTGCGATACCAGCGCTATTTACGTCGTGATCGTAACACTCGTACTTACGCCACTTTATACAACTTTGGTGTGGATTTATCCCTTCTATGTCACGTCCCCAGATGCGTAAAGTCGTATGTTCTGTGTATAAGCATAGGACATACGTCCTGCGTTCAGCGACGAAATGTGATTTTATGGGAATGGTTTAGTGTGAATGAATCTTGGTCTGACGACGACGTAGAAGAAATATTGTACGAAAAAACGGGGTATCAGAATCTGTAGTTAATGATATCTCAGCACTCCGGACACCGATTTAATCGATTCAGGGCTCAAATGAAAGCTTCTCACGCCCACATCTTGGATAAAATTAGTTTCAATTCGTGTATGTTGTGAGGTGAAAGAAAACGAAGATTCTAATTCGCGGTACGGGTTAGGGTAGTTGCCTCTCGGGTATAGACTCGTTGAGTCTCGCGCTTGAAAAAAAATTTTTTTTAATGTACTTGGCGCGAGACTACCGAGTCTCTTGACCCATATCAAGAGAGTCGGTAGAGTCTCGCGCCAAGTACATTAAAAAATTTTTTTTTCAAGTGCGAGACTCAACGAGTCTATATACCCGGGAAGCAACTACCCTAACCTATAACGCGAATTAGTATCCTCGTTTTCTTTCACCTCACATACTACACGAATTGAAACTAATTTAATCTAGGATATAGGTATGAAAAGCTTTCATTTGAGCCCTAGATCGATTAAATCGGTGTCCGGAGTGCTGAGATATAAGTAATTACCGTTTCTGAAACCTCGTTTCCTCGTTAAAATTTTCTCCTTCCTGTTCTTCAGACCAAGATTCAGCCTACTAAACCATTCCCATAAAATCACATTTCGTCGCTGAACGCAGGACGTATGTTCTATGCTTATACTCAGAACATACGTCTTTACTTATCTGGGAACATGACATGGACGGGAAAATCTATACCAAAAGTTGTATAGAGTGCCGTTAGTACGAGCGGTCACGACGTACACAGCGCTCGGATCGCAGACAGAAACCGTCTGCAACATTAGCAGACGCGTGTTGTCATTACATGTTTTTTAATTCAAATAAAGGAAATGAAAGAAAGTACTACAAGCAATGATTATTACAAAATTCGAAGGTACAAAAACTAGTGAATACCCACCAAAAGCCCCTTAGGTGCGAAAACCTCACACCAAGTACATAAATATGATAGTCACCAACAAATATGTTTCGATAGGTTAATCTTAAATCCTACGATCTCGAGCTTTTGAAGTTATGCGAATCGACTGACGTGTAAAATTCATGGTAATAAATAAAATAACAATTGTGAATGGATAATTTTACGATTAGGTTTGGTTTACCTTGCATGACACAAGATTGTCAGATGACTATTAACTGACTATTACCTCTTGATTTTATTTACCTATACATTGTAGATTTGGCTTATTTCATTTATGAATGCAATTATCGGAAGAAACGGTTTTTTTAGGTTCAATTATTTAGCAAGTTACCGCCTGAGGAAGTCTGACAAGAGAAAATCAAGAGAAAATGTTGTAGTTTAAAAATATGAGGATAGCATGATTTAATATAAGGAACGGCATGGAGCTAGACTAATAAAGCTGAGTTCAAGCGTTGGATTGCAATGAATTTCACTTCAAGCTCTATGATAAGCTTATCTCCGAAGGCCCGTCTGCTCAGAGTCAAATTTTGAGTCAACGTTATACGTAGGATTCCGACGAGTTTTATGATCTATATCCGTATCATCTAGTCAAAACGAGACTGTAAGTCGACGTTGTGTTTCGATAGGCTTTATTCTACACTCCACGTCAACGTAGTGCCTTGACCTTCGGTGGAGATAATTTTTTAATCCATGATTTACAAACGATCTCAAAGTCTGTATAAATATCTATGATTACATGTAAATTAATAGTACAAACTATATATCGATACCCACGTTCTAATATGTCTCTCGGTCTCGGTCTCGGTGTATTCTCGGTCCTACTATCCATCATGCGGCGAATTATAGAGTCTACTGTACATAAATTCGTTCGATTTTGGTATGCGACCTGTGTTTGTATGTTCGTCTGTGTTGAGCTTTTCTTAAATTCAGATTAGTGCTATCACGACAGATATTCAGAATGAAAATGCTTATTCACTATTAAAGAAATGATCGATCGCCTCCCTCGTTTTCAGATGATAGAGATTCTCATCTATATTTAATTATTCGTTTCAGACTCGGCGTAAGTTTATTTATGAATGTAATTATCGGAGAAGAACTTTTTTTATGGATTGTTCAATTTTGTAGCGGGTCGTCGTTTGAGAAGAGAGGATGATGAGAGAAAACGCTGAAGTTGCAAGATATCGGGATGGTGTGATTTGATAAAAAAAACGGGTAGAGTCAAACGAATAGAGCAGAATGCAAGTGTTTGACTTCAAAAACTTCCATTTAATGCTTTACGCTAGTCTTGCATCAATAGGCCCAATTTTATATTTTTCGATACTTTCTGTTCAGACTCGAAGTTGAAGTTGACGTTATGAGTACGGGACGCGTACATGTTCTTTTTGCAGAGGACCTAGCTGCATTAAAAAAAAAAAACTACCTAAAAATTGCAATACATATATCTAATATTTATATATATATTTAATCATGAGCAGCAACTATAACTCTGCACGCAAGTACCTCCGCCATTGCCGGTCCCAAGCCCAGATGAGACAGGAGGAGGGCTGCGAATAGGGTCACACGTTGCAGGTTTATATATATAATTATACGGGATTCTAACGAAACAATTCGTAGAACTTAATAAAAGAACACATGTTACGTCTATCCACAGAAATTTAAGGCTCACAGAAAAGTATGAGCATACGTGTATATTTGACCATTATTTTCATTCGTTTGAAATTATACTACCACATTTAACATTGCTGCTTTTTGAGGGATTCGGATGATGCAAAATGCATCACCGTACATACGTTGAGATGTTCATAGGAACAATTGGCAGAATGTTGACAACTGAGCAAGCCTCGCAGGTGAGGATATATATAGGAAAACCCATTCGAGCGAGCGTAGCGAGCGAGCACAATTATTAGGTAGTCAAGCGAAATTGTACAAAAAGTGGTGATATCAACCCCAAAAAGCACCCCTGGTGCAAAAACCTTTCGCCAAGTACATTAATGTGGTCACTACCCCCAAAAAACCCACCAACAAAAATTCCTAAAAAAAAAATGGTACCATCAAAATGTCTACTTACAAAAGGATTGAAATCAGATACAATTGCCAAGTACATGTCTTCTGTTTAACAAAAGTTGACATCGGAAGAACAGAAAACTGAATCAACAAAAGATCATCAAAAGTTTTGCTCGTTCGCTCGCTCACTCGATTGGTTGATGATTATCAACATGCAAAAGCATTGAAATCAGATACAACTGCCAAGTACCTGTAGAATAATAAAAGTTTGGAATTGAAAAATTTGTTCAAACTAAATAACGTTGTACTCGTTCGCTCGCTCACTCGATTGGCTTATGATTATTGGTTGAAAAAATAATTCGGATGAAGAAATCGAAAATGACAACATTTATCAAAAAATATTCACAACGAAAAAATAATTTGAACAAAATTTTAAACAAAAAATTTGGAGGTAGTGGTTCTTGGTGGGCCTTTTGTAGAAACAGAATTATGAAATATCAATTGCGAACCATGTCAATGTCATCTGATAGCCATTCAAACATTGGCCCACCAACGTACCACGGACTCCAAATTTTTTGTTTAAAGCTTTGTTCAAATTATTTTTTCGTTGTGAATATTCTTTGATAAATGTTGTCATTTTCAATTTCTTCATCTGAATTTCTTTTTCAACCAATAATCATAAGCCAATCGAGTGAGCGAGCGCAGTGAGCGAACGAGTACAACGTTATTTAGTTTGAACAAATTTTTCAATTCCAAACTTTTATTATTTCACAGGTACTTGGCAGTTGTATCTGATTTCAATGCTTTTGTATGTTGATAATCATCAACCAATCGAGTGAGCGAGCGAACGAGCAAAACTTTTGATGATTTTTTGTTGGTTCAGTTTTCTGTTCTTCCGATGTCAACTTTTGTTATACAGAAGGCATGTACTTGGCAATTGTATCTGATTTCAATCCTTTTGTAAGTAGACATTTTGATAGTACCATTTTTTTTTTTGAGGAATTTTTGTTGGTGGGTTTTTTGGGGGTAGTGACCACATTAATGTACTTGGCGAAAGGTTTTTGCACCAGGGGTGCTTTTTGGGGTTTATATACCCGAACAGGAGCCAAACGGCGTGCTGGGGAAACAGTATTTTCCCAATTTCTGCCGCTTCGCGATATTCCGGAAATTGAAATAATTATCTCAGAATGTAGACACAAAGAGCTTTCATTTGAGTGCATTTTCAATAGAATCAGTGCACTGAAAGCTGAGACATGGTACCCATTTCGTCTGAAAAATTTTCGGTCTCCTCTCTCTCTCTCTCTCTCTCTCTTTCAATGTCACTTTTTTCACTATATTTGATGAGATGTTATTAGAACCGGAATTTCAGCGGGAAATTTTGTTCAACATAATATTTTGCTGCGTCATCCCAAATTATTCCACAACTTATACGTATAAAATGATGCTCAACATTTTTAATACTTTTATTTTCAACTGCTAAATCTTATATTTCAGAACGCTGCTCTCTCAGCAATGCCGTTTCTCTGCATGTGGTTTTTCACAATGGCTCTTGGGAAAATTCTTGCAATCATTCAGTCCAAAGGTTGGATTTCAATTTCCATATCGAGAAAAATCGGGACAATATTCGGTGAGTATTGCTATATGCTTATACCCTCATATTCGAATTCATAATCTAGTGACAAATGACATAATCTACGAAGTATCGAACGAATAATAATTAGCTTGAGTCAATTGAGCTGCTGCAGGATGAAATTTATTCAACGGCCTTAATGTTTTGTAATCAAGGGAGAGTTGCCAACCTCCCAACGTGGATGGAAATATAAACATTTTGAGTTTACATCACTACCCACACAGCATGCAATATTGTAATGTGTATCGTCCCTTTTCGTGTCTTCCATTTACTAGAGCGTATTTTGCCTGCTTCGCTCAATTCGTGAGTTGCGTATGTTGGCAGGCCTTGAGCCTTGCAATGCTGGTCGAAGATGTTTCTCGTCTTCCGTTGTCTTGGCGGTACGTACGCGCCTTGTATTAAAGGCAGTGGCGCCCTTACAGATTTTGCGCCCTGGGCGGTCACCTGAATGCGCCCTACCCTAACGCCAGATAGTCATGATAAATGAAAATAAATAAATATACAAAAACCTTTCGCCATTCTAGTGGCGTGAAATCAGTAAAAATGCCAAGCCCCACGCCACAACCCGCCCTCGCAAGTATACTATACGTCGAAAAGTTGGACATAGCTGATTCGTGTAATCGCAAAAAAATCATTTGAAGAGATACATACTTGGCGGGCACATTTCTTTATCACTCTATTTTATTCGTCAATCTACTTATTATGTCCTAAAAATGTATGGAAATGTTTGAGGTACTTTATACTAATAATTACGAATGATTATATACAGTGTATGATTGCATGAATGAATGCAAAAATTGTAGTTTTCATCATCATTCAACGTTGGGTTCTCTATTGTGATACTTGCAACTAAATGTATCACGCATTGACAAAATCATATTGTCTCGCTGAATAAAAGTAGATAGACACTTGTCCAGATTTCACAGAAAACACTTGCTTCAAACCAATAGTTGCGATATAATTGGGGAATCCCGTTATTGAAGATTTCTGGTACATTCAGATACAGAGAAATAATAACTACATTTAACCAGAGCGAATATTATTCTTTTAGGCGTACAGACGATCCTGATTTTGAGCAATATAATGCTAACAAAAGAATTTAGAAAATTGAAAATTAATTTGAAATTCTTTGGCTGACTTACATTAAATAAACAATTTCAACCGAAGTATACATCGTTTGCTATGCAGACAAGAAGAAGTATGCAATGGAAAGCAAGTAGATTGTGGAAGAGCGGAATGAAGGATAAATGTGCCCGCCAAGTATGTATCTCTTCAAATGATTTTTTCGCGATTACACGAATCAGCTATGTCCAACTTTTCGACGTATAGTATACTTGCGAGGGCGGATTGTGGCGTGGGGCTTGGCATTTTTACTGATTTCATGCCACTAGAATGGCAAAAGGTTTTTGTATATTTCCCCATTTTCATTAATCCATCATTTTCGGACTTGGCGGTAATTTTTTACATTTACAATGTTTTTTCCGGGTATTCCACTACTTTTTGTATGTACACGTAATGAAATTGATTCTGAGCCGGATGTGGTCGAAAATTCTAGAAACAGCCAATCGGCGCTCTGTATTGCAAAAATTTAGAGCACCGATTGGCTGTTTCTTCAATTGTCAAACACATCCGGCTCAGAATCAATTACGCTTAGCGTACTACTAACGGGTCAGCGCTGAAATGACTTCAATATGTATTATATACATAGGAAGATCAACTCTCAGTCATTTGTCATGAAATGAAATTATGCACTTTTTGGTTCGCGCCAAACTCATGAGATATTCTATTAGATCTCATTTATACCGTGACTTTTCGTGGACGGTGAACGCCAGGGGTACCAACCTAAAACCTAAAACCTAGAACTCGCTAGGCTCGTGAGAACGCGTTCAACCATACCCTGTTCAAGCTAACCTTATTCGGTACGAACTCGAGAATAGCGCGCGTAAAATTCGAATGTTGGAAGCATTTCGTTAGACGGAATGGAACGGAAGGACAAGTACAACGAATTCTGCTCGTGCAGGAATTATTCTGCGAATATTAACCAATCAATGTGATTTCGATATCAGGCGCTTTATTCGAGAAAATTAGTGAATCATGTGAATAAATGGAGTTGCGGGAAAATTGGATCAGGTAAGGAAGTTAATTTAGTCAATTGATCAACAAAATTTATTAACTAATGTCAGGTTTGAGTAGCAATTAATTTATTATGAATTACGCAATTTTTCAGATGTTTTTGTTGAATCGTTGAAACGAGAAAATGATTACTAATTACATTATAAAAAATTACGGCACATCAGTAATTCGTATTACATGCTGCTGTAATTGAACAACGAATACTAATCATTTTCTCGTTTCAACGGTTCAACAAAAACATCTGGAAAATTGCTTAATTCATAATAAATTAATTGCTACGCTAACCTGACATTAGTTAATAAATTTTGTTGATCAATTGACTAAATTAACTTCCTTACCTGATCCAATTTTCCCGCAACTCCATTTATTCACATGATTCACTAATTTTCTCGAAGAAAGCGCCTGATATCGAAATCACATTGATTGGTTAATATTCGCAAAATAATTCCTGCACGAGCAGAATTTGTTGTACTTGTCCTCCCGTTCCATTCCGCCTAACGAAATGCTTCCAACATTCAAATTTAACGCGCGCTATTCTCGAGTTCGTACCGAATAAGGTTAGCTTGAACAGGGTATGGTTGAACGCAATCTCACGAGCCTAGCGGGTTTTAGGTTGGTACCCCTGGCGTTCACCGTCCACGAAAAGTCACGGTATATATATATATATCTACTAGGGGGGCTATGCCCCCCTTCGCGCTTCGCGCGTCAACCCCCCATACATTATCAGTTGGTTTGAAACCCCAATAATTTACGGTTTTTACGTTCTTCGAAAAATAACCGAATTTTTAATGAAATCCAGTGAATGTTTTGCGACTCGCGACTATATATTTTTTTTTTAGAAAGGATATTACTAAGAATTTCGATTGTCCTCAGACTCTATTATTTCCTTGGCTTGTTCTCTTGCTGCTTCTATTAAGGCTGCTGCTGCCAAAGCTGCCTCTACCATTTCCGCAGCCGCACAAAATTCCTCGTCCGTTATTTCGTCACCTATCACGATAATTTAGTTAATTTTCAGTGAATCCATATTTTGTTATGTTTTTTGGTGTAAGTAGCTACATATTGATATTATATACCAAACATTCCTGGTAAATCCATTATTCAAATTTTTTAATTATTCCAAATAAGTCCAGGATCAATTTTATTTCTGAAATTCGTTTACGAAAATTTATCGGATATCGATTATATGTCATGAAACCAAATGCAGAACCACGAAACGCAAACTGTAACTATATTCATTTAAAAAATGATTCGTTCTTATTTCACTTTGTTTTGTTTTTATGATAAATTTTTGTGACTGACACATATTTATTTATTTCATCCTGTTTTTTGAAATTTTTGTATTCAAAACAGTTTAATATATACTCAGCAACAAAATTAACGGCGCACCCGGCACTCGGCGAAATAATGCCGATTTTCAAAATGCTGTAACTCAATGAAAAATTTTCTAAAAAAATCATTCGGGCAAGCCTTTTGATGGTTGAAACTTCATCTTCAAGATGGTTTTTTGAAGATTCATCCTACGGTCATTTTTGACCCCATGGCGTAGGTTTGAGTGCCGGGTTGCGAAACGCCAGAAAAAACGAGTTTTTCAAAGTTCTCTACGGGGCGTTCAAAAAATCGCAGAAAACTTTCAAAACAGCCATTTTGTAGCCTGGAATTATCTCTTCAAAATGGTTCCTGGAAATTTGTCGCGCGATTTTTTTTCACCGAGTTATCCAACTTCTTGTGAAACAATGTCAATAAGGGCAGGATCGACCAGTAGGCGTAAACTGATTTGGCGTTATCCAGGATGCACTGCGAAGAGGTACAGTCTACCATGCATTCCGTGTGTGTATGTGTGTGTGTGTGTGTGTGTGTGTGTGTGTGTGTGTTGTTTACGATATCTAGAATTCCAAATCGGGTATTGCCACCCCTACTTCTTATCATCGCCTGCAAGCGTTCTCTCATATTGCTGCAACTCTGAATAGCTTCTTGCGGAATTTCGTTCCAAACGTGAACACGCACACGCACGCACACGCACACACATGCACACGCACACACACACACACACCTTACGCCTACTGGTCGATCCTGCCCTTATTGACATTGCTTCACCAGAAGTTGGATAACTCGGTGAAAAAAAATCGCGTGACAAATTTCCAGAAACCATTTTTGAAGAGGAAATTCCAGGCTACAAAATAGCTGTTTCGAAAGTTTTCTGCGATTTTTCGAACGCCCCGTAAAGAACTTTGAAAAACTCGTTTTTTCTGGCGTTTCGCAACCCGGCACTCAGACCTACGCCATGAGGTCAAAAATTACCGTGGGATGAATCTTCAAAAAACCATCTTGAAGATGAAGTTTCAACCTTCAAAATGCTTGCCCGAATGATTTTTTTCGACAATTTTTCATTGACTTACAGCAATTTGAAAATCGGCATTATTTCGCCGAGTGCCGGGTGCGCCGTTAATTTTGTTGCTGAGTGTATATACCATCAACCATGCCTCAAAATACTGATTCTCTGCACGATAAATCATCAAAGTATACTTTAAAGGTATATTATACATTTGTTCTTTGGTAAATTTACAATAACACTGAATATATGTCTTAGAGAAAATCTTCAAGGCATAGCTCCCACACTCAATCGCGTAAACGATCGAAAAGTACTGACTCAATTGTCCCTTTCACTACAACGAAGTTTTTGAAAGGAAAAATCAGGCCCCATGATAAATTTGTGTACGTATTCTAATGGAATAAAATCTCATAGTTAACTAAATATTCATCATCGAGATCAACTTATTATTCAAATTTCAGCTCTATCGTTGGTTACGTTAATACATTGAACAAAATAAAAACTTTAAAAACTAAAGATTCAAGAGGAGTATTAATTTACTGTTGCTACAATTTTGCCCAAATTCCATTGGTACGTCAGAATTATTAACATAAACCAATATGTAAACGTTATAAATATCTACAAAAGATTGTAACTCAACCTCCCCCCCGAAAACACCGTCTTTTGACATATATAACTTATAAGAATTTCTATCCAAAATTTGAGTACCATAAGACTCATCCCCTATTATGAATGGTTCATAAACTTGCCAATTTTTATAAACATCAGAAACAATCCTTAGTCTAACTTGCATATGCTTCTCCTGGTCATTACATAAAAAATAAGAAAATGACCTAAACAAACAATTACCGTCCCCTAAAATGGATTTCTCAATGATGTGATTTGATTCAAAATCATCCATTATAATTTCGGAGGAAAAACTTGTATCGAAATCGGTTTATCGAATCTCCAATTTCGAAAAACTATTTTCAACCAAATTATCTCTTATATACTCAAGTTAGGTTATTCAGCAAGTATATCCCTTCACGATTCCGGTAAAGTTTCAGCAAATATCTCTACGTCTCCGATATTCTGTAGGTCACAAATTTCAGAAAGATTGAAGATAACAGCTGTCAGATCAATAGCTGTAAGCTGTCAGAATCTAAATGAAAACAACTGGTTTCAATATACGACGAATGAGTAAAAGCATTCAAATATTTATTATCAATTATTTTGATGACGTCGGTGGGTATTTTTGTACGGGGTGAATTCCTATCGTCCGCAAACTTACAATTGTACTCCGTGTATGTATTTTTTGGTCATAATTTATGATTTTATTAAATCGCAAATTTATGAATGTATATTCATGATGCTTCTTTGGAAAATCCCTGGGAATTCTGGGAAATTATTGAAAATTCGTAGGGTAATTCTGGGGAATCCCCGAAAAATCTATCGGGAATCCGTGGGAATAGGGCGGAATTCCTGGGGAACCTATGGAGACACTATGGAAATAAAGGGAAATCCCCAATAATTCCTGCAAATTCCTAAGAATTCTTGGAAATCCATCGGGATTCGGGGGAATTCGGGGGGGAAAAAAAGAGAAAATCTATGGAGAAGTCTGGGAAATCTGTGGGGAATTCTCGGGAATCCCCGGGAATTCTGGGAAATCCCCGGCTCCCGAATACCCATAATTCCGTGCGATACTAACACGGCGACAGCGACGGGCCGTGTCAGAATTTAAGCCTCGGCCACCCCCTCTAACCCAACCTAACCTAACCTAAGGTCAGAAATGGTTGCCCTGGTAACCTAACCTAACCCTACCTGACCCGAACCGAACCGACCCGACCCCACCCGACCCGACCCGACCCGACCCGACCCGACCCTACGCGACCCGACCCGACCCGACCTGAACCGACCCGACCCTACCCGACCCGACCCGACCCGACCCGACCCCACCCGACCATGGTTGCCATGGTAACCATTTCCTGACACGGCGGCGGCGGCGGCGGCGAGATATCTTTATAATATAGAGAGATACCGAAAGGTTACATGGAAAGAGCTGGTTCCAAGCGCGCAGGCGCTGATTTATTCGAATATCGTTGATCGCAGATTCGCACATTCCAAATTTTCAGTCGATCCATGCATTGGTTCCGGAAATGAATGTGTTGCAAGAAAGTTTCGGCAGAAAATTTGAGCGCAAAACTGAAGGACCTGGACACCGAGAACTACGAAGCGGAGAGGATCCGGACTTCGAAAACTACGGAGTGGAGGACTTGGACACCGAAAACTACGGAGCAGAGGACCTGGCCACCGAAAACTACGGAGCGGAGAACCTGGACACCGAAGACCACGGGGCGAAGGATCTGGATACCGAAAACTACGGAGCGGAGACCCTGGACACCGAAAACTATAAAGCGGAGGACCTGTACACTATAAACTACAGAACAGAGAATCTGGACACCGAAAACTGCGGAGTACAGGACTTGAACACCAAGAACTACGAAGCGTAGAAAATAAACACTGAAAACTAAGGAGCAGAAGACTTGGACACCGAAAACTATGGAGCGGAAGACTTGGACACCGAAAACTGCGCAGCAGAACACCTGGACACCGAAAACCACGAAAGAAATGACCTGGATAATGGAAACCATGACGCGGAAGACCTGAACATCAAAAACTACGGAGCGGAGAACCTGGACACCGGTAACTATAGAGCGGACGATCTGGACATCGAGAACTACGGATTGGAGAACCTAGGCACCGAAAACTACGCAGCGGAGGACCTGGACACCGAGAACTATGGAGCGGATGACCCATCTAGATTAGATGTTTACACATCAATAATGTAAAAATGAGATATATAATATTATATGATATATTATGTGTATATCTACAGATATAAAATAATTAATATTGTTAATAACTTTGGTATGCATGATCGATTGTTGCTCAAAAACAATAGGGGGCGAGATTTCGGTGTCAAGAACACCCCCTCCAAATCGCAAGTTCATAAATGCAACGGTTCGACAGATATCGTGGTCCCAATAGAAAAGTTCTGCGAGGGAGAAGAAGGAGAAGGAGAAGAAGATTGTGTTTTTCGACCAACTCTGAGGTGAAGTGAAACGTTTCAAGGCCACGGCCGGGTGCTTTTCACCGTGGTAAGACAGAAATACCGAACGTTCGGTACCTTTGCCTACCGCTAGATGGCGCAGTGCACGTCTTCCGATGCTTGATATGCCAGTATAAACGTATACCAATGCTCGCGATTATTTCGAACTTCGAAATCGAACTTTCCATAACCTCTAATATGAAATGAACTCCTATGTTAGGCTAGCTGTCAAAAGTGTGAGGTTATGTCGTCTGCTTATTTTATGTGGATGTTTGTCCAACAAATCGAACTTTCCATAACGTCAAATCTGAAATGAACTCCTATGTTGGGCTAACTGTCAAAAGTGTGAGGTTATGTATTATGTGAGGGCTTGTGTTATTTGGATTCTTGTCCAATAAATCGATCTTTCCATAAACTCAAATCTGAAATAGAGTGACTAGCTGTCAGTCGAGTGAGGTTAGGTCAGGAGGAGCAGCAGAAACATCTTACGTAAAGCGACAGAAGAAACCTTCACTAGCGCCGCCGCTCGGTTCACAAGTATACTGGTCGCGATGTCGGTACAGGCTCTCACCTCAACTGAATGTCGGTTTTTTAGTTATGAGTGACGGAGAATCGTCAATTCTCAGCCATTTCTCTATAAAATGACACGGGAATAGGCTCAGAGTGTGTAGTTTTTCATTGCGGAGTGGCTGATTGTCGGGAAAATACGATTATCTGCGGGAACAGTGAATAATCTCGCGATTTATGTGATCGGTACGTCAATCTGTGAAAATTTTTGTCAAATTTTGAAAAAGTGAAATAATCAGCCACTTTTTGCCACAATTATGTGTAATCCCTCAAAGTTTGATTGCGATTGATTCAGTAGTTTCGGAGAATTCACGATTCCCGTTTTCGAGGTTCTGACAAACGTTTCACTTCACCTTAACAGTCAATATCTCAGGAACTGCTTGATCGATTCCGTGCAACTTTTGCAAGCACGTTTAAGTGGGGTTGACCTAACGCCTCTATAAATTTTATGGAAAAATAATCAGCGGTTCAAAAGATATGGCAGATTTTTTACAAGAACAAGGCTTGCTCGGGTAAATGATTCTCGGCTGGCGCGCCGGCCTACGGGGACTTGGCGGCGATTCGCTGCCGCGAATCTTGATACTATTGGTCATTTTGTTTTCGTTGTGATTCACTGGTCTGAAATGTCATATCGGAGTGCATGTGATCTAACGAATTTTGAACGTACCAGGGAGAATGAACGTACTCGAAAAATTGTCAATACGAAGGAAAAATGTGCGCACTGAATTCTTTATCGTAAAATGCGCCGAGCGCTGGGCTATCATCACCAAAATCTATTGGAATACTCTTGGACTAAATATTCTGCCGAATGTTGACATTCTGTCAGTCCTGAATGCGGTTCTACCACTTTGTTAGTTTCAACTTTCGCGTGCAATAAAATTACTTCATAATTTGGCGAATTCAAAAAATGTATGGAATAATTCTTAAGCATGAACACCACACGAGATACATACTTGGGAATGTCATTGACCCTGAGATTCCACTCTTCTTGAACGACTTATACCGAACTGGAAGTAGTTCGTCTTTTAGTTACAGGGTTCCATTTCTTCGCCATGGATTCGTTGATGAATGCGGTTGAATTTCCGTCGGGGAAAAAAATTTTTAAACAAATCATTCCGACCTAAACTATGAGTCAAAATTGTATCACCCCATGCCTCGGCAAAGTCCATCCACATCTGGACAAATGTTTGTCTGAAAATTTGCTTGGTCGCGCTTCGGTCCAGTCCAATCCGCTTGCAGAAGAGCGATGGGCACAAGTAATAATACCGAAGCTAATTCCTCTAAGTCGTATGAATCAGTTCACCACAAGAATCATTCTCGTCTATATCTTTCCCAAAATGGTGATTTGACATGCGGATAACAAATAAACTAGAAAGGTAGACTAAAGTTGAATGTACAGTAGACTCCCGCGCTAGGCAACGGCTCGGGACTGAAAAAGCGGGGATGTGGCCTGGCGCGCGTGGCCCCACCACGCCCTTACGCCGACTGGTGGTACCGGCTCTCGGAACGTGACCAAATGAAACAAAATCTGTTAAATGCACTGATTATACCGTAACATTTCGTGGATGCGGCACAGCAGGGGTACCAACCCAAAAAGGGAACTGTTTCATGGGCAATAAGCTGCGGCAGCATTTTAGTAACTCGCTAGATGTTTCTAGTAAACTCACTAGAAATCACTAGATTTCTTGAAATCACTAGCAGCTTATTGCCCATGAAATAGCACCCCTTTTGGGTTGGTACCTCTGCTGTGCCGCATCCACGAAATGTTACGGTATGTATACTGGATAGCCGATCGGCTCTGAATTCCGCTCCCTATTGGAGCCCGGAAATCGCCATTTTAATTGGAGCCCCCATGTACCGCCACCTGTGCGTCAGTTCGATTAGCTGCCACCCGTAAATATAGCAACCGATAAAGTTGGGTATCCGAACTATGAATCGAAATATAAATAGTTTCAATTTCAGCATAAGATTATATTGAAATATTAAACATATCAATAAATTGGAAAAAACCCCCTATATACCGTGACAATCACGTGAAACCGAATGGGTCCATGCTACCGAAAAGCGAATATTTCGTATTTTTAGCAGGTTAACCACTCGTTGCACTGAAAATCCCTAGGGTGATTTTGGCGTGCGGTCGATGAAACTCGGCAGCCATTGTTGGACATTGTTGTTGGAAACCGGCTGACTGTCAATACATCGCGGAAGGTAGACATGTGGGGTTATGTTCGCTTATTTTAAGCAAATGATAAATGAAGTGAATAAAACCTACGTGAATAAGTTATTGATATTTATCAAAAATCGATCAATCAGTTTTAAATAATATCATAGTACAATCAACGAATTAACTTAAGCTATAACTGCAAATTAATTAGAATCAAAGAGTTCATCGAGAACAACCAATTCCTTGATTGTATTAAGATATCATTCAAAACTAATTGATAGATTTTTGATAAATATTCATAGCTTATTCACGTAGTTTTTTTCACCTTATTAATCATTCGCTTAAAATAAACGAACATAACCCCACATGTCTACCTTCCGCGATGTATTGACAGTCAGCCGGCTTCTATCAACAATGGCTGCCGAGTTGCATCGACCGCGCGCCAAAATCACCCTAGGGATTGTTCAGCGCAACGAATGGTTAGCCCGCTAAAATGACGTCATATTCGCCAATATTCGCTGTCCGGTAGCATGGATCCATTCGGTTTCACGTGATTGTCACGGTATACAGAGAGATTATGGCTATGGTTTACACTCAGTCAAAGCCAACTCGACACACTCCAGGTTTTTCGTCTGTTTATTGCAGGCCGACCATCTGCATTTTTTCTCTGGTTGAATAGATTTGCTTTCGGAAGACATCGATTCGAAGAAAAAAAAAGAAAAGAGGAAGGCCAGCCTGCAATAAACAGACGAAAAATCTGGAGTGTGCCGAGTTGGCTTTGACTGAGTGTAAACCATACCCATAATCTCTCTGTATATATATATACCGAGAATATTCGGTGAGAGTAGACAACCCCCCCCCCCCCCCCCCCCCCTACGACAAAACTAACACAGGCGCGCACCGCGTGCGTGAGGCTCGGCGGACGGGGCTAAGCAACCAGTGGTGCTTCTACCGAATCTTCCGCGCTAGGCCGAATCCGCATAGCCCATCCACGCTAACTCGAAAAATACTATAGCCCATCCCCACTAACTCGATAAATACCTAATTTAAAAAGCAATCATTACACTGAACACGGGAAAGAATGAACGCGATTTCGAACAACATGGTCGAAAATCTGTTCGGAATTTGTCTCAAAGATCGCTCCTAAACACTGATAATCAATACTTAAATCCAATCAATTGATATTTAGTTGTTATTCGTTGACAAATCTGAAAATAAATGTTTACGTCAGGCGAATTCATTTTTTTCGCGTTCATTCTTTTCCGTGTTCAGTGTAATGATTGCTTTTTAAATTAGGTATTTATCGAGTTAGCGGGGATGGGCTATAGTATTTATCGAGTGAGTGTGGATGGGCTATACGGATTCGGCCTAGCGCGGAAGATTCGGTAGAAGCACCACTGGTCGCTTAGCCCTGCCCGCCGAGCCTCACGCACGCGGTGCGCGCCTGTGTTAGTTTTGTCGTAGGGAGGGGGTTGTCTACTCTTACCGAATATTCTCGGTATATACAGGGTGATTTTTTTTGCGCGCACCATTTGGTAAGGGTAGATTCCTTGTGAAATTCTAAGACTAATTTTCCTTTACCAAAAAGTCCTGGGTCTAATATTTTCCGGGCTACAGAAGGTCTTAGTTGACCAATCACAGAGCTTACAGCTGCTCAAGTTAGGGCCGGTTCAAAAGTATAAGACTAGCAGTGCCCGTGGTGAGTCGATTTCCAGTGAAATAAAAATAAATGATTAAATCTAGTGATACATTTTTTCACCATATGGCATTTGGGTTACAGTTGTTGTCGCCAGGAGTCACCAGGAGTTGTTTTCGTACAACATACTCTTTCATTATCTGTGACTAGGACAACCACTACGTTGGCTTCGTCCTCCGGGTACACCGCCACGTAGTTTTTGTCCTCCAGGTAGACCGCTACGTAGTTTTCGTCCTCCAGGTCGACCGCTACATAGTTTTCGTCCTCCAGGTACACCGCTACGTAGTTTTCATCCTCCAGGTACATAGCTACGTAGTTTTTCTCCTCCAGGTCGACCGCACCGTAGTTTTCCTCATCCAGATCCACCATTACATAGTTCTCGTCCTCCAGGTCGACTGCACCGTAGTTTTCTTCGTCTAGTTCGACCGCACCATAGTTTCCCTCATCCAGGTCCACCTGCAGGACGAAAACTATGTAACGGTGGACCTGGATGACGAAAACTACGGTGCGATCGAACTAGACGAAGAAAACTCCGGTGCAGTCGACCTAGAGGACGAAAACTATGTAACGGTGGACCTGGATGAGGAAAACTACGTAGCGGTGTACCTGGAGGACAAAAACTACGTAGCGGTCGACCTGGAGGACAAAAACTACGTAGCAGTGTACCTGGTGTACCCGGAGGACGAAGCCAACACAGTGGTTGTTCTGGTCACAGATAATGAAAGTGTATGTTGTACGAAAACAACTCCTGGTGACTCCTGGCGACAATAACTGTAACCCAAATGCCATATGGTGAAAAAATTTATCACTAGATTTAATCATTTATTTTTATTTCACTGGAAATCGACTCGCCACGGGCACTGCTAGTCTTATACTTTTGACCGGCCCTAACTTGAGCAGCTGTAAGCTCTGTGATTGGTCAACTAAGACCTTCTGTAGCCCGGAAAATATTAGACCCAGGACTTTTTGGTAAAGGAAAATTAGTCTTAGAATTTCACAAGGAATCTCCCCTTACCAAATGGTGCGCGCAAAAAGAATCACCCTGTATATTGGCTTAAAAAAAAAAAAAAAAAAAAAAAAAAAAAGAGCATATTATAATCTTGTTGTATCGGTTCTAGTGTGCTATACAAGGAGTTTGAATGTCAAGATAGGGTCATATACAAGCTAACCCCGGTTGTAGTTGTCACTAACTCCCACATATATTCATATAATTCTGGAGTTTTATATATAGTAGTGATGGTATTTTCATATGAATAAGTAGTAAGTTTTCTATGTCCTTATAGGTGTTAGTATAATAAAGGTATAGAATAGGTCGTTATTAGTAGTACAGTATAGTGTTATAAAACAGTCTATTCCAAGCCTCAAGCCAACCTGCAAAATCGAGGAAAAAAAAAAATAAATAAATAAAGAGGTTTATACTTATCTACTTAAATAGAATATACGTTAGCTGTTCGAAATAGAATAACGGTTATTGTGGTAATCGTTAACCTTGGATTACTCTATTGTATTCCCTTATATAATAGTGCTCAACATCGCTAGTTGGATTAATGTCGATTACAGGCAATACAAGCAATGGAAATAAACGAGGCAGGCATTCTGGTGACTTCATGGAATCTCCTGTTAGATCGGATAAAAATCCTAGGTAAAATTCGCCTCCCAATAGTGTGAACCCGGAAGGGGTCCAACCTGAAGTAGGACGCTCTATCCCCAGTATCAGAAGTCCTTTGCCTAGTCAAGATTCAAGTACAAAGAGTCCCGGGGTTGAGCAGATTCAGTTGGTGGAGTGGGAGGGTATAAACTCGGTAGGAGAAGTTGAAATTACTACGGATCCCCAAAATAATGACACAAACATCAGTTCAATCAGGTCGAATTGTCACAAGAGGCCTCTTATGATGAGTCCTTCTATTCCAACCAAAAAAGTAATAGATATTGCAGTAGAGCGCCCCCTCCTTATCTTGTGTATTTGTTAGAAGGTGATCAAAGGAGAAGTTTGGGTAATTTTCATCCTGTTGCAATTGGGATTTTGTTGTGTAATGCCAATATATTGGTACAATCAATTACTAGCGCTGGCCCAGAAAAAATAGCATTAGGTTTTGATTCAGCAGTCAATGCTAATGAATTTGTCTCTTCAGGAATACAAAAACTGTCAGAGGATTGGAGGGCTATAATCCCTAACGCCGCGATTTATCAGGTTGGGATCATCAGGCAAATGCCGTTGGATTTCACAGTCGAGTTGTTTTGGAAAGGCTTAGACGAGGTTTCTAGCTCAAAGATTGAAAAAGTAGAGTTTTTAAAGAAGAAAATAGAGTTCTCTGTAAATGAGGATACAAATGTGAGGTATGAAAATACTGGAACCTTGAAAGTTTTCTCTAGAGTTGAACTCCCAGCGGCAGTCTAGAGTGGTTAAACTCATTGACAAGTTTGTTCCTAGAATCAAGAGATGCTTTAAATGTCAAAGGTATGGCCATGTAAATAACAACTGTGATCACCCCGTTAGCTGTGTCAGGTGCGGCTCAAATCATCTTTGTGATACGTGTGATCAGCGTATACGTTGTGCAAATTGCAAAAGGATTCATTTTGCTTCTGATAAAAACTGTATTGTTTACCATTATAATCTTGAATTAATGGAACTTAGAGCTCTATCAGAGGTAAATTTAAGAGAGGCTGCTTTTTTAGTGTCGGAAAGGCTAAGTTCTCAGTTTAATATAGTGATAGATGAAGACACAGTGGTCTCAGAATTGGAGGATGAAAAAAGATACATTAATAGTAAATTAGTGGGTGAGAGTGATAATCTATTATTGGTTGACTCAGAAAGTCCTAGCCAGGTTCAAATTGAAACTCCAGCAGAGGGGACTGAGGTTAGTGACAGAATTCGTGTAGAGGAAAAGCGGCGTTGTAGACTACTTGCAGGTCAAGAATACTTGGACGCAGTTAAAGCTAAAATAGCTAATCGTTTTGGTAATGAATCCGAAATTCTTAAAGCATTTGAGGGGGTGGAAGCATTAACAATTTCGGAGCTAGCAAACACTGAGTAATAATAGAAGGGTGTTTTATAATAGCTCAGTCGGTCAGCCCTAATCTCTTGACGAGGTCTGTTCCTGAGGGAGCTAAAGGATTCGCGGGTGCTGATCATCTCTGCAAAATGTAGAGTGACACTCAGAGTCCGCGGATTATAATTTTCTGAAGGAACGCATATAAGCATTATTTAATATTTGGATTAAATTCGGGTGGTTGTTGTTTATAATTAGATAGCATTAAAATATAAATAAATAATTAATATAATTACAAAAAAAAAAAAACATAAAAAATAATAAATAAATAAAATCTAACACATAATTAATACAAAATTGTTATGTTGGTATAGTTTTGTTTAGGTCCTGACACGGGTGTGTCTATTTGTGTTATATTGTTATTGTCAACATGAACATAGTTTCTTGGAATGTAAACGGTCTAATTTCGAAAATCCACGAAGTAAATGTATTATTACAAGATTGTGATACCCTATATATTTCTGAGTCCAGACTGTCTCCATTGTCCACATATAATCCTTATTTCCCTGGACACAATTGTATGCGCAAAGATAGGGTGGTGGGCAATGGAGGTGGTCTTTTAATGATCATAAAAAGAGATATTTCTTATAATCGGATAAGCTTGGATAATATCCCAGAAGGAGTTGAAATTCTAGGGGTAAAGATTCATTACAACAATGATCAGATTCATCTTTTCAGCCTTCATATCCCTCCAGATGTGAGGCTGGATAGAGCTCTGTTCGGGAATTTCATGAACATATTGGGTGAATATCCCAACGTCATAATTACTGGGGACTTAAATGCTCAACATGAGTATTGGGGTAGTAGTATGAAGAACCATAGGGGTGAGATTCTTTTCGATATAACTTTAGATTCAGAATTGGAGTTATTAAATAATGGAGAGTGGACCAGGATCTGTGTACAGGAAAATAGCATTAGTACTCCTGATGTGTCCTTAGCTTCAGCTGAGGTTGCTTTATACCGTGCGATTATGTGGAAATTACAGGCTCCAAGCGCGCAGGCGCTGATTTATTCGAATATTACGAGGGACGCCAATTTCAGACGTGCCACGAATATCCCTAGAGTCCGTCTGCTATTTGTTTCCGATTGTTGTCAAATATAAATGGCGTCAGACCGTGGCAGGAATAGGTTGTGTTTGTGTGAATCTAGCAGACGACAGAACTAGGCATGTTACTGAAAAGTTGGTAGAGTTGCTAGCGCGATTCTGCCGGCCAATGATATTCGAATAAATCAGCACCTGCGCGCTTGGAACCTGTAATTTCCACATAATCGCCCGGTATATTCAATAGAGTGTGATAAAGAATACCTATGCTAGTGACCATTTTCCTCTTCTAATTCATATTGGAAAGGGCTCTATTCTTAATAAAAGACTGACTCACCGGATCGGTATATCTAGAGTAGACTGGAAGAAGTTTGGTGAGGAGTTGGGGATATATAGTCAAAATTATCCTATCTTAAATCAGGATAATTACTCGGTAGAATACGACTTATTTATTGAAAATTTAATAAGGATAATAAGATCTGCGGGTGGGGAAAGTTTTAAGTGAAATAGATCAAAATCCTATTCGTCAGGCCCGTCCTCCTAACTTATGGTGGGATGATGAGAGTTCAAGAGCGGTTGAAGATAGGAGATTTTTGAGTCATAATTCCAATGAAAATAGAATTTATTACGTTCAAGCCTGTAAAAGGCTTCGGAATTATTGAAAAAAAAAAAAAGAAGCTAGTTTTACAAAGTTCTGTAATTCCCTTAATCCGTCTAAACCTATTTCTTTAATTTGGCAGGTCATTAAAGGGTTTAAAAATAGGGCTTTACTGACTCCAAACCATTCATGTGAGAATAATAACGTTAAAGAAGATCCCAGATTGGCGAAAGCATTCAATAAAATAGGTTTAAGTCATGTAGGTCCGAATTTAGATATTAATTGGGTTTATCAGTATGATCAGGAAAGAAGCTTAAATGACGAGATCTCTGACATTGAGGTTTCAAGGGCTATTTCTGTGTCGAAGAAAAAATCGGCCCCTGGTCTAGATTGTATTTCATACGATATAATTAGAAATTTCCCAAATCAGACGGTTACTTGGTTGAAGAATTTATATAATATAATTCTAACTACGGGAGTATCTCCTAAGTCCTGGCAGAAATACAAGGTTTGTTTCATTCCAAAACCTTTAAACAAGGGGTTCCGTCCAATTGCTATGGCTAGTTGTATATATAAAATCTTAGAAAGAATCATAAATGATCGTCTAATGTGGTTTGTTGAACGAAACAATTTGATTCCAGAGGCTTTCTGTGGATTTAGAAGGGGAAAGTCATGTTATGATAATTCAGCAAATTTAAGACTTGACCTAGATGTGGTAAGAGTACAAGGAATGAACACCGGAGTGGTTTTCATTGATATTGAAGGTGCATATGACAATGTGAATATCGACAAGCTGACTAGGAGGTTGATTGACCTGAAAATCTCACCAAAAATTGTTAGATTCATTATGAATGCCTTTTTTCATAGGGAAATAAGGGGCTTTATAGGAGGGGAGGATTTAGGGTTAAAAACTACAAATAAAGGTTTACCTCAGGGATCTATACTAAGTCCCTTGCTATTTATTCTCTATTTAATTAACATTAATAAGAATTTGGATGAATCCGTGACATTCTCGTCTTTTGCGGACGATATTAGGATTAGCACATCTAGCTCAAGAGCTGATAACATCCTCACAACTTTAACCAGTAATTTGGGTAGCTTAGAGGAAAAATTAAATAATAATGATTTAGCCATATCTTTTGCTAAAACGGAATTACTGTTATTTGGATGTGGTAAGTCAATTATCAAGGAAAACTCTAAGAGTATAATAATTCGTGATCAGATTATAAGAAACAAAACGCAAGCCAAATATCTTGGAGTAATATGGGACACCGGGTTGAATTGGGATGCTCATCTTAAAGAAGTTGAAATGAAAGCAGGTAAACTTTTAGCTATTCTTAATAGTATCGCAAGATTTAATTGGGGTGCTCATCCGATTACCTTGCTAAACATCTACAAATCTTTAATACGGCCTGGTCTAGAATGGGGGGGGGGGGGGGGGGGGGGTTATTTAGTCCTAAGTATTATGAAAAGCTAAATAAATTATTTAAATATAATTCAAAATGGGGCAATGAGGAAAGGGTTGGGGTGCTTGAGAGCTACTCCAATTAATGTATTATTACATTTAAGTGGATGTCTTACCTTGAAAGAAAGAATCGATGAATTATCCAAAAGATTTATTATTAAACAGGCCTGTTTTTCTTCTAATGCAATTATTTATAAAATGCAACGATTACTTATGTTAAAAAATCAGCCTAGTATAAATGAAAGTCACCATTTGGATTCCGGTTTATTTCTATTGTGGAAAAAAATAAAACCTGAATTTGGTGGGATTCGGAATTATCAGATTTTTCCAACTTTTTCTATTGACTACTTTGCTCTCTATATGGAAAAGAATTTTGATTGGGTTTTGGGCAAGAAATTAAGTCCGCCGGAGGGCCATCCGGAGGATTTTGATGTGGCCATCTCTGAGGCTTACCTCATCATCGGATGGTTTTCACCGATGCTTCTATGGATAAACAGAATTTCAAATGTGGTGTAGGCATTGTTATCATTGATTACCCTCATCTTTCTAGGCAAATTTCTTTAAATGCTAAATATTCTATTTTCAATGCTGAAATGTTTGCAATTCTGGTAGCACTAAAAGTAATCCAGGTTAACGATTTACAGGGGGATTTTATTGTTTGTACGGACTCCGAGAGTGCCGTTCTCAGTTTGGCTCGCTTGGGGCTGGATTCGAATATGAATTCTCATGCCGTAGATATCCGGAGAATTATATATACAGAAAAACTCATAGGGAGAAATATTTCTATCGTATGGATTCCGGCCCGTGTTGGCATTCTTGGAAATGAAATGGCTGATATTGCTGCTAAATCTGCCTGTAGTAAACCAGCAGTGGATAATAAGGAATTTATAGCCAGAGATTTAAACTCTATAATTAGGACACAGGCCATTCAGGGAACAAAGAGATTCATTAGAAACTATGCTGACCCGCCCTTAAGTAAAGGTACCCGTTTTGTTAATCTCTCTGAGAAATTTTGGACTTCGGCTTGGCTTTGCGCTAAAGGGTTAGACAGACGTAGAGTCAGTATTGCAAATAGACTCAGATCAGGTCACTGTAGGACTAGGGCTCACTTAAAGAGGATGAACATTTTACCCGATGGGGTTTGCGATTGTGGCATTGCGGACGAAACTCTGGAACATCTATTCTGGATGTGTCCAAAATTTACAGATTGTAGAGGGGGGCTCACAAATTACCTAAATAAAAAGGGTGTTCTGCCTGGTCAAGATATACAAGAGTTGGCCATAAAGGGGGACCTAGATACATTGATAAGACTAGTAGCTTTTGTGTGTGACAATAGTTTGAAAATATAGTTTAGAATTAGGGTAAAATGCCTGTCATTCCCACTATTGGTATAAATTCGTATATGTGGTTGTTGTTTTAGTTTCCTGATCCAGTGTGTCGTCCAAAGCGAGATTGTTTGAACAATAACAGGGGAAAAAAAGAAAACAAGAAATATAAAATATAATTAATTATTTGTTACGTCTCAACTCCACAACCTCCAATAGTTACTCGATCCACTATTTCCTATCTCCCAGACATTCCGTCAGCAACTTCATTACCCAACACCTGACTTCCTGAGCCTACTCTTCTCCTCAAAATCACACCAGAGCTGCATCTGCACTTTGGCCTCCCCACCTTGCTTAGAACCAACCTTTCCTCATTACTCTATTCTAATTGCCAACTTACTCTTCAGTCAACCTTCAATCTCTCCACATCTTCTCTCCTTCTTCTATCCCTACATCCTCCTTTATATCCAACTTCTACTTTCAAGTCAACTCTCCAACTACTTCTTTCCTAACACCTTCCTTCACTCACACATCGTCATCTATCACGCTCTTCCTATCCAACCCACACCTCTCACCAAGTCTCATTTTTACCCATAACTACGAATAGACTATCAAATCGATCTACATATATATCTGTAATTCATTCATGTCTACCTCGTCACAACCTCACCCTCAGTAGCGTTATAACCCCGATATAACATATTTACAAACAAAACTAAAAGGAAAAATGAAAATAAAAAAAAAAAATTAATTAAAAAAAAAAAAGTTTAATCAATTATTAAACACAACAAATCTATTAACAAATGAACAGTTAAGGTTAGAACGTATAATAATAATCCATAAGTGCTTAGATTTAATTATTAATACATCATGAAGAATCTCAGTTTTAGGTATCAGTAAACCTAATCCAGTTGGTAATAAAAAAAAAAAGAAAAGGGGGAAAAACCAATAAATAATTAATATGTTAAATCTCAACTATACCGTACTCGGATGATCAATTTAGTTGCTCCAGTAATAATCTCAATCTTCAATATCAACAGTTAAAACTCGGACGAATCCTAATAATTATCGTGGTTAGAGGTTAAATCAAACTGGTGAATTGCTTACAGAAGTCTCAGTTAAGAGCGAATTCAGTGTTTAAGTGTTCACACCTATAGTTAGAAAAATATAACCAGCCAGATAAGACAAAATTATTCAGGAGTCAAGGAAGTGGGAGAGTTTTTTTGGTACATTGGATTTTCCGAATAACTGAGGGTGAAAAAAAAAAAAAAAAAATAAGGTGAATAAAAACTACGTGAATAAGCTATGAATATTTATCAAAAATCTATCAATTAGTTTTAAATGATATCTTAATACAATCAACAAATTAACCTAAGCTATAACTAGGAATTAAGTGTAGTCAAAAAGTTCATCGAGAACAACCAATTCGAACGAAATTATTAATTATTATTCCTGGAGTTGAGGCTTCAATAAATTGAACTAGGTGAGTGAACAAAACTTTATTGAAGCTTTCTAAAAGTTTATTCAATGCGTAACAAGGATAAGTATAATGTTGTAATGAATTAGTCCTCGTTACAGTCAGCAGCGCAGTTTAAACCGCCAGGTCTTGGAGTCTTTGAGAAAGGCACGAAGCCTAGACTGGACATAATGCCTGCGCCTGTAATTTCAAGGTAAGAATTATCACACTTTCAATGCCAAAATTCATTGGCCATAAACATCTGCCAATATTCCTGTGAAAAAAATAAGTGCTGTCTATTGGAATTAAGTTATTAAAAAACATGAATATTTGAAAAGTATGAATAAATACGATATCGTACAATGAATGTGTGATAATTTTTACCTTGAAATTACAGGCGCAGGCATGATGCCCAGTCTAGGCTTTGTGCATTTCTCGAAGACTCCAAAACCTGGCGGTTTAAACTGCGCTGCTGACTGTAACGAGGACTAATTCATTACAACATTATACTTATCCTTGTTACGCATTGAATAAACTTTTAGAAAGCTTCAATAAAGTTTTGTTCACTTACCTAGTTCAATTTATTGAAGCCTCAACTCCAGGAATAATAATTAATAATTTCGTCCAAATTGGTTGTTCTCGATGAACTCTTTGATTCTAGTTAATTTGAAGTTATAGCTTAAGGTAATTCGTTGATTGTATTATGATATCATTCAAAACTGATTGATCGATTTTTGATAAAAATCAATAGCGTATTCACGTAGGTTTCATTCACTTTATTTATCATTTTCTTAGCCGGTTTCCAACAACAATGGCCACCGAGTTTCATCGACCGCACGCCAAAATCACCCTAGGGGTTTCTAGTGCAACGAGTAGCCCCCTACAAATACGAAGTATTCGGCGTTCGGGCGCATGGACCATTCGGTTTCACCTGATTGCCATGGTATATCATTTCGACCATCGTTTCCGAGTTTTTGCCAATTCTTTTTTTTCCGGTCGGTAAAGTTAGGACTAGGACATGCTCTTAATATGGCATGGGTTACAAAAATCACACTCAGGTCAGTCCGTGTCAAATATACCTAGGTCAAGGTTGGATGGTCACATTTTTTAATACAATGCCACATCGTCAATATATGTTTATTCTATTTCAAAACGAAATCATACCAAAATATGTCCCGTAGAAAAAATTGAGCAGAAATTACGAAGGTTTGAAAATTTTCGATTTCTCCACATTTTGCGAGTCTTTTTTTCCTATATCTCGACAACAGTAAGGGATACAAAAGTGAGATATTCGAATAAGAATATGAACTGGATCCATTAAAAAGAGCTTGACGCATCAGAACCATCCATAATATTGTCTATTTGTTTATAAAAATCGTAACATATTCGAATAATAGGCGCTCAAAATAAGATAGAATACTTTTTGGCTATTTTTCTGATATCCTGTATATTACATCAACCACAAAGAACCCCTCAATTCTAGTGGAGACTTTCTTTCACCAGTGACAAATAGTACTTTCCGATACTAGTGCGAAAGTGTTGATTCTCAGATGAGTGTGAAGTTTTTCGCCCGAGCGAAGCGAGGGTAACAATCACACGAGTCGAGAATCATCTTTCGCATGCACTGATCTCTATACTCACTGGATAGCTGATCAGCGTACTCGAGCTGTGCCCGATAGAAGATGACGAAACCGACAACAGCGCTACTATATCCAACGTGGAACTAAAAATTTCGAATCTAACCACCTCGCGTACACCTCGTAATGAAAATGATGGAATGAGCGGTTTGCGTTGACCATAGCTATGAATTTCTAATTTGACGCGTTTTAAAATTCCGTTGTGTTACAGCATCAACGGCAGGAGTATGGTCTGTATTTTATGCTCAATTAATGCATTCTAAAAATTAGCTCCACATAAATTAAGGTGCTTGCCTACGCAATTCCACCAAACCCGAAAACATTGGGAAAAATTAAATAGAATATTTCGGCCTAGGCACCGAAAGCAATGAAACAAAATACGTCGCGCAATTCTACCGTGCGATTATGTGGAAATTACAGGCTCCAAGCGCAATATTACGAGGGACGCCAATTTCAGACGTACCACGAATATCCCTAGAGTCCGTCTGCTATTTGTTTCCGATTGTTGTCAAATATAAATGGCGTCAGACCGTGGCAGGAATAGGTTATGTTTGTGTGAATCTAGCAGACGACAGAACTAGGGATGTTACTGAAAAGTTGGTAGAGTTGCTAGCGCGATTCTGCCGGCCAATGATATTCGAATAAATCAGCACCTGCGCGCTTGGAACCTGTAATTTCCACATAATCGCCCGGTATGTGCGACTCCGAACACGTAGGGCCCAAAAAATGGTTTTTTTTTTCTGCAAAAATAGAGAAAATATCCATATAAAACAGTTTTGAAACGGTAGGTGGAATTGGGTGGGAAGGCACCTTAATAGTGAAATGAAGTTCAAAAATCACTTTGTTCTCAAGAACGAGTGTAAAATCAATCAAGCAACACAAATTAAATAATATTACTAAACGTACGTACCTGAAGAAATGCGAAGATGCACACTTATTTTCTTTCCTCTTGCAATAAAAATAAAAATTTCCCAAAATGTCGATAAATTATTATTATAAATGTGAAGAGAATATCATTAACAAATATAAAGATGTCAAATTTAGGGCGCTATTGTGTTGTCATGACACACTCACAGGTACGAATTTTACGTATCTACATACTACACATAGTATACATACTAAGTCACGTGACTTGACAGTTCCAGGTTGGCTATTGTGGCGCGTGTGTCGTTCCTCAGCGCTTCTAATTGGCACAAGCTACTCTGTGCTGGAGGCATAGGAGTCAGCTATCCAGTTACTATACACGGTGTTCCAGACCTCGCGACGAATATTTCACAGAATAAATATTGATCAAAAATGAGATCGAAATTTCCTCAGCCTTTTTTTTTTTTTTAAATGCATATCTTTGCCGTCGTAATTATTTATAATTCAGTCAATGGATCGCGGCTTACGAACGGCCGCGCGTCGGTGTGCTCACCGCTCGGTTGTGTGCACTTTTTTTCGTGATGGCAATAGGGTGAGAGACGCGCACACAACCAAGCGGTGATCACACCGACAAACGGCCGGGAATAAGCCGCGCGTCATTGGCTGAAATTAAAACAATTATATCGCAAACTCTATGCATTTCCGAGAAAATCGACTGTGGAAATTTCTATCCCATTTTAGATCAAGATTCACCCTGTGAAATATTTGTCTTGAGGTCTGGAACACCCTGTAGAGATCAGTGTTCGCATGTGTATCGAACTTTGTTTTTGAACACAACGCGCGTTAAGTTGAATTTCATGCACGAGAAGCTTGCGCAAAATTGAAATATGCGCATGCAGTGTGGAAATAGTACTTTTCGATACAAGAGCGCAAAAGCAGTAAAGCGTGTATACGAGTGTGAAGGCTCGAAAGAGCCCGAAGGCAAGCCGAAGGTAGCGAGTGAGGCGCCTTCACACAAGTACGCGATTTGCTGCTGTGGGCGCACGTATCGAACTCTATTTTTCTCAACACATGCAACACAAGGTCCTCGTCTGTGTGCCGTCTGCGGGCACGCAAGCAGGCTTCAGCGTACCAGTGGGCGAAAAACCTTTGCGCACCGGTGCGCAAAAGTCTGCTTTGGGTGCCTGTAGATGGTGCGCAAAGGAGGACTTTGGGTGCATGTGTTAGGAAAAACAATTTTTGGATTTTTAGTGATTTCATATTATTCTATCATTGAAGTATATCTTCGTATCTAATTTATTTTACGGGTGATGGATGAAGTTGTATTGTCTATGATAGTAGTTGTTAATATTTTATTAAATATAATTTTTACAATAAAGTATGCACCATTTTATTGCGTTGTTTGTGTATAAACCCTTGTGCCAAGTAGATACATTATAACATGGCCATTACATACAAAAATATCGTCCTCACCTAAAAAAGTATTGGGATCGGATATCACTGCCAATACATTATCACGTTTATTGGAAGAATTTAAATCCAAATTTAGGAAAAAGATTGAAAAAAAGAAAACAAAAACAACAAAACGGAAGTAGTATAAAGTTCTTGACGGGCTTTTTCAGAGAAAGTATAAGAAATACACACTGAAGTATCCTAATGTATTTCTAGTGATTTGAACATCAGCCTGCCGAGTACTACTACCTCCAAATATTTCGATTTTTTCTTTTCAATTTGGAACAATAGTACACATTTTTTTTCATTTGATTTCTACCAAATTTGAAATCTTCATCGAGCAATCGCTTTTAATATTAAAAAAAAACTTCAGTGGCATCACTCAGGAATCTGTAAAATTGACGAAAATAAATCCATAAAATTGTGAGAAAAATGGCGAAACAAAAAAATAGATGAATTCAAAATAATTCTTGAGAATTAAAAACAACAAAAAATGATTTTAGAAAACAACGGCTAAGGCAATTCCGATCCTAATTTCGACCTGTAAAACATTCGTCACGAATTCTGAACACCCTATTTGGATCCAACCGTCATAATGAAAGTGTATTTTCCCTTTAAATTTTCACCGCGTGTGCAGATAAATGATCACGAATGTGCCCTTAGTTTATTCAGCAGCTCAATTGTACTATTTGTGATATTATCATCCAGGTTGTGCCTTTCCACAAAATATAAACTCGGATAATTCCATGTGTGAAACAACATTTATTTTTCAGCATCGTTTGTTCCAATGGTCTGTTTGATGGGTGTCTGTTACGTTGGGTGCAATCGAGCTTTAGCAGTAGTCTTGATGACAATTGGAGTGACTTGCATCGGGGGAATGTTTTGCGGTTTTTTAACCAATCATATAGATATTGCACCAAATTTCGCTGGAACATTAGTTGCTATTACAAATACAGTCGCAACCATACCTGGATTTATAGTTCCACCATTTGTTGGGGCATTAACTGAAGGAAACGTGAGTATTTAGGCTAGTTGTAAAGTGAGTGGTTATGGACCACCAAGTTTCAAATATGTTTTGTAAATGTCTTGCTGCGTGAAAATGACCCTCCAAATGAAATTTCTTTATTTTTTGGCCTTTATTCAAATAGAAACGATGTCATTTTGAAAAAAAAAAGAAAAATTTTGATTGATTATAAGGTAGTGTATCAATCCGTGATTCTTTTATATTGTAAGAACGGTCTAAAAATGTGGACCGGTTGGGGTGGTGAACATGAACTAGTACAAATAGTATATTGTGATACAAGTGCAGAAGGTAAGCAATATCCGACGAGTGCCCTAATGACGTGAGACAAATATCGCCTACCTGCACTTGTATCACATAATATTTTTGTAACTCCCTGCAAAGAAATGTTGATTCAAGAGACAGAATGATTAATTAACATGACCTCACATCGCTACTGCCAGCTGATTTTGAAGTGCACATGCGCGAAAAAAGCATAGTGCTCAAAGTAGAGTATTTTGCGATATGCGCATGCGTTAACTCTTCTTTTCTTTACTTTTCGGAAATAAGATAACTCATGCACGCTACACAGATCTTGAAACTCAAACCTTCGAAGCGAGTATTGCAAAATAATAGGTATACCATCGGCTCGATTCCATAACTTTTATCACTGCTATCACTGTCGATAGATATCAGTGCTCCGTGCGATGAGTACTTAATTTAGGTATAAAATGAATAATTATTAATGAACCGGTAATTATTTAATAAAATAAAACTCGTACGACTTTAAGTACTCATCGTACGGAGCACTCTCATGATATTTATCGACAGTGATAGCAGCGATGAAAGTTATGGAATCGAGCCCCAGGGGGACATTGATACTGAAACAGCTAGATTTCTGGACAAGTCAGTTATGTTGGCAACACAAATGAAACCGACAGCGCTATAGTCGGCCGAGCGCGAAGCTAAGATTGCCATCCCATGTAGGCCCGGATCGCCGGAATCCGGAATCACAGAACGGAATGGACGGAAGAGTCACTAAAATCCGTGTTCCGCTAATTTCATTCCGTCGTATTTCTACGGAATAGTGGATCCGTCCGGAACCCGCGATAGCAGGAGTCACCAGGAGTAGGCTATCCACAGCAAAGAGTCTTTGATTTACAGTGCGATTATTAATCATGAGTACTAATATACTTTAGAATTCATGATTGAAATTTGTTCAACAGGTGTAAACAGGTGTCTTTCTAGAATTTGCAGGGTTATGTTCATGTAGGTTCCGTGTTCCGTTCCGTCTATTTGCATCTTCTTGTGTCCCATGTACCCAAATTCCGGAACGGAGTGCCGGAGGGTCAACTTTTATTTCATGAAATAATTATAGGTACAGAATTTTGTCTTACATACAAGCTAATTAGATAAATTATATATAATGATACAAGAGCTTTATCTAAACAGACAAATGTAGTCAAATAGCACAAATAAAATCGGCTCCGTTCCCTTATTCCGTGCAATTTTGGTACATGGGACGGTAGGGTGCTTCAGAACTCGGAACGGACTCGGAAATCCACTAGATTTTATCTGCGTTCCGTTCCGTGATTCCGGATTCCGGCGATTTGGGCCTACATGGGATGGCTCCCTCAGAATCAACGTCCCCATGTTACATTACGATACGAGTACGGTAAAACTTTTTCTGCCGAGTATGAGGCTGCAGCACGAGCCGAAGGCGGGTGTTGCAATCACACGAGATCAGAAGAAGTTTTTCCGTCGAGTATTGTACAAAATTTTACTTCATGAGGTGTGAAAATGGGGGTTTCACGTTTACTCAGGAGCAACGTGCGTAAAGCGTCCATTATCACACTGAGTGGAGCAAAGTCATTTATATTGGTGATCAAACGCACTATACGATAATTGCGTATATCAACAATCATGAATTATTAAAGCAAAATCAATTGAAAATTACTTTTCTTACCGACGGTCCTTCTTTCTAACTTTCAAATAGAACGACTTAATTATGTTAATTTTTCATGCTTATCGTCTAGATGTGGTATCCTCCAAATTTCAGATTCTAGAACATGTTTGATTTCATAATTTATTAATTTCAAAAATCGTTAAAAAATATTCCTTGATCGAGAAATTTCTTAAGACGACTGTTTTGAACTCGGGTTAACATACACTTTTATTTGGAAGGATAAAAAATATGGGTTGTCAGTAAAAAATTAGGAATCGATGAATTTCAGATTTTTTACAGCTACTCCATATTATCAGAAATGGGATATCAAGATGGACTTGACGGTAGTTTGATCCTTATATGAAATTTCCAATCTCCTGATACCAATCGCAAATTTGAAAACGAAACATGAATAACGTCCCGATGTTTTTGGAACCCATGCTTCGATTTTGAACATGGTTTTGATTTGGTGACATGCTGTAACTTTGGTTTCAAATATCAGAATCGACTCATTTTTTATTTCCAGTACGTTGTGCCAAATACCTATACCTCACGAACTCTCAACTTTTTTCGTGAAGCACGATATGAGAAACTTCGTGCGTATCTTTGACTCTGACGTATGTTCTGGAGAAAGAGCCACGTAGGCGAATTGGACGAAACAGGACTGGTGTCTAAGAATGTGTCATAAGACAAAGAATCGAATATGCTAGTGGTATCTCTTTCTCTGTCTTACAAATTGTCATTAGCCTCTAGTCCTGTTATGTTTTTCTCGCCTGTCAGGACTTTTCACAAAAACGCACGGTGTATCAACTGTATTCCTTGTTGCAGTCAACCAATCGATTCATGAGATATCTTGTATCTGAAGACCAAGTCATTTTTCATATCATAGCATCAGGAAGCAGTTTTAGTATTAACCATTGTTATCGTAGAAGAAAGACGTTCGTTGAAATGCTACACATTCATTGTTTCAGCAAACCATCGAAGCATGGAGGATTATCTTCTTCACGACAGTAGGTCTCTACATAATAGAAATTCTGGCTTACACCATCTTTGGAACTGCCGAAGAACAGCCTTGGAATAAAGTGAAGACAACCAACGAGGAGTCACCGGATCAAAGTCTTCCTCTACAAGAGAAGAATAACGAATAATTGCTTGTTGAGTGAAATGGAATGAACAAAATGTTGTGAAATCAATAAACAATATGCAGCATGTATGCTGACGTTAGCTTCGAGTATCAGTTTTCTGAAAGCAGCACATCATGGAAATGCATATTTTTTTCTAACCAGCCCATTGAAAGAATGACTGTAATTATGAATCATATTGCATTTATAAACATTTTTATAAATAACAATATCCATGAATATAGTGAAAAATACTATAATCGAGATTAAATGAACAATAGAGCCTAAGGAAATTCTCAATATTTGAAATTATCGAAGGCTTGCTGTTCATACGATTTATTATGTGGAAAATGTTTTAGATGTAACACAGTTTAATTGTTGCAAATCTAATATAGTTGGAAAGGTCGAATGTATACGGGGCATTCCACGCCAACTTGAACTGGATCTGACCCTCGACCCGTTGGATTTGGTCCGTAATTTCTCACATGGTTGTTCCATCTTTTGGAAGCTTGCTGAATTTTTGGAAGCTTGCAGGTTCTTATGATCAAATTTGTTCAAATCGAAAAATAAAATCAACTAAGGAAAAAAAATTACATCGAAGGACACTTTTTAAAAATCTGAAAAAATTCTTAAAAATCCTGCATACGATACAAAGAATTTCGGCGTGCGGACCAGAGTGGGCCGACGTTCACTTGTATCTGTAATTTGCGATTTCCTGAGGAAAAAAAAATAGACGCGAATGTCAGTTCACTGAAGGCAGTGGAAAATTTTTTTCAAAATTCTGAAAAATCCGAAGTTACATATGAGAATGTTCAAAACAACTGTTCACAGTGAACTCACTATGGCGTTCATTTTTTTTCAGGAAATCGCAAAGTACAGGTAGAAGCGAGCGCCGGCCCACTTTGGTCCACATGCCAAAAATCTTACTTAGAATGCAGGATTTTTGAAAAATTTTCAGATTTTTCAAAAGTGTCCTTCCACGTGATTTTTTTGTTAAGTGATTTTATTTCTCGAGTTGAAGAAATTTGATAATAAAAATCTGAAGAATATTCAGCATGCTTTCAAAAAATAGAACAGGCATTTGACAAATTACAGACCAAATTCAAGGGGTCGAGGGTTAGACCCAGGTCGAGTTGGTGTGGAATGCCTCACACATACTTATACTCGCACGCAAGAATGTTGAAAAATATTTCTAAGGTATACTTGATTTGTCATTTGAAGAAAACTTTGATATTTACACACACCAATACAAACTGAAACTCCGTAAATCATATTTTTTGCGTGCTCTTACTACATCGTTTCGAGAAATAAAAATCAAACATGGTGAGGGTCGTGGATACGTCGAACCGGCAGGAAACGTCACAGACGCTCCTAGTAATTCTACCTCCTGAGCAACTGCTCACCCAACAACAAAATTTACAGACAATGTTTGGCATTGAGAACTAAATGTTCAGTAAAAATTTCAATCAATTCGATTATGGCACTTTACTCTTACGAGAGATTTTTTTTATCGAATTTTAGATAAAACTGTCATGGAATGTGTAGGATAATTGTTGAGAGGTGCTTAATAAAAGCTGGTAAGACATTTGTGAAATGAAAGTAGCGATAGATGAAAATAAATCCGAATGTTGTCATTACGATACGAATCTAATGCTGAATTCGACTTACTGCCCTGGGGTGCACTGAGTGCACTTCTATCCTCTTCCATCTCCCATATCAGAGTGCGACAGAAGTACACTCAATGCGCCACAGGGCCGTGAGTCGAATTCAGCATTAAGCAAAGCCCTTGCCTAAAGATACTCGCACGTATCAAAACAGACGTTCAGTTGTCACCAAGGTAAAACCGAAGAAGCCATATGCCAATCTCTGTCTGCCTTATTTTATACTCTTTTGTTGATATTAATTAATAACAATTTATGTTCATTCAACAAATGTTTTACCACGTTTTATTAAACACCGCTCAACAATGATTCCCAACAAAATTACTGCAAAGAAGTCTATCCAAAAACCCAACGATTTTCGTGTAAGTATTCTTTGGATAAGAAAAAAAATATTAATTTTCACATTTGCAAAAGAAGCAAATTTCCAGAAATCTGTAAATGAGAAACCAAAGCTCTCATTAGAAAATGCTTTGGTATGTGGGTTGAAATAGAACAAGAAAAAAAAAATTTGTAAGAAAATCGGCGTTTCATCGGTTAAACCGTCTTCATTTTGACATGGAATGCCCCATATGTGATACCGAAAGATACAACTACTCATACCATCCCGTTTGGCGATTAGTCTCATCGATTTGACAGGGCAGAATATTGAAATTCCGAAGATTTTGTACACAAGAATTTTTCAAATGCACACAACTTGAAATCTGTCAGTGATATTGGAATTGTCAAGATCTGGAGGAAATGCTAATAAAAATCCGAAATCGGTGATTGATCCACTGAGAGAAGGCAGAAATTGATTTAGACATCTGACAGACAATAGGTATATATTGTGACATGCAAAGATCCTATACTTATATCAACAAATTTGTAAAATCATCAATTATTTATACTCGTATTAAACATTTGTACAAATCTCAACTAAAATTGCCATCAGCTTGATTTTGACAAAGGGAATGTCCTATTATGTATTGGTATATATGTACCGACTTTATTGAAGTGTGATAACTAATTAATCTATACTTGGCTAAGCAAGTTCCTATGAATGACTCAGCACGTGATAATTCGAAACAATGATGGAGTGGTATCGATTTTGTAAACTTATCAACTGATCGTTCACAGTGATCGGTTTATATGTTGCACAAACCAATGAATTTTCACACGGAGACCAGTCCTGCAGCTCCAGACTTATTGCCAAAAATTTCGTCAAAGCTTAAGGGTGACGTTTACATTTATAATACTATTTATTGTTGCTATCATGTCATTTATTCAACATTTTGTGACTATTATTGCTTACATAATTATATCGTGGTAAATTTCATTGATATATCAAGATATCAAAAATACAAGCACGCATAATTTCATTCAAATATACAATATGTTTTAGAGTCATTCCACTTCAACTGAGTCAGCAATAGAGCCTAACTGTGATAGCACCAAAATTTAATAATCAAGCTCTGTGTGCCGATGGAAACTAGTTCCCACAACATAAAAGGTGGTAGATATTTAATTTTTGATGTATGAATATTTGATGAGAAATCATCGAAAATACAGGTGATTTCATCCTATTTCACGTGGTATTATCATAAATATCCAAAAGAAAGGCAGCTGTAAGATATTGCACGGAAACTATACAAATGGTACAGTAGCACTTGCTCTGTTACGTTTGGTAAATTATCAGGAGTATCCCACAGCAGAAAAAATATTTTAGTTCTTATGCTATACACAAATACTTCCTACAATTTTTAATGAGTGCAGAGCATTTGGACACCAGACGAGATTTTCAAAATATTCTTAAATGCTATTTTTTTATGTCACTGTTATTGTAAATTGATTAATAAATATATGTGAGTGTAAAGTATAATTTTATTACACACCTCTAAGCTCTTTTTATCGATATCAATACTACCAACGATGCATTTCATTTTTTTTTTTTTTGAGTTGGCTAGTTTTGGCACGAGCCGGCTATCGACTATTTTTTCTCTCGGATAGAAAATAACATTTTCAACTGCAGTTAGCGTAGTTCAATTACATGAGGATGGTATCGCTTTTCTTCATTTATGCGAACCATTTGATGCAGAATGCACAGAATACAAATGCTTTTCCGCTCGCCTGTAGTCAGCTAGACTTGTCGTTTCATCTCTCAATTGTCTTCATAAGGTCCCATATTTCTGATGGATTTGACATCATATGAAACAGAATTAAATTAGCTCGAGTTTAGGACCAGACCATATTCTGACAAATAGGATATTTCTGAGATATGAACTTTTTATAATTTGTCTCGTGAAACTAAATTATGGGTAGTTTGAACTAGTGGATCTCGAGACATAACACCAACAAATTGGGCCTTATTTACATAGTGCAGACAGGCAAAATAAGCTTTTCCGAAATGAGTGTGTTTTCTACAGGGCGCGTGTTTTCTATATTGAGTAAAAGACGTTCTCATATCAGAGAATCGGTGGAAATACAAGAAGCTGGTGTGTACGAATTCTGATGCCGACATCACGGATATTGTAGTGATGTGATGTTCATTCATTCATTATAAACATTACTGCGTAATCTGAGTTGAAAATGGCTAAATACGCGCCCTACAATATAATTCAAACTTCGATCAAAAAACCATTTATGCCCGGTGGTTGCATAAACGTGGGTCACCCGAAGGTTTGAATACCCTGTAGGTTACCCCGCAGATACTACCCGTTACAACCTTTTTTCCATCTGACAGCTGTCATGAATCGCTGCTAACCTCCAGCAGCCCGTGATGGTTGAATGGGTAGTATCTGCGGGGTAACCTATGGGTTATTTAAACCTTCGGGTAACCCACGCTTATGCAACCGGGCACTAGTCAAGAAAAGACATTTTTCATCGAACATTTGAACATCAACAACTACACCTGTGCAGGCTTAAACATTATGGAGATGAGATACCATCGATAAGCGGTGATGTAGGGAATAAATTTAGTCATGGACGGCGACTAAATATTGGCTCCATAGTCAAGTTTCATCGCTTGCACAGTCCTAGTGAAATGATCCATGAGCGACTATGGAAATGGGTATTTCCAGTTTTCCATAATCAGATATCCATAGACTAATCAGTTTGAAACTAAGATAATCAACAGTGAGTTAGAAACTCTATTTGGTCAAGTGGGTGTACACTCATTAACTAGAGGAATTGTTGAAGGAATGGCATACATCGAAATTATTTTTCGACCAGTTCTATACTACAGAACATCACTGGTCTGTCGAACCATAATCAAGTAAAAGTTAGGAGTCATGAGCCATTGGGTTTTAGACTTAGATGCAGCGAGAATGAAAACACGCAATACAAGGACTTGGATCAAGCAGTGCTTCGATTTTAGATATTTGGGCTTCTCGTTATCTAGAGAATGAATCTTTGTCCGATGAATGGATAACTTTTTGATACTGGAAACGAGACTCAAGTGATCAATTCTATTCAATCTACTGCTTTAAGAGACTTGTGAACTTCTGTAATGAAACTGGTTGTTTGAAATAAAATCTGGTCACATGCCAGTCCCTCAACAAAAAAAAAAAACCTATTCAAGTTGTATCCACTCCCTCAATGTCGGACAATTTGTAGGCATGATTTAAATTGTAACAATGAAGCTTCTGGCGTATCATTTGAATGAAATGACTTTGAATACGATAATCGTCTATGCTCACCTTTTCTACCGGATTTTGATAATTTTACAGAAGTACATCGGGCCGAAATTATTGCCAAGGGAAGGCAAGACAACTTGCCCATACCTGAGACCAAGTCTGCTCAAGTTATACACAGACTTTAATGGCTGTAGTGAGGGAGACATATTTCTATAATAAAGAAGTTACAAACTATTAGTAAAGTTTTTCACATGTATAATATACCTACTTGGGTCACTATACTTGCTGAATCATTATTAATAAATTGATGTAGTAATCTATGGTTATTGATATTATAATCGATAGATATGGATCTGAAACATCATCGATATATGAGTGTAGATTTTCGGAGACATGTGATACATACGCAATGGACGTACAGCTAGATAATTATTGGTATTGATTATATGAGTACGCAAAGTAACGCGATCGAAATAGAAAGTTAATAAATCTTACTTGATGACAAAAATTGAGTTGGTTTCTTCCCAAGCTTTTTTCAATGCCATTTGTACCACACCGTCGTTCTGTACAGGGCTCAAAGAACAAGTTGAGTAAACTACGGTACCACCTGGTCGTACAATCTTCAAGGCATTTCTGTTAAAAAAAAAGTCATGAAAAGAGATGAATAATCCCAAGAATCATGAACTGGTTGAATTTAAAAGGCCATAGATACCTTGGAAATAGATTCTCTTCAAATCATTGGTTATTTCACAGCTAATTACAAGTTTGAGACTTAACTAGATATTATTTGAGATTTTATGGGTTTTGTCTTGAATGGATTTAGTCTACCGAAGAGAAAAGTGAAGGGTACAGGTTGCATTGTTCATCGAAACTATCCGAAATTTGGAGAAAATATTGTCAAATTATGTCACTTCGCAGTAAATCAATAATATACTATAGAGATAAGGTCAGTCTTCTATTGTTGTGAGCACGTAACAGACCTTTTTCTCAACATTCAAAAAGAACATGGCTAAAAACGAAAAATTTTCGTATCTGAAAATCAATCATTGATCAAATATCATTGATTTACCCAGGAATAACATCTAAATAGAATGTTTGATCCGACTTCGACCAAGTTTCGATGAATGATGCAGCCTGTACCCTGCGACAACCACTTTTTATTCAGTGCTATCCGAGGCTATCAATCTATGTAAGGCAAAGTCTATAAAATCGAGAGTAATTCAAAATTATGTCCGAAAGTAGCAGTAATCAGGTGCGAAGAAACTGAGGCATTAGAGTATTTCTTCACAGCATAAAAATTATTTCCGCGGTTCATGTACCCCCATAAACGAAAATTGTATACTCACAAAAGGATCTCTGCTTGAAGTTCTGGGAGCTGCAATCTTTCCTTGACCCTTGTATGTTTGAATATATTATTGTCATCTTCGTGCAAAGCGTGTCTGTCCGTTGTACAAGGTACGTCAACTAAAATCTGGCAAAGTAGCAAATGAATGGTAATCTATATTCTATAGCTCGTACCATATTTAGTTTGGCACTAAATTTTATCTCCTATTTTCGTTACGTACTTTATTGAACATGTCTTGCTCGCAGATAAATCGGGCATCGTTTTGAGTGACGAGCAATTTGTCCTGCCATTGACCCATTCCGTCTAAATACTGATCTAACACATTCTGTATTCTACCAGTTCTTGATGGTTTTACATCATTTGCAACAAGAACGCCGGGCAGAAAAGTTTGAAGTGCTACAAGAGATTTACCACCAGGTGCTGCGCACATATCCAATACTTCGTCGTTAGGTTGTAGATCTAAAGCTAAAACTGGTAGGATAGAGCCACCGTCTAGCAAATAGTAATCTAGAAAAATGAATAACGATTTGTGAGATAAGTTCCATAGTCTAATCTAAGGAAAGGTTGTCCGTTTTTCAGTTCAAATTCTTCAATGTACAACGAAGCATTACAAACATACCTAGAACACCGGTGGTGCCTTTTCGAGGCGATGGAAATCTAGTATCATTTTCTTCTTCGTAGGTATAGATCTTAAGGTATTCTGGAAAATTCAATTTCCTTTGCCTTTCTACTTTGATTGATAGATCCGAACCTTTTGTGTAATAGTCATAATGTTCAGATTCCAGGACATAATCTTCCATGCCTAATGATAATGAAAAATATACAAGGTAAGCAGATGAGCTTTTCTATAATGGTGAGAAAAGTAACTTTTTATACTTAAAATAGTTAATCAGAACTAATCTGACTAATTAGAGCTAGTTACCGCATGTTGATTATAAAAACGAAGGAATTTAATCTGTTGATCGATAAACATTTTCATAATGTTCCCAGTTTATAAATATTTTTTCTTAAATTTGAGAATGCCACAAAACTCTATTTGGAGGATTCTCTCGTGACGAGCAAGAACAGACCAGTTGTAAAAGAAATCACCTTACAAATGCACCTTGAGAATTATTTATCTCAAATCTCAGTAGTCTGAGATGTTCCATTGACTCGGTTTTTTACATTTGATTACTGCCTTACGACTTGACGTTACTTGATTTGTTGCACTGCGTGCAAAGCGAGTACAATTAGAAAAAGTGGCTTGCTAAGAGCTTTGCGATTAGTAATTTGCACAAGTTGTGTCTCAAGATTAATTATCTATTTTGAGAAAAAAAAAAAAACAAGCAGTTATCAGAAGTTTGCAATTTCATGGCACAATTGGAGAACCAAAATTCAGGACTTTTCCAGGATTTTTTCAGGACTAAAAGATTGTGTTTCGAGGATAGTTTTATCAAATTACTTTTTGGTAAGTGAAAAAGTGAACAATACTTAGTTTCATGAAAGCTGTTATACTATTACTTCATTTTCAATTGCTTTGAGAAAAGTTGCGACGCGTACTATTTCAGAATATTGCTTTTGACGCGAATTGTTCACATTTTGAATTGAATGTGTGAGCGCTGAAGTTCGTAATTCTTCAGGATTGAAAATGAAAAATGACTTCCAAAACTTCCAGCATCGACGGACAACATGTTTATGCAGCATTACAATCACAGCTATATAATAAATGGAAACAAAAATCAAAGGTCGGATCATACCTTTGAGTTTTGTTGCAGGGACATATTGGTACAAAGAACCAAGAGATAAATCGTTTGCAGGATCGATGATCCGATCAGAATCAAAATCTCTTGAATTGCTGCTGTCTGTTATAGACAATAACTCCGTCGACTGTTTGATTCTGCTCGATGGTTCACTTTCTTCATATTCTTCATCAAAGTCAGAAGTCTCTGAGGAGTGGGCTTGGACGTCAAACCGTTGTTTCGATGCAGCGAAGTCCTCAATTTTTTGAGCAACATTATCTGATCCGTTTTTCACAGTCCTTTGCCCTTCTTCTGACGCATTCAACTGGTATTGCGCGTGGTACAAAGCCCTCAGATCAATCGCTCCTGTGTTCTACATACAAAGAAATCAGACAATTCTGAGGAATTGAACTAACAGATAATATTATTTTTAAATTTAACAAATATTTTATCAGTAATGAATGAACAACGTACTTACCTCCAAATTCTCAACGATTCGCTCTGTATCACTGAAGTTGTTAACCAAAGCCATATACTTACTGTCCTTGGCAAGTAGCGCGGCCCTAATATCAGGCCAGATCTTTCCATACACAGTGTCATAGAAATCATCAAAATGTTCCAATACCCTGCCAGTAGGTGTTTTCTTCTTCTTCATTACAGACTTGAAAAGGAATTTTCTTACTATCCAGAAGTTCAACTTAATTGTGTTTTTCAGGGGCGAGATTTGGGTAAAATTTTGTAGTTTTTGAAATGACTAAAAATAAGGTATCAACAAAAATCGCCTCCTTCTACAATTTTTAGATTATAGTAGTATATATGCATTGAAAAAACTTTTTCATTCATCTGCAATGTAAGCGTACACGCAAGGGAAAAATTTCACCCCATTTCTCACTTCAATGATAATATCGATGGACTAATACCAGACAGGCGTGAGGGCAAAAAAAATTTTAATTTTTTTAGTGGCAAAATCTTTTTCATGCAATATAGACTTGTGGGCATATCCGTAAAAAAAATATTTTTTTTTTTGGCCCTTACACCCGTATGGTATCAGTCCATCGATATCAATGTCAAAATGAAGTGCGACTAAACTAAATTAAGCCGGTAGATTATTAAGTTTGAGGTTATAAGTTATAGATACGTACCCAATGATCCCGCTTATGCTTACATCTGAACGGTATTTTCACAATATTTCGCAACTTCAAGTGATTAGTAAGTTGTGTGATCATTACTTTCACTATATCGTTTTAAAAGTTTTGTCGGGTATTTATTTTTCGGTTTCAAGCGTGATTTCGGATTATTTCGATTTCGCGGTTTGTAGGTTAGAAGTTCTGACCAATCGTAGCTAGATGTTAAGAAACGCGCGTGCGCACTGTGAACGACCATGCTCGGCCTACGAAGTGACATGCTTTGAGGCTTTCTAAAGTCTATTTTTAGTTTAAAATCTATTTAGATCTTGAAGGAAATAATGTCTGAAAAAAAGTCGATAATACCAATAGCACGTTCCCTACTTTCACTTGTTCAGTTTTTCTATTGAGGAAACGTGCATGGTCTTTGAAGTGAAATAAGCTGTTAAAATCGATCGACCAGTCGCAGTAGAGAATTAACTACGATTGGCATCGCTGGTCGCCTGGTTGTTACGTATTTCTGTCCCGTCGTCTGCAGAAGGCAAATGACAGCTCGTGCAATGTGTTAACATTTTGATAGGAGTCTGCTTCGAGGATCAGATCAGAATAGAACAATTGAACGGCGTGCATACGTTCGGATGTTTACCTGAATTCAAATAATAGCCAAGCAGTGTATTTGTTTATTGGAAATTCGTGCATAATTAACCACCCTAATTCTATCCTGCGCATAGGATGTTTAGTATGTGTATGGTGTATATATGGTGTATATATATGGGGCATTCCATGTCAACTCGACCGATGATTTTCCCTCGCTATTTTCGATTCGCTTCACGATTTTTTATACGATTCTACGATCTCAAAAAAGCACTGCTGAATTTTTTAAAGATTTTTCCCTTCGACCGTTATTTTCAATGATTATTCAAACCCAACTCAAAATTGGCATTTTTTAAAAATCTCAAAAAATTCTAAAAAATCTGACTTTTCATTCCGATCATTTTGACACCTCTCCCATGATGGAGTGATTTCTTCCTCCATTTTTTTCAGTGCTTTCAACATTTTGAACAAGCGAAACACCATGTTTCAACGTTTCGAAAATTCTCAAAAGATTACCAAAAATTCTGTGTTCAGTTCTGAATATTTTCTTCTAAGCTTTAGGACATATATGATCCAATCAAATCGTTTGTTCAACATGTTCAAAGTGCTAGAAAGGAAATAGAAGGAAAAATCATTCCATCATGCCAGGGGTGTCAAAATGGACGGAATGCACGAAAAGGTTTTTCGAGAATTTTTCCAGATTGTAAAAAAAGCCAATTTTGAGATGGGTTTGACCGATCATTGAAAATTAACGGTTGAATGGAAAAATCGGAAAAAATTCAGCAGTGCTTTCTTGAGATCCTAGAATCGTATAAAAAATCGTGAAGCAAATCAAAAATGGTGAGGGATAATCATTGGTCGAGTTGACATGGAATGCCCCATATATATACATATATATATGTATATATATATACATATATATATATGTATATATATATGTATATATATTTGTACGCGGGGGGTTGAGTAGTATTTCGTTCGCGCGGTACAGTACGCGTCTATCTTCTGACTGTTTCAGACCAATCAATATCCCTCGCCAGTTCTGACCATGATTGTAGCGTGAATTTCATTCTATTCTAACAACACGACGAGTAGATATAAAGCAACATTAATAGCGTATCGTGGTTTAGTTATAAATGTGAATTCATTGGTGGGCTACGTTGTTTGTGAACTCAATTGCTAGCAAGCCGCGTCAATTTCCGCAGTATATTAAAATTAATAGAATCTTTTGTTAGGATCGCTTTCTATTTATAGTATAGTGTGATTACTTCATTGAGCTTTTCGGGATTGTCAACATCACTTGATCCAAGTATTTCAATTATTAATTGGTAATCTAACTATTACGAATAAAAACTTCAATCACAGTATTCTCAATTGTGTCTGGGAATTACAAAGAAATTATTTCTGCCATAACACTATGTAAGTGCTTTTAAACTCTACGTGTACAAAATTCGATCATTTATATTTATATTCAGATATAATTCGTAAACGTAAACAATATGTTATGAAATATTGTAATAAACTATTGATCATTAGTTCGTCGATTGATCGTTTTTTGTTTTCCTTTAGTCTCCAGTTCACGCCATTTTTTTAATTTTACAGATTGATTCGTGTTGTATTCTCCACCCAGCCCGTTACGTTCTTCCGCTAATCGCGAGCGTTTAATTGTTATTCCAAGCTATAATGCACCTAATGTAGATATCATAGCATCCTAGTTTACCAGTAGAACCAGCACTAAACTATCGATGCGCAATAAACTATTTCCAGGCACGCGATGAATGAATTAATGAAACAAGACTAATTTCAACGCGTAGTTTCTTGCGTTACGTGGATTATCAAGGATGAAATTTTATCCGCTGCTGTTTCTTTTATACGCCCCTATTCGTTCCCACATCAAACATGCTATCTCCGATATCTCGATATTTCTCGACGCGTAGATAAATATAGTTCTCAATCACACGGCAATTAATACGAAAGCGACGCCTAGTCCGCTTTTGTTTGAAATTTGAACCAAACACTCGGTCAATTATACGACAGAAATTCATACAATGAATAATAAAATATCATGTGTAAGTGGAGCCGTGATGTGTAATAATTAGATGTATCTTCGTTTTGTGTAGGGAATTGTACAAACTGTGACGTACGCGTAAATGGATATACATCGCGACAAACTCTGATAATGAATCATCGTGTGCAAAGTTGAGTGGTTAGAGAACGAGCTAAGGGTTGGTGTGGTTAAATAAGTGGGCAGGGTAAACGTAAACAGAAGGTTATTCGGTATGATATCTGTTGGCGTGAAAAGTTTTACGGAAACATTGGGCGGGGAGTTATGGAGGCTGCTGCTACCAGCCAGCTGTCACAGGGGTTGCAGCTCGGTCTGCCATCCCCGGGAATCGCCGGCCTTGACGTAGTGAGAGCTCTGCATCAGGTTGGTAGTCGTTCAAAAATTTAGATTTTTTATTGTTTGTCATTGTCGAACGTTGAATCATTATGCTTTTGGTTACATATTACCGTTTATATTATGTCGCAGCAATTAGATCAGAATAAATAAAAACACACAATATACAGGGCTTTCAGTTTCATTCGCCCAGACGAATATATCAAAAACTAGAAGAGATACGTGAAAAAGTTGGATACAAAAACTTGAAGGGTTTCGAGGCAGAAAGATAATGCTGGTATGAATCGAACCGCTGAATTGTAGAAGGGAAAAAACACGATTTTTACGGACATAAACATTTTCTCTTCTTTTCACTTCAACTCGCTCTAAATTTTAAAAAATATCAACTTTTTACTTCAGATCTGGAAGAATTATGTGTCAAACTATTTTTAAACTGGAAAAATAATTGGAAATATCCTTTCTTATAAAAAAATCGTTATTATTTTCTGACTAACCGCACAAGTGGCGATTAAATATTTTCAATCGTTCGGTCAATCTACTTAAGTTTATCTAATCACAAACTCCCTGCGGATGAAATAGTCGTCGGAATATGTAGAAGTTGTCTGTAAAGTACTTTTTCACCACACCTGCATCGAAAGTACGACTTTCGGCCCCTCGCGTGAGCGGGAAGTCGTACTTTTCGATGCCAGGGAGTGGTGAAAAATAGTATACGTCACACGGGAGTGAAAAAGGCCATCCCAAACTGCGTATTCGCCACCCTCGCCTTCGGCTCGGGTGCCAATCTCACACGCAGTTTGGCATAGCCTTCTTTCCCTCCCTAGGTACGTAATATACTATTACTTCAATTGAACTAGCCAATAATAAACGGCGAGTGTTCAATTGGCTTGAGCGGCTTAGCGAATAGAGAATTCAGTGGCGATTCTGAGCTGGTTCGGCACGGCCACCTTTTCCGAAGTTCTATACACTTGGAAAATTGATGTAAATTTTCCGTATGACAATAAATACAATTATTTTTGACCTTAGGTTTCTTTTTTGTGTATTTTTATAATAACTATTTTATCATTTTCATATATCTAATATATCTTTTTGAACCTATAACGTGAAGAATAATTCTCGTTATTATTATAAAATTTGCTTTACATAAATTCATGTTGAAAAATTTACTAGATTTCCCAAAATTTCCGAGTGTAGAGAATTAAACACTCATAGTTTATTATTGGCTACAGTTCAATTGAAGTAAAAATTCACAGAAAGCTTCTACATAAGTATCTTGACGGCCATTTCATCCGCAGGAAGCTTGTGGTTGCTCGAAATTACTCAGATAGACCAAGCGATTGAAGATATTCAAACGCCTGCAGTTGTGTACACTGGTAGAAAATTGAGCAGAGTCTGACCAGAATATGTTGAGTTTTCTGTTGAGTGGTCAGATTTTCTGCCCGGAAACCTCATCAATTTGACGTCAGATTAGGCCAGAACGACATAATTATATATCTGAGGAGATTCTGTTGAAGGATCTGGTGAAGGAATCTGAGGTGTAATTGGAGGTTATATTAGAAATCCAGGGAATTATAAAAAGTTCGATAATAACAAGGTAAGAATATTCGTTGCAGAAAATAATTTATTATGTTTAAATGATATTAAAAATAGTATTAATTTTCAAATTGTATTAGAAATAATAAAGCTTTCGCTATTATGAAAAAAATTTCAAGAGCTTCGAATAAATTTTCCTATCTAATATTATACCGGGCGATTATGTGGAAATTACAGGTTCCAAGCGCGCAGGTGCTGATTTATTCGAATATCATTGGCCGGCAGAATCGCGCTAGCAACTCCACCAACTTTTCAGTAACATCCCTAGTTCTGTCGTCTGCTAGATTCACACAAACATAACCTATTCCTGCCACGGTCTGACGCCATTTATATTTGACAACAATCGGAAACAAATAGCAGACGGACTCTAGGGATATTCGTGGCACGTCTGAAATTGGCGTCCCTCGTAATATTCGAATAAATCAGCGCCTGCGCGCTTGGAGCCTGTAATTTCCACATAATCGCACGGTATAAGGGGTGTTACACGTGGAACGGATCGGTTTTTACTTTTCAGGTTACATATATAACCTCAAATGTACATGGTATTAATCGTTCACCAGATTCTGACCAGATAGCCCTGAATATCTGGGCAGGTTCTGCCTAGATTGTCTGCCCATAAGATGGTGATTGGCCAGAAGATCTAGTCAATTTTCTACTAGGGTAGTTACTCAGAAAACATTAATAAGGTTTTTTCTTATTATAACAGAGGAGATTTTCAATTATGCTTTTATGTATAATACAGAATCGGGCTACAGAGGCCGATTTTGCATTTTTTATGCGTAGGCTGTGATATAAGCCGAAATAAATGACACGTTCGGAGAACTAACATCTTGACATTTAGCGGCCATTACCGCTCCCAGCCTCTGACAATCGCGAAAATTACAACGAAAACGTAGAATACAACTGCCTCCTTCATCGTTGTCGAAAACAAAGATGCTTTGGCATGGTTGTGTTCGGAATTCTCTATAGAATCGGGCTCCCGTCCGCTATTTTGCATTTTTGATGCGTCGGCTTTGATATAAGTCGACATAAATGGCACGCCAAAACTTTTCAATCAAAAAAAAAAAAAAAAATTCCCGATTTCATCCGATAAAACGCACCAGTTCGAACCCATTACTCGTTAAAGATCGGCTGCCGAAAGGACAATTCGATTCATGCCTCCGTTTCGGAGATATTCGCGAAAAAAGACAGGCCGGTAAAAATCGAGTATACCCTCCCCTTAATAACTAATTAGTACAACGGATGGAAATATCACAATTAACTGTGAATAGACTTAAAAGTCAGATTAAGCGAGGTATCCTCGGATCCAGTTCAAGTTGTGCTAAGCAATACCGCGTATAGCATTCGGCCGAAAGAGACAACAGAAAAACCCTCTCACAGTGGGGTGGGACACGACAGTCTGTGTGAGACGCGCTGGATAATCTTTTTTTCGACTCAGTGTGCGAATTTCGATTTCGCATGCCTATTATTAGTCTGCGAAGTGCCCGATTCTGGTACTCCGGCGGGCAGTCTGCAAAGTGATTTGATTCGCGCACTGAGTGTGCGAAATCAGCCCAGTTTCACCAACGGCGAATAAATCTTTGAATAGTTATTTATCGATTAAGTTTTATTCTTCGATTAGATAAAATTGCGTTTCACCAACGAAGTAAAGGATCTACTATCGGGCCGTAAAATCGAGATACGTGGGTTAAAACTGCGATATCTCTTCGTGAAAAAATCTTAGAGTATCATGCAGTAGAGTTTCTGAAACTATGAAATCTGCTACCTCAACGTGTCACTTGCATAATTGTTGTAAAAAATTTAAGCGCAGGGATATCCCTATGTGAAGGTCAGAAAACGTAAGTCTGGCGTATTTGTATCCATAGTTCGACTTCAACTCGTCGCCATTCCTTTTATAATATCAGTAAAAATTTGAAATAATTCACACATAATCTTTGGACTTTAGTGCGTACGTCGCCGGTTTGAAATTCGAAACATGTTGAAAATTATGACGGCTACAAGCAATAATTGGTGGCGTGGTCATCTCGGACACTCGTACAGTCAGCCGGAAGTTTCAAGATTTGAAATTTCACAAATAAAAATAGTTATGCACTTCAGTTGCATAAAAATCGATCGCAATTACGATTACCTAAATAACTAAAGTTATTTATTATTAATTTTCACATGTGGCTCAACGTAATTTCTTTGCGGGAGTGGGGCGCGCTTTGCGACCACGACAATGCATGGAAAGAGGGGTAGTGATCACGACAATGTATGAAAAGAGGGGCAGTGGTCACGACGCGCGCCCCACTCCTACAAGGAAATTACGTCGAGCCGCGTGTATCAATTACTAATAAATAACTCTATTTACTAAGTAATCGTAATTGCAATTGATTTCTACGCAACTGAAGTGCATAGCGATTTTTATTTCTGAAATTTCAAATCTCGAAAGTTGCGGCTGACTGTACCAGTGTCCGAGATGACCACACCGTCGATTATTGCTTGCAGTCGTCATAAATTTCAACATTTTTCGAATTTCAAACCGGCGACGTACGCATAAAAGTCCCAAGATTATGTGTGAATTATTTCAAATTTTTACCAACATTATAAAAGGAATGGCGACGAGTTGAAGTCGAGCTATGAACACAAATACGCCAAACTTACGTTTTTTGACCTTTATATGAGGATATCCCTACTTCAAATTTTTTTACAACAATCATGTAAGTGACACCTTGACGTGGCAGACTTTATAGTTTCAGAAACCCTATTGCGTGACACTCCAAGATTTTTTCACAAAAAGATATTGGAGTTTGAACCCACGTGTCCCGATTTTACGGCCCGATAGTAGTTAAGTATTCATCGAATAAAATTTATATGTACGGTTTTGTCAGTGACTGTACACATACGGGTTACCGACTGACCGAAATTTTGTCCGAATTTTGTAGGTTGAGCTGCGATCTTTTGTTTTGCCGACAGGTTTTGTTACCCTAACCTGCGAATTCTGTTTGCGCGGGATACTCGAATTGTATTCAAGCTAATTTAAAAAATGAGTGAAATTTCTTCAAATCACGATCCTTCGAAAAAGGCGAAAAGGTCACGGTGCAAAAATTATTCAGAGCTAGAGAAAGAAAATTTGATAGTCATAGCCGATAAATACAAGGCGATAATCGAAAATAAACGTACTGACGCGGTGGGGGCAGCAGAAAAAAGCAAAGCCTGGGAGGAAATCGCAGTAAGCTATAACCTAACATCCGTAACGGGAATACGAACGGGGCCGCAATTAAAATTACTCTTCGAAAATTTGAAGAAGAAAGCGAAAAAGCACAAGGCAGATGACAAGGTAAGTACATAATTACTTCAAATCTACAATCAGTCCATCAATTCATTATTTATTTCTCATGATAATTATCAATGTATATTGAACAGACTTGAATCTGTATGTATGATAATATATTTTCTCCAAGTATTATTCATCGTGAAGGTAATATTTTCTCCAAGGTTGAAGTATACAAAACCGGCGGTGGACCGCCGCCTGTGCCACAGTTGACCGAATCTGATTCCAAGCTAATAGCGATGCTAGGGCCACAAATGGAGTCGCTCAGAAATGTGTACGATTGCAATGCCGATTTCGATATGGGCAATAATTCAGAAGGTAGGTACACAATGCTAAAGTATTTCAGTATTTGATATACATGTTAAAAATCATTTACTATTCACGAAAGTCATGATAGACATTGTTCTACTCAATATTTTGCATTATTAGCTTTGAAAGAAGTATTTTGAATGTACAACTTTATTCTTTTACGAGTATTATGAAAATGCTATAACTTTTTTAGATACTATCATTCTGGAGATGGATGAATCAATGACGAACTCTGCAGTTGAATTGTCCGCTTATGAGGAAGATCTTGCTGCGGTCAGAGTAAGACTCATGGCTGTTACAAATTTTCGTCTCTGATGTTCCTTGATTTTTCGGGATTTGTCCGTTAAAAAAAAAAAAAAAAAATTATTTGTAAATACGAATTTGTGAAGGTACACATTCTCATTTTGCAGCAAGAAATAATGTTTTTGGTGTGATGTACAGATCATGGTTGTATAGCATAATAATTCGAAATATCCCACCTTCACTATCGAGTGAAATATTGAATCATCCGCGAAGTTTCATATAATATTCTTCAATCCAACGGACAACATTTAAAAACGAAAAATTGACATTGTAGTTAAGCTATCATTCAAAAATGTGTCAATACATACTCTCGAATTCCAAAAATTCTAACCAAATTTCCTGATATTTTCCCTGACAATTCCCGGTTTCCAGATCCGTAACAATCCTGTAAATGTAGATGCATTTCCGAATCCGCCTACGGTCAGCATGAAATCCGTAGATAAGATATCTTCGGAAAAGCATGTAGTCCCAAAAACCAAGAGTTGGAAATCGAGTTTCATTCAACGAGTAAAGGGAAAGCAAACAGCAAAAAAGTCTTCGACCAAAGATAATGACCATGCACATGAAATTTTCCTGATGAAGAAAATCAAACACGAACAGCAGATGGCAATTTTAGAAATTATAAAAAAAAAGAGCAAGCAGAATTGGAAATCAAGCTACTTGAGCTGGAACAAAAACGAAAATTACTGCAATAATAATTTTATCTGTCATATTATTATTTTTTATTTATTTCGTACTTGATCGTATATCTTAACTAATAAAAACATTCATTTCATAGCACAAAAATGATCGATGTTGAATTTACTGTTTCATTTACACCCCTTTCCATTCCTGTCCCATTCTCAAGTGTCACTAGCGCCTAGAACAACAGATTCACAAACATATAATTCTACAATATGTTATAATATGAATGTAAAAAAAAAAACTAAAATCATATTTATGTCTGCATGTATACAATTGAAATTGCTCAAAATCGAAGTGAAATTTTACGAACCTATTAAATACAGTGTTAATCAAGGCTGTCCGTACTGCCTTATCATCATTTCTACCATCTTGGACCAAGTTCACTGGATCTACAAGCACATCTGGTAGTATAATCGCTGGATCTATTGGGGGCTCATCATCTGCAATATCGATTGCGATGTTATGTAGAATTGCAGTTGCAACTATTACTGACAATGTTCTATCAATATTGACTCGCATACCCATAGCAAGACAAGGAAACCGTTGTTTCAGTACTCCGAATGCCTTCTCAATAACATTACGGGTACGTATCTGCGCAGAATTGTAGGCGTTTTCTGCAGCAGTTTCTGGGTTCGGCAATGGGGTCAAAAGATACTTCCTGCAAGCATATCCACTGTCCCCCAACAAGTAGCAGTTGGGATATTCATTATTTTCCAGGCGTATCCGCAATAACGAGTCGTTGAAAATTGTCGAATCGTGAATGGATCCTGGCCAACGCGCTACAATATCCATAAATCTTAATTGGGCATCGCAAACTGTTTGCATGTTGATTGAAAACCATCCTTTACGGTTTCGGTACAGTTCCCCATGATCACCCCCCGGTGATTGTATACGTTGTGACGTGCAGAGCCGACGGTTGGGGTTAGGGCTTCGAGACTCCGGGCCGGCCACGTCTCCAAAACCGACACTACCAACGTGATTATTTTATACGCGACTCTAATATTTTGTATCAATTAAAAATACTAAAATTCGTACAAGATTGACCAAGTGTTGGGCGCCAGGTACCTTGTGATACCGCGGTACGGGACGAAACTCACACGAAGTTGAATTAATAAAAAGTTAATTGAATTAATGAATTCATTAATGAATAAAAAGAATAAAACGAACAAAACGATATTACACGGAAAGCTCAGCGTGAGGGGAACATGGGGGCGAAATAATATAGGAGAAGTTAGAAATATGTTATATGGTTTATGGATTTATTAATCGCAAAGAAACCAGGTTGGAGGGACTCAGGTTGTACACAAGTATTACAAACAACTAAACGATCACAAAACAAATTGAACAATCAAAGCCGATCTCTCAGATCGGAACTAACACAAATAAAACTATTTTTATTGAAATAATCAGGAACAGCTGATTGACTAGGTCACAGAGGAGGAAGTAGGGCAGACGATAATATAGCACATACGGTAATATGGAACACGGGGTAGGTACGATAGAATAAAGAAATTATAAACGAGGAAGGGAACAATTATCTTATGGTACGGTAGAACTAGACTATGGGGTGATGATATCTAATGGTAGGTAGGTCGGTAACGTAGAGGGGAATCGAAGATAAAGAATCAATAATATGGGGACTTCTACTTATTAGTTAGGCGGGTCGATATTACAGGACCTTTCGTTTGAAATTCACGAGGCGTCGAAGCCGAACACGAACGAGGTCACTCGAAGATGGCCGAAGGAAATTTACACGAGGCGTACCATACTGCGACGCAATAACACGTTAACAAAGGGGATGTTAAAATCTATTATCACAAATAATTCGGAATAATACTAAATATACCAGCTCAAGGTTTTAACAAGGAGTAGATTATTTGTACTCAACAATACTACGAGATCGGGATTTTTATCCTGATATATGATAGATATTACGTCTAGATCGATTCTTCGAGGAAAAAGCGTGGCTCGACAAGCCGTCAAGATTAATTATCGTTTTCACACGAAACTAATGTTTCCACGCGGGGAATTCTTCCTTCTTGGATGCGATTTATTAGCAAGTATAGGGAATTTAGATCAACGATAAATACAAGTTACAAGGGGATCAATACGGAAATACTCAACAAGAATAACGGTACGACGGTACGATAAAAGGGGATAATTTCGTGAAAAATCGATTACTAGCACACAATCATATATCAAGGGAACACAATTATCAATAATACAATCAATATCGATAGATAAACCAAGCTAAAGTACGACAATTCGATGATATCTTAACGGCGTCACCCTCAATGAGGTCTGACTCAACTACGCAATAAGAGATCTAGCCTCTCTGAATCAATATAATATCAATCGAAGGGTCGTCCATAGTCGGAATCTTACCTTAATCAAGCACAAACTCACTAACTGAGTCTAATGAAATATTTTTACGTTAACTTTTTAGTTCTGAAAAGAACTGTTTTATAGAGATTTGTTATAAGGATTTATAATCAAAAATGAAAGCACAACTATACTGAACTGATTTCAAGCAAGAAGTGAAGCTTCTGGGTCTGTCGCAATGCAGATGCAAATTTAGGGGTGGAAGGGGTATTACGCCTAATATTAGGAGGCGTATCTTCTTTCTGCCGGGTTTTGTCGCGGGCCTGACAGGGCCTTTTGGCACTTCGAGCTTTCGCCAGGGGGTTGTTAGATGGCTCGTCATGTTCTCAATACCCTGGAAAGCGGAGTATCTGCAATTGGACCGGTGGACCAAGCCGGCACGAGACAAGCAGAAGGGGGGAGGAGGCTACCCCGCGTATACGATTCAACATGCAGCGCTCTTCCAGGCGTATTTCTGGATATGATGACTCTGTCGTCCCCTAGTTAATCACTCGGAGGGCTTCCAGGTGACCTGCCAGGTCGGATGAGATTGAGGGATGATCTCCCTCGTTGTTTTCAATCCGGGACGGCACGGGAATATAAGATAGAGGGACGGAAAAAATATTAATACAACTAATAATTACATTAAGAACCTTGTACACTTGAGCTGGGACTTCTTGCTTTTTATCGGTGGCTTTTAATCAAGGTGGTCACTTCGGTCTGGGGAAGAGGTGATGGTTCATTTACGAGGCATTCTAATTTGCCTCGTTACAACGTATATGTGTACAATCGATTGCACCCAGTACACCAGGGAATCCACTCAAAGTATGAAATTTAGTCTGTGCCGCATTCAGTTCTTCACGATCCTGCGGCATTTGTATAAAATTTGGTCGCAATAATGCAATATGATGCGTCACCCTGGCAATTATACGGCATGCGGTCGACTTGGAAACATTGAAATGATCCCCAGTGCCTATCTGAAACGAGCCGGTTGCATGAAAGCATAGAGCTATAAGCAGCTGGTTCATTGCTGTTACTGGCGAGTTCCGGGCGCTATGCGGTTCTAAATTATGCTCAATGAGATTAAAAATCTCTTCAACGCATTCTTTCGATAACCGGAATCGGATTTTGAAATCTACGTCATCGTACTCGATCAATGGGTGGTTGCGTTGTCGAATTATACGGGGTCGTCTATGTACAACTTCTTCATGCGAAGATGATGAAGATGAAGAAAGTAGCAATCTATAGAAAAAATTTGGGGAAGATATTTTTATTTAGTATAAAGATGCTCTAATTGGTTATTTATTGGCTTTTGGCTTATTACTTACCTATTATCCATTTTTGAATTTTTGAAACGATAAAACTATATATAAACTACTACTATAACACTTTAAATAACTTCAAATATCACTTTCAACGATTACTCAAATACACGAATTGAAATTTTTTACATTTTTTTTATTACAGATATGTGTTGACAGATATGGTTAACGGGATGTGATAGGCAGAAGGCGATAAAGTAGGGGGTGGTTTTACCAATTTTTTTTTGTTTCACTCGGCATTTCGCGACGAAGGCACGGAATGGGTTTTCGCACAAGAATTCGACGTATTATGTGGTGAAGTATTGCCGTAGATGAATAAACGTATCGAAATCGAAGAATAGTTTGTTTTCGTTAATGGCGATCTGTAAAATTGGGTAAAAACATGTCCGCTCGGGGCTCGACTCACAAATGCTGACCTGATTGTTCGCGTTCGCGTGGTATCCAGCTCTGGAATATAGGGCGGCGTCAATTCTATGACATCGCACAAAGCGAACGATCCGTTTATTTATGAGTATTTCGGGAAAATGAAAGCGTGAGCAATAATGCTGCATTTCGTCGATTTCGACCGAGTAAAAGCGGTTCTTGACAGTTACGTACACTAAACGTGTGGATTTTGACCGGTATGAAGTTGGCCCTACAGTCTTCTGTCTCTTTCATTTCTCGCGCTACCTGGCGAGGGATGTGTGTATGTATACCGTGACTTTTCGTGGACGGTGAACGCCAGGGGTACCAACCTAAAACCTAAAACCTAGAACTCGCTAGGCTCGTGAGAACGCGTTCAACCATACCCTGTTCAAGCTAACCTTATTCGGTACGAACTCGAGAATAGCGCGCGTAAAATTTGAATGTTGGAAGCATTTCGTCAGGCGGAATGGAACGGAAGGACAAGTACAACAAATTCTGCTCGTGCAGGAATTATTCTGCGAATATTAACCAATCAATGTGATTTCGATATCAGGCGCTTTATTCGAGAAAATTAGTGAATCATGTGAATAAATGGAGTTGCGGGCAAATAGGATCAGGTAAGGAAGTTAATTTAGTCAATTGATCAACAAAATTTATTAACTAATGTCAGGTTTGAGTAGCAATTAATTTATTATGAATTAAGCAATTTTCCAGATGTTTTTGTTGAATCGTTGAAACGAGAAAATGATTACTAATTACATTACAAAAAATTACGGCACATCAGTAATTCGTATTACATGCTGCTGTAATTGAACAACGAATACTAATCATTTTCTCGTTTCAACGATTCAACCAAAACATCTGGAAAATTGCTTAATTCATAATGAATTAATTGCTACTCAAACCTGACATTAGTTAATAAATTTTGTTGATCAATTGACTAAATAAACTTTCTTACCTGATCCAATTTTCCCGCAATTCCATTCATTCACACGTTGACTGAATATTATAAAGACAGCTCCCCTTATGGACCTTTGTGAGCCGACTAAAATTCGTAGCGAGCTAGCGCCCCCTCAGTAATTCTAGCGGCATATTCAGGAAGCGAGTGAGAAATACTGAAACTCGCTGGATCCGTGTTGCAATTACCGACTGGAATAAACCGTTTTCGTGATGATATGTCAGAGCAGTTAGAGTAGATAGTTATAGGAATCGCAAATATCCCCGACCCCACGCGCGTGTTTTTACCGGTTCCGTCGCATTGTAGCTCACAGAAATTAAGTAAATAAAATAAAGATGATTGATAGTGACTTAATTTTAATCGATAAATAATGCGAACTGGGAACACGTTTTCACCCAATCCCGTGCCTTCCTACGTAGACATTATGGTAATACGACGAATTGGGTCCAAAAAGAGTCACTGAGGCGTAAGTATACATTAAATCTAATTCGTTAAACTTCGCGGCAATTGAATAAGGTGATGAGAAGAAATGCTTTAGTTTGAACAAATATGTTTTGCACCGTATAAAACCCATTTGAAGCAAATGACAATCATGCAAATGACCAAAAGAGATATATATATGGCTGTTTCTGGAATTGAGGAATTTCGATATTTTTGGCATCGCGGAAATACGCGCTCGAAACGTTTCTTTCGTTTCCTCTACAACACCTGTTTTCAATAATTACCAGAACATCGCGGATTGGAGATCAATATGGAAAGTGCTGTGAAGTTTACAGGTGCTTGTTGAGGACAACGGGAGATTATACTTGTATGCTTCACAAAGTCACATCTCACAGCTCTTGAATATTTTTCCATTGTAATTGCCCGCCGCACACTAGCGTATGCAGTTTGTGCTCCTGCATATTCGGACTTACACTGAATAATACGAGTTATTATTATTCTTCGAAGTTTTCGCAATACGAATATATAGGGCAAACCACGTAAACTCTTTATTCGCCGATCCTCACCATTGCCGAGTTTCTCTCTTTGTTTTTATGTTTTTATAGATTGAAAATAAAGAAACACGTCCTTTTTATCTTTCTACGTTTTACGACCCCTTCCGATTCTGCGGTTGCTTGAAATTATGCATTTCTTCGAATTATGAAAATTTCTCAATGCATTTATACAGGGTGTTGCAAAATTGGCGCACCATCTGCATACCAGCGGATTCCTTGCGAAAAATTAGGACGAGTGGCCTTTGCAAAAATGTCCGCGTGGACTTAGTTTCTCCGTAAAAGCACTTAATAACGAACCAATGAGCGTTCGTCTTTAGAAGAGACTGTCTAAAATCCGCATCGCCGTCTGCCCCACTACGGAGAAAAGGACAATAATGTGTGGTGTTCCCCGCTCCGTCCGCCGCGCTCGAATCCTCCGTGAGCGCGTGACATTAGACAGTCGGTTTACGCGATGAAAATTCCAGAGTTCCCGTTTTAAAAATAAATAACTGATTTGAAACGAATCGTAGAATCATGAAATAAGAAGCAAATTTAAGCTTGTCCAATATTGCGTCTTTTAAATTTAATTTCATGAGTTCATTGAAGTCGGTTGGCCACATATCGTTCAAAGAACGGGAGAGAACGTAAATTTTCGTGACGTGTTTTCGGTATCTTGAGTTTCACGGTCAGTCATCGCGTCCAAAAGTGCCGAAAGAATCACAAATATTGATCACAGATTCCCTGAATTATTACCTGTCGTAGGGCCCGGCTGAAGTTACACAATTTTTCGAAAATCATCCGTACGATGCAGCGAGGTAATCCCATTCAGCCGAGAGAGTCGTAATCCGTTCATAGACAGGAGGTTTTCGCGATAAAAGTTCCAGAGTTCCAGTTTTAAAAATTAATAACTAATTTGAAACGAATCGTAGAATCGTTGAATGAGAAGCGAATTCAAGCGTGTCCAATATTGCGTCTACGATGTAGCTTCCCTATGCCGAATAATTCATCTCTCTAGCATTTCTAAATAAACGGGGGTGGGGGTCGAAAAACCGAAAGACCAAAATTCATAATGACGCAAAATTCCGAAAATCGGATACACGAACACCATTACTGCCGAACAGTCATCAATCCTAATTTGAACATTCCAAGAGACCATAATTCCCTAGTGCTTTTTCACAATTCATGAAAATATGCGCAGCACATTTATACCTAAAAGCCTCCTTCAGAATTTGAAAATAGCGACGTAGCGAAATGCAGATTGTAGTAAAACAGAAGGTTCAAATTGCCGAAAATCAGATTTCCGAACACCCGTTACCTCGATGGAGCCAAATTCCGAAGATCAATATGTCAACACCAAAAGATCAGATGTGTCAAAATACAGAAATTAAAATTTCCTAAAAAATAAAATCCCGAAAAAGCCGGCGCAGAAATCTTCGTTCATTCAATCAAGCGCAGTACCTATAATTTTCATTGATTCGGAATATTTTAACAGATATTTCTCACAAAAAAGCTAGCCAAATATCTTCAAGTCACATACACAAGTCCGTCAAAAAAGTTTGGATCGAAAGAGTTTCGGTACAGCAATGGATATTGTATTTTATGCAAGTATCCATTTTCGGGATTCTGAACCTTCGGCAATTTGATCATTCGGTATTTTGACCACTTGCTTCTTCGGTCATTCTGTAATTTTATTTCGGTACTTAATTTTTCTGAATTTTGACTCATCTGAAAATAGTTGACTTGCCTTTCCGAATACTTAGTATTTTAGTCATTCGGATTTTTGACTGATCGTTTTAGGTCGGTTTCCCCTCTACGTAGAATCTACGTTTATTTGCTAAATGCCCACTAAATCATATGTAGGTAATAAAAAATCGACACTTACCCCAAAAGGTTTGGTCATTACTTGTCAGCAATATATATCTTCAAAAGCGGTGCACCAAATTATTCAAAGAGCAAAACACTCAGCATAAAGAATGACAATACGTGTCTAGTTGCGCGACGCGCGTACCGAAAGGGTATTCGAATGAAAAATATGTATAACGCAAAAATTGTTCGAAAAACCACTTCATCAAAATCATGAGATTGTTTTGGCGGTAGTATGTCTACCACCATAGAAGATTGAGCGTAGAATGCCCCATACGTATGCTCATAACTTACACGAACATTAATTTAAAAAGTACGTTATCTATGTGGGGAGTTACAGAATACACGTAAGCTCGATATTCGTTATTTGTAATTTCGATTCGCATCTACATTGCCGGGTCGAAAGTTATCGGAAAAGTAGTTGAAACATTGATTTAATAATAAATTATAACATTTTCATAGTATACATATTCGATGAAAAATAAGGAATATATTATAGAGTCTCGTTAACGGCAGGCGCTGAAAATTCGTTTAGATAACACGCGATCGGTACAGTTAGCGAGGCCTGTGACAGTGTCGTTACGGCAGGTGATAAAAATTCGTTAAATTAGCACTCGATCGCGAGAGCTTCATCATAGAGCCGGGTTTTCCTTGGGTTCAATTGTTGATTCTCGCGCAGTTGCATGGCGACCTCAGCTTGTTGACACCCGAAAACCGAGCATATAGGCGCTACCGGGGGTGAACGGGTGCTAGCGGGGAAGCACATTGGCGTACAATCGGGAAAAAAGTTAGCACATGCGATAAGTTAGCGCAAAAGTTACAGAATCGCACCCCTGGTCGCTTAGCCCCGCCCGCCGAGCCTCACGCACGCGGTGCGCGCCTGAGTTAGTTTTGTCGTAGGGAGGGGGTTGTCTACTCTCACCGAATATTCTCGGTATGTTTAGTTTCATTGCTATGAGAGATATAGCTGTACGAAATTTATTGAATTGACTCTATCTGATGGAACAATTACCGTACACTATACATTGTATGATTGTTTCAGGGTGAGGAAACTTAATGTGCCCGCCAAGTATTTTTGAAATGATTTTCGATATCACTATACGAAACAGCGAGGTCCAAGTTCTCAACATCTACTTGCCAGAAGGTCTTAGTGCTTGGCAATACTTCCTGATTTCTCGAAATTGCCTGCCGATACGTTTTTGTTTGACCTTGTTTGTAATCAAATTATTACAATACTCGGCGGTCTATTTACACTTTGTATGTTTTTACTGGGTATACTCATCACTCCGTCAAGCGAAGTTTGTACAATAGAGTGTTCAATTTGTAGAAAAAAATTGAAATTGCCATCCATGTGATGGAAAACGATGGGCATCTAATTAATTATTTAATGTTTGCTATCTGTTGTTGTCAGAGCGTAGTGTCGTTGAGAGCAGCCCTTGACTCATCAAGAGAAGAACTCCGGCGCCTAAAAAAATCAGTTGGTGACTTTAACGGCGAGAGCTACCTGGACACCGTGGAACGTCTTGCCTTAGAAAATCACGTCCTACGACGTAGAATACTCGACAAAAGACGTGAATCTTTTCGCGATGTCGACGATATTGGGATAAATCTGACGACCGTACCCAACGATCGGTAAGTCTTAATTTGCGGTCAGTAATTTTTGATTCAATAATATCTACGGATATACGCCACAAAGCTTTTACAACCGAGCTGAATCTATTTTTGGATACGTGACATCCGTTTTGCTTTTCATAATTTTCTACTACCGCGACATATGTACAGCCAGTCAGGCTGGCGGACACTTGATGGGCAAGCTGGCGAGCTAGTGTATTTATCGGTGGTTCGGTACCCACTAAAGGACCCATGTCGGAGAAAATATGGATGTTATGCAATTCTCAGCGCCACGCAACAATTATTCTTATGAACTCCTAATAAATGATATCCCTATGCATATTCAAATAGATCGGTTTTTTTTTTGAATTTACCGCGCTTTTAGTATCTACGGAAACTCGCTTGACGACTTTGACATTTTATAGTTGATTTCGGGACGTCAGAGTTAACCTCAATTACCGTTCCTCATAAACTCGGAGGTATTCAACTTGCGGTCAATTATGGTGGAGCAATGAAAATATTATATATAATATTAGTCTCAAGTGTATGAATCATTATGAACATAATTAGTCTCAGAAAGGCCCCAGGGGTATAAGCATGGTGAATTTGCCCTTGAAAGATATGGGCGCGATACTGAGAGGATTTTCAGGTACTAATAAGATAATAAGATCCTGAAAGTTTCAGATCTCTAACCCAATTGGTTTTCGAGAATAAGCAAAATATATGAAAATCAGAAAAAATAAATATTCTCAGGAACGCGTGAATAGATTAATTTGAATTTTGGATATGTTTTGGAGGCTGAGGGTAGCTTTCAGGGAAAAAAATATGAACTATATCGGTTGATAAGAGCCTAAAAAAAAATGGCATTTTTGTTTTAATTTTGATTTTTCACTATGATGCGATTCTGGCACAATCATGAAACTATTTTTTTCGAATTCCTCATCAATTTTTCTGTAGATATACGAACTCTTAAGATTTTAAAAAACCGTACGCCATATTACAAAAAATTAAAAACCATTTTTTATGCAAATATTCACTTTATTTATGTATTTTAAGCTTGAATCTTTATCTTTATTGCTTATATATGTTTTTTTAATTTATTTAAAATAGTCATTTCTCTATTTATAACAATAATTATTTTTCTTGTCCAAGTCAAACGTTATATCTTCTAATGTCAATGAATATGAAATAATTATATCGAAGATATTTAGAAAAAACTCTCGTCCTAATATTCAATGATGAATATAATCAATTATGATTCAGTTCACGATAATATTCGAAAAAAAACGTTGGATCTTGATTTTTAGGTGAGAGTAGAGCATACCCCAGCGCTTCGCGCTTAAGGCATGCAATATTTTTTAAATTGCCGCTATTAGTCGTCGCATATGATACGTTATCGACTCAGTCCTCTTACGTCAAAAAAGATAAAATAATAAATAATAAAATAAGATGTAAAAATTTTTTTTTAATATATCTTTCGAACATTTGTTGTTATTCATTTATAATTTATTGACTTAAATCTGTTTCTTATGTTATAAGTGTAAAATGTTTATGATATTTTAGATGATTTTCATTCATATTTAATGATTTAACTCTTCACTTAGAAATAGCTGTTTTAAATAAATTAAAAAAAAAATAGTTTCATGATTGTGCCAGAATCACATCATAGTGAAAAATCAAAATTAAAACAAAAATGCCATTTTTTTTTAGGCTCTTATCAACCGATATAGTTCATATTTTTTTCCCTGAAAGCTACCCTCAGCCTCCAAAACATATCCAAAATTCAAATTAATCGATTCACGTGTTCCTGAGAATATTCATTTTTTCTGATTTTCATATATTTTGCTTATTCTCGAAAACCAATTGGGTTAGAGATCTGAAACTTTCAGGATCTTATTATCTTATTAGTATCTGAAAATCCTCTCAGTATCGTGCCCATATCTTTCAAGGGCAAATTCACTATGCTTATACCCCTGGGGCCTTTGTTAGAAAAGATAATGAGAATTAGTTTCTTTTTTACTGGGAACTTCAAGAAGCATAGCTATTTGAGTCCTAATATTTCGCACCAAGGTTTAACATATCACCAATACACATTGGACGATACGGGTCCTCTGTAGTAGGTGCCATGAAATCGCTTAAGGGTCTTCACAAGCACACAGTGGACCATAAGAGTCCTCAACCCCAGACCATGACCCCTTGCCATAAATATGTTTGATTCAAATTCCGTTCGAATTCATTTTGAGGATCAGGTCTTTTGATGCAAGAGATAGTACTCGAAAAGTAGGAAGAGTCTACGTTGTCAGCCCATAAAAGACCTGCGAATCTGATATGGGATTCGACTCTTATCGAACTCATTCCGAAGGTGCCGGTTCAAGCGGTTTTCTGGCATTCCTACTCTGGAATCGATTTTTCGACGTAAAGGCTTCGGCTCAAAAATCGAGTTTGCAGAAGAAAAAGAACCCGTAAAGAGTCTATCGTTTCGATTCATGTCGTTTATTTCTCGGTATTAAGTATTCCAGCTTCACGGATGTCAATAAAGTTGATTCTATGAAGGGTCGAGTCAGGCTACTGCAAAATTTCGGAAAAGCTGTGTACCTATACGGCGACTGATGCTAAACTTAATAGTCAAACAAGTGCGATAATTGGTGCCTGGATATTTCCGTGTTTTCAACCTATTCGACATTCATATGAATCGATCCCCGATGGTATCATTGACTGCACGTAATAAAACATGATTTTTTATATTAAATGCCAACTTTTCATCCGCCCTGGCGTGGCTGTGTTTTAACATAAGCCGTGTCAATCGCGCATGCTAATTATGTTTTTTGGCCATCAGGTGTACTGCGACAGTTGACGAAGTAAAGGGATCGCTAATAAACGAATATAAAACCAACATGGATCCCGCGGCTGACGATGCTGAGAAGAAAGGGGCCTCTAGAGGAGGTGCATCGCAAACAGAACCCGAAGGTCATGACGTTCAAGAGCCTTGGGAAACTGCCGTTGGTCACCTAGAACTACTGGACCGTGATCGGGAAGATTTCGGTTCGAAATCTATGTCCGACGGTGAGAATTCCGTCTTCGGCGATCACCCAGAAAGCTCGGAAAACAATCCTGACCATCAGGATAACCCACCGGACTCAAAACCTTCTGCAGAGTCGGAAAATGATTCAGAAGAACTGGATGACATTGAATTGATTTTTACAACCGATGAGACAAGAGACGTTGGTCTTCAGGAAGACCTTGTTTCGATTACTGAGAGCGAAGGTTGGCCTCTACCTCGTCACGGCCAGACCGATGGACAGCCGGTACTTCTTAGATACACAAAAACATCCGATCCAGAGTCTCTGGTCAACGGAGATAAGACCACCTCATCGATCGAAGAAGCTGCTTCTTCTCAAAGTTCCAGCATCGATCGCGAGGAAAGTATCGATCGTTTCGACGAAGGGTCAGGCGCTAGGCTGAACAAAATGTGGTCCCAGTGCTCGGTGCTTGTAGAAACCGACATCAGCAAGTGTGGTGTCCTGGAAGAACCTGACCCTGCACGGTACGCAGCACGCAGAAATACTTTGGCAGCACCCCCGACTACCTACAGGTTAGTATAAAAGGATCATCGTGACCTTAGCTACGCTGCCTAAGTGACATCAGCATTGTGCTAGATAAGTCAAATAAGCTACTCGGCCAATGTTTACTAATGGGGTATTCGTGATATAGAAACTAAACGACATAGGCATAAAATTTTTTTTTCTTCTAGTGTTGTGAATATTTCAATCTTGAGTTTAAAATGTAATTCAGAATTTTATAAATATGTCTGATTCACAAAATTCTGTGTCATCAATAGTTGTGTGACTTTGATGTGCCTCCAAAAAAGGACTGCACATTAGGGTGTCCGTTATTTCCCGAATTGACTTTTTCTACCTGGTTATGGGCCAAATTATTAGTTTATAGCCTAAAAACAATTATGCTATTTTTTTTTTTTTCACGAGCCATTAACCCCTGCCTGTAGGACGATACTTGTCCCATTTCATTAACATGGGATTTTTGCCCTTTTTAGACTTTAATTTTTTTTCGCTTACTACTTTCATTACCTCATCGAATATTGTTGATTCTACTACTGTTCTGACCTCTTTGGATGGGCATATTTTTACATTGGTGAAAAAAAAACTTCAGAAGCTCTGAAGTTTTTTTCAAAATTTATTTTTACAGTATTTTTCAGTAATTTTTAAATATTTTCGAATATTTTTGAATTTATTGACTTTTCAATGCTTTTTGTTTGAATTAAAGAATATTCGAAAGATATTTAACAAGAGGGTTGTAACGTGAATTATTTGTGGATTTGGCTTCACTTCTGACACCAGTGTAACGTCCGGGACGCTGTTCTTGTGGGTTTAACCCTATTTTATACTTGAAGTAACTGGAGAGGAGAGTGTGGAAAGGTTAATAAGTGATTGGAATCAATTCAATTGATAATTATTTATTGATTGAAGAATGAGTTTGTGTAGTAGGACGAGTTTGATTATGATGGAAGAATGTATGGTGATCTGTATGGTAGAAGGATAGAGGAAGAAGTCGTTGGAGAGCTGACTTGGAAGTAGAAGTTGGATAGAAAGGAGGATGTAGGGAGAGAAGAAGAAGAGAAGATGTGAAGAGATTGAAGGTTGACTGAAGAGTGAGTTGGCAATTAGAATAGAGTAATGAGGAACGGTTGGTTCTAAGCAAGGTGGGGAGGCAAAAGTGCAGATGCAGTTCTGGCGTGATTCCCGGGGTGTTGGTAGTCCAGGAGTCAGGTGAGGAGCGGAAAAAGATAAGAGCAGACGGTTAGGTTGGAGATAGTCATATTACGTGGGAATGGAAAGATTGTTGGGGGAGGTAAGGAGGTACGTTCGGGGGTACATGCTCCGGACGCGACATGGTAAAGAAAAAAAATGTTACCGCTTCAAAACTTGAAATTTTTTTTTTTTTCGTCAATGTACAAATATGTCCATCCAAAAAGGTCAGAACAGTAGTGAAATCAACAATATTTGATGAGGTAATGAAAGTAGTAAGCGAAAAAAAATTAAAGAATAAGAAGGGCAAAAATCTCATGTTAATCAAACGGGACAAGTATCGTCCTACAGGCAGGGGTTAATGGCTCGTGAAAAAAAAAAAAAAAAAATAGCATTATTGTTTTTACGTTATAAACTAATGATTTGGCCCATACCCAAGTAGAAAGAGTCAATTCGGGAAATGACGGACACCCTGCTGCACATATTGTACTATCAAACTTAAATTTTGGTGATAACCGTGCCAATTTGTTATTGTTTGGTTTACCTCCCGTTTCCAGATAAAAAATCAATCATTTACAACAATAAACCAATTGTAATTACGTGATCACTAGAGTCCTGTATGCACATACTGAGCGTTTTCGTCCAAGCAGAACGACCCCCTCTTTGCGGCAACACCAACACAGGCACGTACCGCGTATGTGAGGCTCGGTCGAAAGGGGATAGCACTTAGCTGAGCCTCACGGACGCGGTCCACGCTTGTGTTGGCGTTGTCGCACAGAGGGGGTCGTTCTACTTGGGTGAAAACGCTCGGTACAATAGAGTACAATGATTTTTTTTACGAGTATTCCGTTTTCCGCTGTTTTCGCTACCGACAGTTGAAAGTTGCATGACTCCGGATAGGCGATGACACCAAAACTGGCAATCCCGTGGTAAATGGTTAAAGACGTTGAGGCTCATCCCTAATCGCCCACCTCTGCCCACCTCCTCTTTGCCAAAAAAGGGGTGAGGGAAAGAAACATTTCGATTATTATCCGAGCCCAGGCATCGAAAACGCAAAAAAGGCCAACGTCGCGCGAATTATATTTCAATTCCGAACACATACGTCCAAGAACATGTTCGTTTCATGCGAAAATAGAGCCTAGATATCTTCTCTATTTTTGCGTTAAAAAAACATTTTCTGGGCCCTACGTGTTCGTAGTCGCACATAGAATTGCACGCCGTATTTTGTGTCATTGATTTCGGTGCCCAGGCAGGGATATTCCATTTAATAGCACCTTGTTCCCCAACGTTTTCAGGTCTGGTGGAATTGCGCGGGCAAGCACCTTAAGGATTGCCCAGAATATTGATTGGCTTAATGAAATAACATACAGGGTGAATTCTTAACGTCCGAACACTTGAAGTAGTGTTGAAGTGGCCAAGAGCCCAGCGCCGGCAATTGTTTCCCAATTTCAACGAATAAGAAAGGGTTGTGATCGGGATCCTGAGATCCTTTAGACAACTACAATTTATTTGAGGTTCGTTGTCGAATTAAGAATTAGAATTCAGCCGTACAAAATAGTAAAGTTTAATATATTTGATTGAAAGTATTACAAATGTGGTTCACTAGTCTAATGGAAATTCGGCATAGTCTGCCCTACAATCGGTCTTGATGTTCTGACTCTGAGTATTACAATGGTCGCTTATTTATCACGTTAAGGGGGGGGGGGGGGGGGGGGGTATACTCGATTTGTTACCGGCCTGTCTATTTTCTCGAATATCTCCGAAACGGGGCTATCAATCGACTTGTCCTTTCGGCAGCCGATGTTTGACGAGTAATGAGTTCGAACTGGTATGTTTTATCGGATGAAATCGGGATTTTTTTTTTTTTTGATCGAAAAGTTTTGGCGTGCCATTTATGTCGACTTATATCAAAGCCGACGCATCAAAAATGCAAAATAGGGGACGGGAGCCCGATTCTATAGAGAATTCCGAACACAACCATCCCAAAACATCTTTGTTTTCGACAACGATGAACGGGCCAGTTGTATTCTACGTTTTTGTTGTAATTTAAGCGATTGTCAGAGGCTGGGAGCGGTAATGGCCGCTAAATGTCAAGATGTTAGTACTCCGAACGCCCGTGAGATGTCGTCGTGCGCACATCTTTAGATTATTAGCGTTGACTGAATATTCTAAAGACGGTTCACCCTGGGTTAATTTGTGAGCCGACCAAGTGGGCTTGAAGTGGGCTTGGCGTTGAAAACGGTATCTGTAATACCGACTGAAATTTACTCTTTCAAGCGGCTGCGAGCTGACTCGTGGGGTAAATTCAGATTGATAACAGTAGGAATCTTAGATACTATCAGACACACTGTTTTACTGCACGTGTTTTTTCTCCACTCTATCGACTATGCCGAAAACCTGCACGTAGCAGCTGTGATGTTTTCGGGAAATGTTCTGATACATACAAATTGCATACTCTCGCGACCTTCCACATTAATTCGCAGATTAATAATTAAGGTGACTTAGCTCTGAAAGTTTTCATAAAATTATATGCAGGGGCGAGGGGGGCAAAATGGGCACCATAAAAAACTAACGCTTCAAATAGAGGTTTGAATCAATGGATCTTTGAATTTTTACCGAAAAACGATGGCCTGAACGATGTCGAGTGTTGAACACCCTTACCTGAAACATTTTAGAAAATTGCGGGTAAAATGGGCACCCTAAACATTTTTCGAAATTTTTCAAAATTAAAAAATGTTCTGAATTTGTTTTCGTATTTTTACTTTCGAATACTTTTTACTTTTTTACTTTTTAATTTTTATTTATTTTTTTGCCCATTTTGTCTACCTCTCCCTAAGTTGTCAAGATATAGTAATGTAATTAATGAGATTCAAAATGTTTTTCAATTTTGAAAATGTACGAAAACTCTTTGGGGGTGCCCATTTTGCCCGGTAGGTCCCATTTTGCTCCCCTCGCCCTATTGCGCGGCCGCGTGTCACCCTGCCGCGAGATTCGTCGCTGCATCTCCCCCTGGCCGCGCCCGCCGCCGACTCAATTGTTGCTCGCTTATGCGGCCACTGATATACAATGTGTATGCGACCGTAAATAATGATTTGAAAAAAAATAAAAACTCTACGATCGAAATGAATCAAATTAAATCGATGTAAATTATAATTTTTTAATAGTGAAACGCAATTTCGGTGAGCCCCTGGCGTCAGTATCGAAGTATACAGGAATTGATAAATATTTCACATAATTATAAAGAGACAAGAAGTTCCGAACGCTTTCTCCACAGCATGAAAGCTTTGAGCAACAATGTATGGTCTGCGCCGGGCGCGGCCAGGGCAAATGTAGGGACGAATATCGCGGCTGGGGACACGCTCGCAAATTCAAAAAATTGTTAACGTCGTTTACTGGAAGCTCACTATTGCGAACCAAAAATTGATCACGGAATTAAATAGTGTATATTTTAACGAAAATTTTGAGCTAGCTCAGGTTCACGTGTACCAATCCGTTCCCCAAATCGCATCATTGGACCTTTTTGCAACTGGTGTCCAGGTTTTTGAACATTCTTAAAATTGCACAGCGCTACCATGTTCAGTAATGTTCAGGGAATATTTACGAATGTTTCCAGAATTCTTACACTTTTTTTTCGACAAAAGATGACGAGTTGAAGTTGACGTACGGCAATGAACTCCGAAAAAACTACGCTTTTTAACCATTCGGAGATCATAACGGTTTTCACGATTATTGGTTAGAAATGTATGAATAATCATCAGACGCAGAAAACTTGGCGCTTTACGATCTTTTTTGACTCGATCAATTCTTTTTGTAGAAGTTATGATCACTCAAACAGAGGTGCCAAGCCCTTTTGCGCCGACAGTAGTGATTATTATTATTATTATTTATTATTATGAGGTAGTCCATTAATCTGCGACTTTAAAATTATCTAGTTATACCGACCGGCTGGCATAGTGAATATAGGACGGTGAAAAATCGTTTATATTACAGATTGAACACATCTAGAGGTAGTTATTGATAAAAAATGAAAGATTATTTAAGCAAACTATATGAATAAAAACTTACTATTTAATTTTCTTTTTTCTATTATACAGGGAATTTCACTACTTCTTTTTTTCTGCACAGAAAATGTTATTATTTCAATGTCATGATTATTAAATGTATTTTTGCGTTCGAAAATAAATATTTATGATAATATAAGCACATGGATCACCATAGGTATACCTAGAGCGAAAAAAAAGGTGTCCATATTACGGGAAATGGGGTGTGAAAATGGAATCGGTCGTATAATTGGACCTCTGGATCGCAGAAGAACGTATAAAATTATTTCTGCGCTTCGAGGTGGCCCCTGGCTACTTTGAAATAAACAAATTTTAATTTCAATTCTTCAAACGAACATCCTTATCTGCAATTTGATCACATCTTTTTCGCCTCTCAAACAAATGTTCATCTTTTTTCACTTAAACGCGCTCTTATTTGAAATTTTTACTCTAGATTTGAAGCAATTATGTGTCTAACTCTTCTCAAGCTGGTGAAGTGATTGAAATTCATCTACTATGGAATAAAAAAAAGTATCCATTTTTTTTCAATAATTACACAAACAACGTTTGACTACTTTCAATCGCTCTATCTACGCAAATTTAGGTAATCATAAACTTTGGTAAAACTTTAGGTAAAACAAACTATAAAGTCTTAATACGGCAGTCTGGTTGCGCAGTTCGAAGTGCACATTCCAAAACTGCCGTATAAAATCTCCGTACCGCAGTTTTGATGTACGGTTCGAAGTGCGCAACAGATCGCACCGTAATCTCACTCTCCGTCTACGAATTTCAACCGGCGTCAAAGTGACTTTTCATGCCTATTCCGAAAAAAAGAAAGTATGGGGCGCACCCGTCAACCATTTTTGACTCGAATAATGATTTCAGTACGAGCTAAAGGCTAAAAAAACTTGGTTTACGGGCATGCCACATAATATACTATTACTTCGATTCAACTAACATAAGCCGCGATGATCAACTACGAGCGTTGAATTATCTTCAGCGGCGCTGCGAGTAGAGATTTCAGTGGCGCCTGGCGGCTCTGTGCTGGGCAGATACGTGGCCACCTTTTCTGAAGGTCTAAATTCGGAAAATTCGATGAATTGTCTAACATTAATTTATGTAAATTCGTTTTTAACGAGTCTTAATTGTGCAGTTATCATCTTTTGCAAAGTGCGAGTCGCTTCTCATTATACTCTCGCTCCGATTCACGCGCGAGAGAACCAGGCGGTGGTGCTTCAAAACATTAACAATTTTTTAACCATTCATTCGATTCAAGTGAAACTTTCCAGAAGACCTATTTGGACCTTATCGAGCAGCTTTCTCACTGGAAGTTTTCAGTTGCTCGAAATTCGTTCGACTTCCGAAACGCTTGAAGATATCCATAACTGATTTTTGCAATATCTCGGAAAAAAATTAAAAACTTTCTTTTTAACAACAATATTATTCTTTTTATTTTTTAATCAGTCATGAAACACTATAATATATGATTCCTGCAAATTACGTTCAAAAATTCTAAAAATCGGGTAAGCGAGAGCGAGTTGAAGTCAAAGAGGCGGGAAAAATTCACCTTGGAAAAAATACCTTTTTTGTAATATCCCGAAAACGACAAAAGCTACAACTTTTTTCGAAGCGAAAAAAAATTCGGGATAAAATTTCCTACAAGAATGCATGTTTGAAAATTCGTAATTCGTGATTTCTTTTCTAACTGCTCGGGGGCCAACTCTGGGGAGCGAGAAAAAGTTATATCTCCTTATTGCATCCGTCTCCTCAATTACAATCAAAATGTCCCTCGAATGCTCGCTGACTCGAATCTCGCAGGCGACTGAAGCCTAGGTTGGCCCACTACGCTGGCGTGCAATACAGCTATAGCGCGAGGTATGATTTCTTTTGTTTCTCCAGTTTACACACCGATGACAAGTCTGTAAACATTCTTAAGCCTTGTGAATAACTTATTTGCATACAACTTTTCCGGATCTCTTGATTGCAAGTACCTTAAATCTTGCACCCAGGTATTGTTAGTTAATATTTTATGAACGATTTTCAATGAACAATTGAGTAGCCGAATGCGACAAGAGATATAAATTTGTTTCGCTTCGCAAAAGTGGCCTCTGACCGTTTGTAAAAAAAGTTACAAATTTCGAATCTTGAAGCATGCGTTCCTATAGGAAATTTGATTCCGCATCTTTGTTTCCACGTAAAAAAAAGTTGTGGCTTTCGTCGTTTTAAAAATATTTACAAAAAACGTGTCCGTTGTAAAATTAAAAATTTCCACCGTCTTTCACTTCAACTACTGTTAAATTAACCAAATTTTGGAATTTTTCAACGAAATTTCCAGACATCATGTATTATAGCGTTTGACTATTGACTGAAGAAGAAAACGGGGGATATGACTGTTAACAAAAAAGTTATTGATCATTTTCCGAGACATTGCAAAAATCAGTTATGGATATCTTCAAGCGCATCCGGAGTCGAACAAATTTCGACCAACCGACAACTTTCAGTGAGGAAGTTGTTTATCAAGATGAAAATAAGTTTTCTGGCAAGTTTGGCTTTAATCGAATGAATGGTTAAAAAATTGTTAATGTCTTAATTTACCACCGCTTGGCCTTCTCGCGCTTGGATTACAGCTTCGAAGATACAGAACAGAGAGGTTTCCGTAAATGAATAAAATTAATTAAAATCATTTGATTTATTTACTAACAAGGTTGATTAGATGAATTATCCTCACTTACCTACTTTGCTTCTTATTATCATTATCATCATTATATTCGTGTTGTTGTTCATTTTATTATTATCATCATTATTATTGATATTTTAAAAATTGTTAAACATAATAAAATTAATTAAAACTATTCGATATACTCGCTAACAACGTTAATTATATGAACTATTTTCACTTACCTACTTTGCTTCCTGCAAGCATCAATTCGTCCAGAAATAAATAAAAAAGCGGGTGGCCAGCCATTATGTATAACGTTGATGCAGAATTTCAAACGAACTCATTTGGAAACTGTATCATTATGTTAAGCCGCAAAAATCCTTAATAAACATTGAGTGGCCTAATTTTTCATTCAAACTTTATCTTCTTACTTTGCATTTTTTATAGATGCCTAGGTATAACAGGGGAAAGAGCTTGCCATATATACTTATATATAAATGCATTGAGAAATTTTCATAATTCGAAGAAATGCATAATTTCAAGCAACCGCGGAATCGGAAGGGGTCGTAAAACGTAGAAAGATAAAAAGGACGTGTTTCTTCATTTTCAATCTATAAAAACATAAAAACAAAGAGAGAAACTCGGTAATGGTGAGGATCGGAGAATGAAGAGTTTACGTGGTTTGCCCTATATATTCGTATTGCGAAAACTTCGAAGAATAATAATAACTCGACGTATTATTCAGTGTAAGTCCGAATATGCAGAAGCACAAACTGCATACGCTAGTGTGCGGCGGGCAATTACAATGGAAAAATATTCAAGAGCTGTGAGATGTGACTTTGTGAAGCATACAAGTATAATCTCCCGTTGTCCTCAACAAGCACCTGTAAACTTCACAGCACTTTCCATATTGATCTCCAATCCGCGATGTTCTGGTAATTAATTGAAAACAGGTGTTATATCGGAAACGAAAGGAACGTTTCGAGCGCGTATTTCCGCGATGCCAAAAATATCGAAATTCCTCAATTCCAGAGACAGCCATATATATCTCTTTTGGTAGTGCTTTTGGTCATTTGCATGCTTGTCATTTGCTTCAAATATGTTTTATACAGTGCAAAACATATTTGTTCAAACTAAAGCATTTCTTCTTATCACCTTATTCAATTGCCGCGAAGTTTAACGAATTCGATTTAATGTGTACTTACGCCTCAGTGACTCTTTTTGGAGCCAGTTCGTCGTATTACCATAATGTCTACGTAGGAAGGCACGGGATTGCGTGAAAACGTGTTTCCAGTTCGCATTATTTATCAATTAAAATTAAGTCACTAGCAATCATCTATATTTTTATTTTATTTACTTAATTTCTGTGAGCTACAATGCGACGGAACCGGTAAAAACACGCGCGTGGGGTCGGGGATATTTGCGATTCCTATAACTATCTACTCTAACCGCTCTGACGTATCATCACGAAAGCGGTTTATTCCAGTCGGTAATTGCAACACGGATCCAGCGCGTTTCAGTATTTTTTACTCGCTTCCTGAATATGCCGCTAGAATTACTGAGGGGGCGCTAGCTCGCTGCGAATTTTAGTCGGCTCACAAAGGTCCATAAGGGGAGCTGTCTTTATAATATTCAGTCAACGTTATTAGTAGAGATGATTGGACTACAGGTCGAGTGACGTAGTATCAGGTGTATCAATGTAACAGCGGGCGATATGCCTGAAAATCCGTGGGATTTTCTTCTGAAACCAAATGAATTTTCTGGCTTGCGTCATTGTGCGTAGGCTCGCCTGTTATGCTATATCTGGGTTAGTAAATTACATAATGTATCCCGTTAACATAATTTTTATACAATCGTTCCTTAGGCTAGGTTAGTATGATTAATTTTTCCTGACATATTATTTGATGAGAATATCACAAGATGATTAGCTCTTATTCGATAAAATGCTTTAAACGATTTACATGTATTCTAAGATTCTTTTCATTAACCTTTATCGTGTAGTTAACGTCTGAGTTTACCTCCAGAATAGTATAAGGACCAATCCATTGAGATAATAGCTTCTTCGATCGTCCTCTGCGTACAGTCTTGTCATATAGTAGTACCTTGTCTCCAACCGTGAACCCTTTTTCTGTGGTTCGTCGGTCGTACTCGATCTTTGATTTCTCCTTAGCCTGTTGCAGATTTTCTTTGGCTATAAAATTGCTGGCTCGCAACCTCTCTTGTAATTCTTGAGCGTAGTCGTCGTAGCGATGTCGGTAGTTTCAAAAAAACCGACTATTTTTTTTTTTTTCGAAGAACATTGAAAAATCCTTCGAGTGTCCCTCAAAAATGTCCTTGTTAAAATATGAGCTCTTAATATTGATATTTAGAGGTGGCGATTCTCAATTTTCTATTTCCCATTTAAATAACATGGGAAATTTTTTTTTTTAAATTTGGAATTTTATTGCTCGAAAACAAATCAGTGTAAAGCTATAAACAAAACATAATTTTGTAGGAAATTTTACGCTCTACAAAAAAGGTCTGAACAAAGATTTGCGTAAGGTGAGTCGTTTCGGAGTTATCAGGCCTCAAACATCGAACCGTTCCAAAAAATGATGTTATTGACTTATAAACGCTACAAAACTGACTCATATCACTTAAATACTATTTAATACAATATTTAATACAATAAATACTATTTAATACAATATTTAATACAATAAATACTATTTAAGTGATATGAGTCAGTTTTGTAGCGTTTATAAGTCAATAACATCATTTTTTGGAACGGCTCGATGTTTGAGGCCTGATAACTCCGAAACGACTCACCTTACGCAAATCTTTGTTCAGATCTTTTTTGTAGAGCGTAAAATTTCCTACAAAAATATGTTTTGTTCATAGCTTTACACTGATTCGCTTTCGAGCAATAAAATTCCAAATTTAAAAAAAAAAATTTCCCATGTTATTTAAATGGGAAATAGAAAATTGCGAATCGCCACCTCTAAATATCAATATTAACAGCTCATATTTTAACAAGGTCATTTTTGAGGGACACTCGGAAGATTTTTCAATGTTCTTCGAAAAAAAAAAAAAAATAGTCGGTTTTTTTGAAACACTCTAATGTCCATACACCAACTCAAAGGGTCTGAATCGCGTTGCAGTATGTGGCGTCGTGTTATACGCAAACATAGTATATGGTAACCATTCATCCCAGTTGCTCTGTTCCTCGTTCACGTAATGTCTCAGGTATTCTTCTAACGTTCTGTGTGAACGTTCTAAGGCTCCATTGGACTCAGGATGATATGCCGTCGTCTAGATCTTGTCGATCTTCAACAATTTACAGGTATTTTTAAAAACGTTACTTAAAAAGTTGGTACCTTGATCGGTGAGTATCCTCTGCGGTATTCCGTGTTGGCACACGATCCTGGTTGCGAATTCTTTAGAAACAGCGTTGGCTTCCTGATGGGTATTGCTTTACTATACTTGGTTAGACAGTCTTGAAACGTTAGGATATGTTTGTTTCTTGTTCTGTTTCTGTCAGTGGTCCTACGATGTCTAATGCACATTTCCCCAACGGTTGATTTGGTGTGTCAGTTATGATAATTGGTGCCTTTGTCTTCTAGCTGAGTTTGTTCTGCTGACAATTTTCGCATCTTGAGATGTGTTGTTCAACTTCTTTCCGTAATCCTGGTCAATCATGCTTCAATCGAATTCGTTCTATCGTCCGGTTTACTCCTAGATGGTTTACTCCTCTACTCCCGTGGTACTCATACATGATCCTGTTCCGATCTTCCTCCGAATATTCTTGTTGCGGGTTGTTCGATTCATCCTCTTCTTTCTGCTGACTTCTGGTCACTGAGTACATGCGACTCAAGGCGTCTGCATTGGTATTTGCCTTGCCCGCCTCGTACTCGATCTCATAGTCGTACTCTACCAGCTTCAGTCGCCATCTCATGAGTCGTGATCCTGGATCTTTGACTTCGAATAACCATGTGAGTGGCTTGTGGTCGGTAACTATTTTAAATTTAGTACCATACACATACGGTCTGAAATGATTGACTGCCCAAACTATTGCCAGTAGTTCTTTTTCTGTGGTGCTATAATTGCTTTCTGCCAAGTTCAGAGTTCTACTTGCGTATGCTATCGGCGAATCTGTCCCTACTGCGCCTTGTGATAGTATTTCTCCGATGGCTTTGTCGGATGCGTCTGTTGTCACGATGAACGGTTGCTCGAAATCCGGGTATTGGAGTAGTGGTTCTGTCGTTAATGTCTTCTTCAGATTTTCGAAGGCCTCTTGTTCTCGCGAGGTCCATTGAAATTTTACCTCCTTTTTCAGCAAGTGCGTTAGTGGTTTTGCTAAGTTCGAGAAATTCAGTATGAATCGTCTGTAGTATCCGGCTAAACCCAGAAATCCTGAAAGTTCTTTTATATTTTTTGGGATTGGGAATTCTTCTACTGCTCGTATCTTTTCTGGATCTGCTTTGATACCGTCTCTGGTAATGGCATGTCCCAAAAAGTTGACCTCTTTCCTCAGAAATTCGCACTTGTCTGGTTGTAGCTTCAATGAGTTCTGTTTTAGGCGTTACAGTACATCTTCAAATCGTTTGTTGTTTCTGCAAACTAGGAGCGTGTATGACCATATCGTCAAGATAGACATCACATCTGAGTCCTTGTATCCCTGAAAGTACAGTATTCATCAACCGTTGAAACGTAGCGGGTGCGTTCTTCAGTCCAAAAGGCATACGATTGTATTCGTAATGACCGTGTGGGGTGAAAAGTGCGGTTTTGCACTTATCCTCCTCTTCCATGGGAAGTTGGTAAAATTCTGTACTAAGTCTAATGTAGAGAAATATTTTGCCTTACCCAACTGGTCCAATATTTCGGTGATATTAGGCAGTAGAAAGGAGTCTCCTACTGCGATATCATTCACCTTACGGAAGTCTACTACGACTCTCATCTCCGTTTTTCCCGATGCATCTGCTTTCTTCGGTACCACTAGCAGTGGTGAATTCCATTGACTTTTGCTTGGCCTGACTACACCGTCAGTAAGCATTTTGTTTACCCGCTCGTTTATCTCTTGCTTGTATTTCTTTGGAAGTTTATAAGGTCTTACATTTATTGGTGCGATATCTGAATTCGTTGTAATCTTGTGAGTAGCTGTGTTCGAATGACCTAGGTGGTCTCCTTTCAAATGAAATACGTCGTGAAATCTCTCACAAACATCCAGTAAGCTTTCCTTTTCCTCTCGATTCAAATGAATGGTACGTAGATTATCTCTCAGCTGTTGCATTCTGCTCGCGTTGCTCGGTGTCATTGTCCGACATGCATAAACTTGCGTAGTGCCAGCGTTTTCCTGACCTAGTGCCGTGATTCGCACACTCGGTCGCTTCAATTCTACTTCATAATCGTTAGTGTTCAAAATGCTGACATTGCACTCATTGTCGACTGCGTTGGTGATGCGACTCCCCATGTATACTCCTGGGTGTAACTCGATCACTTCGACAATGCCTTCTGCGTCATCAATTATCTTTGCATAAATTATCTTCTCGCTTCTTGATTCAAGCGAAATGCGAGCTCTTGTGGCTCTCAAGCTCCAAGTTGTTCCGTAGAACTTCGCGTATTTCCCAGATCTAAGCTCGACGTCATGCTTCTCGAGGAAGTCGCCTCCTAAGAGACCGTCTGCTTCTAGTGGAAAATCGTCTTTAAGTGCGTAAACAGGGTGCGATGTGTGCCTACCACCAACCCTTATATTTAATCTGACCTTGCACAACGTCGTAACCGGTGTCCCGCATATACCGTGAGAATCACGTGAATCCGAATGGATCCATGCTACCGAAAAGCGAATATTGGCGAATATGACGTCATTTTAGCGGGCTAACCACTCGTTGCGCTGAACAATCCCTAGGGTGATTTTGGCGCGCGGTCGATGCAACTCGGCAGCCATTGTTGATAGAAGCCGGCTGACTGTCAATACATCGCGGAAGGTAGACATGTGGGGTTATGTTCGTTTATTTTAAGCAAATGATTAATAAGGCGAATAAAAACTACGTGAATAAGCTATGAATATTTATCAAAAATCTATCAATTAGTTTTGAATGATATCTCAATACAATCAAGGAATTAACCTAACCTATAACTAGGAATTAATTAGAGTCAAAAAGTTCATCGAGAACAACTAATTTGAACGAGATTATTAATTGTATTCTAGGGTTGAGGCTTCAATAAATTGAACAAGGTGAGTGAGAAAAACTTTATTGAAGCTTACTAAAAGTTCATTCAATGCATGACGGGGATAATTGTCATGTTGTAACAAATTAGTCCTCGTTACAGTCAGCAGCGCAGTTTAAACCGCCAGTTCTTAGAGTCTTCGAGAAATGCACTACGCCTAGACTGGACATAATGCCTGCGCCTGTAATTTCAAGGTAAGAATTATCATACATTCAATGACAACATTCATTGGCCACAAACATTCGCTAATATTAGCTGTAAAAAAAAATGAGTGCCGTTTAATGGAATTAAGTTATTGAAAAACATGAATATTTGAAAAGTATGAATAACTACGATATCGTGCAATGAACGTGTGATGATTTTTACCTTGAAATTACAGGCGCAGGCATGATGCCCAGTCTAGGCTTTGTGCATTTCTCGAAGACTCCAAGACCTGGCGGTTTATACTGCGCTGCTGACTGTTACGAGGACCAATTCATTACAACATGATACTTATCCTTGTTACGCATTGAATAAACTTTTAGAAAGCTTCAATAAAGTTTTTCTCACTTACCTAGTTCAATTTATTGAAGCCTCAAGCCCAGGAATAATAATTAATAATTTCGCTCGAATTGGTTGTTCTCGATTAACTCTTTGATTCTAATTAATTTGCAGTTTCAGCTGAAGTTAATTCGTTGATTGTATTATGATATCACTTAAAACTGATTATTCACGTAGGTTTTATTCACTTCATTTATCATTTGCTTAAAATAAGCGAACATAACCCCACATGTCTACCTTCCGCGATGTATTGACAGTCAGCCGGCTTCTATCAACAATGGCTGCCGAGTTTTATCGACCGCGCGCCAAAATCACTCTAGGGGTTTTCAGTGCAACGAGTGGTTAACCTGCTAAAAATACGAAATATTCGCTGTCCGGTAACATGGATCCATTCGGTTTCACGTGATTGTCCCGGTATACCTCTGAGCGTGATCACACCGTCTTCAGCCATCACTTCGCCGTCAATTTTTCCGACTTTTACTAAGCTTACCTCAGCTCCTGAATCTAATAGTCCAGGCGTCAGAGGTTTTTTAGAGGAAAAAGTTCGGACCATGCATTTTTTTTTCTACTGCTTTGAATAGAGGTCAATATTGCAATCCCAAAAAATAACTGAGAAATATTCAATGCATAAATTGTTTAAACAAATTGAAGTGACTTTTTATGGTTTTTTGTGAATATCTCGGTAACGGCAATTGCGATTGTTATTTTTTTCCAGTCGTTCCTCATTAAATTATACACAAAAAATGTCGAAACAATTTTTTAATCCACCCAATAGTTGCACTGACAAAAATTTATCGTTGCCACAACCATTTTTTAACTATAAAATTAGGTAGATAAGCGGACCTAAAATAATTTATAGTAAACCTAACCTATCAAAATAGAGTTACCGCAACTAAAATCGACAGTTGAGAGTACCACTCGCGCAACTACTTGAATATAGTAAAGAGTACAATATACCCTAGCAACTGGAAACAAGGTTAGCCTTACCATATCACGTAAGTTGTACTGACCAATGCCAACGGTATAATCAACTAAAAAAAAAGTTCACCGTACCATATAACGTAAGTTGTAGTTACCAATACCGATAGTATGATATACTAGAGTGGTACTATATTCATAACGTAAAAAATAGGTTCGCACAACTTTTCTCTTCAGTCAATACGACTGTACCGGATAGCTCCATTCGTAAACGCATATAGTTACTACCATAGTCGTAACAGTTGTACTTACTGTACAAGATTGATGCGCCAACCATCCGAATTGACGTATTTGCATTGACAATAAAGTAATTGAAAGACTTGTAAGAGTTGCAGTGATAAAACTATTATAGTTGCCATTACCATTTCAACTATAAAAATTGGTAGTTAAACGGACCTAAAATATTTCCTAGTTAACGTTAACAGTCAAGAAGGGTTCGCGAAACAAAGATTTCTAGTAAGGAATACTATTCGCGCAACCATTTGAATACAGTAAGGAGTACAATATACCCCAGCAACTAGAAATAAGGGTTTGCCGTACCATATTACGTAAGTTGTACTTACCAATCCCAACGGTATAATAAACTAAAAATAAGGTTCACCCGTACCACATTGCGTGAGTTGAGTTACCAACCCCAATAGTATGATATACTAGAGTGGTACTATATTCTTAACGTAAAAAATAGGTTCGCACATTTTTTCTCTTCAGTCGGTACGACTGTACCGGATAGCTCCATTCGTAAACGCATATAGTTACTTCTACTAGTCGTAAAAGTTGTACTAACTGTGCAAGATTGATGTGCCAACCATTTGAAATGGCGTATTTTATAATTTTATAAAACCCTATAAAATTTTATCTGACTTTATAAAATTATATAGGATGAAATTTCTTTCAATTTTTTATGATCTTATCTAATTGTATCTGAGCTGATTAAATTTTCTGAAATCATACAAAATCGGGAAGAAAATTCATTTCACATAATTTTATAAATTCAGATCAAACTTTATAAAATTACATAAAATTATATACATATTGATTGGGTTTGATGAAAATTTATCGAAACTTATAGAATTTTATCTGATCATATAAAAATAGTACATTACGATACGACGGCGGTAAAACTTTTTTTTTGACGAGTGTGAGGTTGCAGTACGAGCCGAAGGCGAGGGTTGCAATCACACGAGATCAGAAGAAGTTTTTCCGTCGAGTATTGTACAAAGTTTTACTTCATAATGGTGGATTCAGATGGACGCGGAGACGCAGAGCGCGGTGGCGCGTAACCCTATCGGAGAGACCGTGAAAATCCGCGGAGCAGATTCAAGGCATTTTTATTGGGCGTGAAAATAGGGGTTTTATGCATGCGAAGCGTGCGTATAACGTCCATTATCACACTGAGTGAAATAAACATTTTTTTCCGGGTTGTTATGAAGAAACAATTTTTGTCTACGAATAAACATGCTCATATCGACGCCCGATAAGAATAACAGCACGTTTCAGATTCCGGGTGGAAAAAAGCGCATTTCAGATTCCGGGTGGAAAAAAGCACGTTTCAGATTCCGGGTGAAAAAGAGCACATTTCAGATTCCGGATGGAAAAAAACACGTTTCAGGTTGAGAATGAAAAAGAGCACATTTCAGGTTGACTCGAATACTAGCACGTTTCAGATTCACCCGAAAACTAGCACAATTCAGGTCGAAGCGAATATTAGCAAGTTTTAGGTAGGTTCATTATAAAATTGGAAATTCACAATCATACATAAAAACTCGATTCAATTAATTATTCAATGATAAAATGGAATCGATTTTTTGTGCATAATTATGAATTTCCAATTTCACAATGAACCTACCTGACACTTGCTAATATTCGCTTCGACCTGAATTGTGCTAGTTTTCGAGTAAATCTGAAACGTGCTAGTATTCGAGTCAACCTGGAATGTGCTCTTTTTCATTCTCAACCTGAAACGTGTTCTTTTTCACCCGGAATCTGAAACGTTCTCTTTTCCACCCAGAATCTGAAATGTGCTATTATTCGCATTGGGCGTCGATATGTTGCCTCATCACATATGGCGGCAATCGCATAGTATGAGCATGTTCAGACTGTATTGGGTATAGTGATGGGGCACTGTTTTCACAAGTCAAAACGATTAGGTTCTCTTTTGTAAAAAGTATAATGGTACCATAGCTATCATAGTAGGGCATATACAAAATATCAATGCGTCGATGAAATATCGAATATACGTACCGAGAGAATATGATTAAAGTTAACACAAGTCACAGCCAACTCGGCACACTCCAGGTTTTTCCGTCTGTTTTTTGCGGGCTGGCCATCCACTTTTTCTCCAATTTTTTTCTTGAATTGATGACTCCAAAAAGAAAAAAAAAAAAATGTGGATGGCCAGCCTGAAATGAAAAGACGAAAAACCTGGAGCGTGCCAAGTTGGCTGTGCCTTATGGGTTAACTTTCACCATATCCTCTCAGCGTACATCAAATATGAAATAAAGTAGATCTACGATTATTAATAATTACTTATATGCAGCATATACCTAGATTCATATTTTATACTTATAGATTATTTGCGGACTGAGTCCATATACTTGAAGAATAAATTATGCAATTCAAAGCACAAGTTTGCTTTTCTTTTCAATGAAATATCGTTCATAGATATGAAATATAGAATGAAGTTTAGACAAATCAACGATTATCAATAATTACTAATATGCAGCATTTAGATTTATATTTCATACTTATAGATTATTTGTGGACAGAGTCCATACTTCAAGAATAGATTATGCAATTCAAAGCGCAAGTTTACCTTTCTTTTCAATGAAATATCTTTTTATATTTCATACGTATATAGATTATCTGTGGACAGAGTCCATACTTTAAGAATAGATTATGCAATTCAAAGCACAAGTTTGCTTTTCTTTTTGATAAAACATCGTCTATACTATACATGAAATATAAAAGAAAATTTACATAGAAAAACGATTATCAATAATTCAATATTTATATGCAGGAGATAAATATTCATATGTTATATATTTATACAGATATATCATTTGAGGAATGAGTCCTAAAATTCTACACTATTAAACACGAGAAACAATTATGTAGATCATTTGAATCTGCATAATACATACTTAGAGTCAGTTATTACTCTAATGAAAGATAATGCTGTCACAGCATAAGTTTCCTTCCATATTTTTTCCAATGAAATATAGTTTATAATATGCTATGTGTCAAAGAGAAAATGGGCTACCCACCTCCGCGGGGTGAACCTGACAGTCACAGCTCCGGGCCAAAGTCCAATCGCCACAAATTGGTAGAGACTGTCCTTGTTAAGTTTACCTAATCCGCTGGTTCAAATTTGTGCCGATTGGACTTTGACCTCGAGCTCCACCTGCATCGGGCTTAACTAGGGTACGTTGCCCATTTCCTGTTCTACACACTGTACAAAATATCAAATAAAGTTTATACAGGAAAACGATTAATAATTTTTTTATATTTATACGCAGATATTTGTGTGTCGAATATTTATAGATTATCCATGGACTGACTAAATAAGCAATTTATAACGGGAAAAAACTATGTAGATTCAAATGATCTACGCTGACTCAGTGAGTTAACACTAAAACAATATAGATATTACTCGATAATGCCAGTTGGGCTACTTATTTTATACTTTCAATAATGGTCAAATGCATAATAGTTTTGTACTTCAAGTTTCAAGCTTTGGGCAGAGTATCAAAGAAGACGAGATATAACGCATGACTAATGGAAAAAGGTCGTAAGCAACACTCTTGCGCTCTTTTGCAATTCTTAACCCTTCGCTGACACACCGGTCATTTTGACCCGAACCAATTTCAGTAGAATGCTCACTTTTCCATAATTGAACATTGTCAATCATTTTTTTAAACAATTTAATTTTATATTTTCCGAATTTTATTTTTGCAGACATATTAAGGAATGGTTAAAGTATATCCCTGAATTTTTAAACTGGAATCCGACCAAAGGGTTGTTCATTACAGGTGAAGACAAAGGGTTGACAATTACAGGTACAGAATGAAGCACCATCCGGGTCAAATTGACCCAGTGTGTCAAAATCGTGGCCACAAGAAGGTGTGTCAAGGAAGGGTTAAAGGCAGAAGGGCGTATGTTTTTTTTTCTTCGTCATTCGACTGGAAAATCTTCGAAATGGCTATAGTACATTGTACAACACGAGGGAGAAAATGGGTCATTTCTAGCGAGGGTCAGATGATGTTGCGCGAGTCGGAGTCGAGGGCGCCGAAGGCACGCAAGACAAAGACGAGTGCAACGTCATCACCCGAGCTTGAAATTACTCTTCTCCCCTTGTTGCACGACGTAATTTTTTCAACGAGTGCATGTTAGGCCCTTTTTCATGTACGCACGACGGAAATTGGTAAGAATTTTTGAAATTTCCAATTTTTAAGAATTCTGAAAATTTTTGAGACTTTTGGAAATTATGGAAATATCTAAGAATTTCGGAAATTTTGGGAAATTAAAAAATTTCGAAACATTTGAAAACTTTTGAAACGGTCCTTTTCTTCAAATGAGCGATTTTCTATCCGCTTTACATGCAAGAAAAAGGGCCTATTACATGCACGTGTTGAAAAAAATACGTTAACACTGAAAAGTGAAAAAAAAAAAAAAAATGGCGGCTCTTTTCTTATCAACAGTTTTCCTTTCGAATGTCGGCAAAAAATATACACGCTCTTTTGCCATTTGAATGGACTTTTTCGTCGCTTACAACCTTTTTCCATTAGTCACCTGATATGTATACTGAATACCATGTACTCATAATTTACTAGGTTAGTATAACTATGGCTTCACGAGGATTTATATATATATATATAGGTGTGTACATACCGAGGTATACACAACCCTGCATAAAATACCGGGGATAGGCACGATACAGATTCATATAAATTCGTATACGATCCGGAATCAAAAACCGTATATGTATACAGCTTTTGATTCCAGATCATATACGAATCTACCGTGACAATCACGTGAAACCGAATGGATCCATGCTACCGGACAGCGAATATTGGCGAATATGACGTCATTTTAGCAGGCTAACCATTCGTTGCGCTGAACAATCCCTAGGGTGATTTTGGCGCGCGGTCGATGCAACTCGGCAGCCATCGTTGATAGAAGCCGGCTGACTGTCAATACATCGCGGAAGGTAGACATGTGGGGTTATGTTCGTTTATTTTGAGCAAATGATTAATAAGGTGAATAAAAACTACGTGAATAAGCTATCAATATTTATCAAAAATCTATCAATTAGTTTTGAATGATATCTTAATACAATCAAGGAATTGGTGGTTCTCGATGAACTCTTTGATTCTAATTAATTTGCAGTTATAGCTTAAGTTAATTCGTTGATTGTACTATGATATTATTTAAAACTGATTGATCGATTTTTGATAAATATCAATAACTTATTCACGTAGGTTTTATTCACTTCATTTATCATTTGCTTAAAATAAGCGAACATAACCCCACATGTCCACCTTCCGCGATGTATTGACAGTCAGCCGGTTTCCAACAACAATGTCCAATAATGGCTGCCGAGTTTCATCGACCGCACGCCAAAATCACCCTAGGGGGTTTCAGTGCAACGAGTGGTTAACCTGCTAAAAATACGAAATATTCGATTTTCGGTAGCATGGATCCATTCGGTTTCACGTAATTCTCACGGTATATGAATCTGTATCGTGCCTATCCGGCATTTTATGCAGGGAAGTTTTATTGACGGGTAGTTTTCCCATTTTTAATCGTAAGGAACATAGAATTCGCCGTTAGACGCAGTGACTATGAGTGTTTCTTTCAGAGGTACCTTTGAATCTAGTTTTATGAATTTATATGAGTGAGTCGCTTCTACTAAGTAGGACTGCACGTGATCAACTCTACTAACTACTTTAAAAATTTGCATAATAATTGCGAAGTCATTTCCACCGGGCTTTGCAAACACTTCTGACTCACACAAAACATGATCAATCTCGCCAAATACTGGTAATTCATCGCCATCAATTTCAAGAACGACTGCACGTTTGTACACAGATCTAGCGAAACTGACAGACTTCACATACTGATATGATTTAAGATTACTGAATTGCTTCGCACTAGTCGAGATTGGATCATGTTTCGTCAATGTTCTGTGCTGAATTTCGACGGTGAATGGGTTTCCTTGCAACAGCATACTATCAAAACGAAGCTGGCTTTTAATGGCCATGGTTCGACAAATGTTCACACGACTAGCTGACACACTCGCAATTTGTTTCATTATTTGATGCTTGGCTTCACAACGCATCGACCAAATATGACGTATTGGACCAATTCTACTCATAACAGTAGTGTATATATGAGAGTTCTGGATCCAGCCTTCTTTACCGGCCATCAGGCAGTAGGTAAGTTACCGACCGGACCGATAAGTTATCGACGATCGGATGGTAACGATTACCGATCTTTGTTACCGATAGTCTGATGGTAACGATTGTGGATTGCCGATCTTTTTATTACCGACAATCGAATGGTTGCGATTTTCCGCCATGCGATGGCGCCACTACCGATCTGTTTCTTGGATCATGGGGACGATGGCCGATCTTTGGTTACCGATAGTCAGATGGTACTGATGTTGAATCATGGTAACGTGAATCATGGATTGGCGATGTTCCGTTACCGGCAATCGAATGGTTGCAATTTGCCACTGGGCGATGGCGCCACTTTTGTTATCGGTAGTCCCGCCGGTAACGATTCTGAATCAAAGATTGCCGATCTTCTGTTACCGACAATCGGATGGCTGCAATTTTTTCCGTCTCGCGATTGCAATTTTCCGCCTTGTGATGGCACCACTTTCGTTATCGGTAGTCCGATGGTAACGATTCTGAATCTGAGATTGTCGATCTTCTGTTACCGACAATCGAATGGCTGCAATTTTTTCGTCTCGCGGTGGCGCCACTACCGATTCGCCTTCGCATCATGGTAACGATTACCGATCTACCGACAATCGATCCATGATGGCCGCTCTGAAATATCTAGTTCTTAGCTTACATATATATGCGAATTATACTAGCTGAAATGCTCAAAGAGTGGCAGGGGGTATGTTATATGCAAGCAGTAACGCGGATCATCCGATAATACAGGGTGTTGCAAAATTCGCGCACCATCTGCATACCAGCGGATTCCTTGCGAAAAATTAGGACGAGTGGCCTTTGCAAAAATGTCCGCGGGGACTTAGTTTTTCCGTAAAAGCACTTAATGACGAACCAATCAGCGTTCGTCTTTAGGAAAGACTGTCTAAAATCCGCATCATCGTCCGCCCCACTACGGATAACAAGACAATCATATGTGGTGTGCCCCGCTCCTCCCGCCGCGCTCGCAGCCACCGTAAGCGCTTAACATTAGACGGGCGAAGCGGGGAACACCACACATTATTGTCTTTTTCTCCGTAGTGGGGTAGACGGCGTTGCAGATTTTAGACAGGCTTTTCTAAAGACGAACGCTGATTGGTTCGTTATTAAGTACTTTTACGGGAAAACTAAGTCCCCGCGGACATTTTTGCAAAGGCCACTCGTCTTAATTTTTCGCTAGGAATCCGCTGGTATGCAGATGGTGCGCGAATTTTGCAACACCCTGTATATGTTTTTTTATTTGGTATTTCTTAAGTCTAACCTATTCTAAAGTAACAATTTTCTTAAAACTAGCCTAAACTATATTTCTTAAGTCTGACATATTCTAAAGTGAAAATTTTTTTTCTTAGAACTAACTTAAGCTATATATTTACAAAGAGGTGGCGATCACGCACCGAGGTTCACGCGTATCTCAAACATACAGGTGTTGCAATAACCGAACGTTATGTAATGAAAATGATATTAACTTACCGAATAATGAGTTGAGGTGTCACCTCGGCATTCCACCACCACCTTCTCCTCCTACTCTCCATCCTTTTTATTAATCTCCTCGTTCTCCCTCTTCTTCTCCTCCACCCGCTCCTCATCATCATCCTTCTCCCCATCCTCGTCATCATTGTTTTCCCCCACGTTATCTTTCTTCTCCTCCTCCGCCTCGCCTCGATTCTCCTCATTGTCATCCTCCTTCTTTTCCTTCTCCTCGTCCCAGTTCTCAACATTTCACACGTTCTCGTCCAACTTCGGTGGTTTTCTCACCCTTATCCACATGGGCTCACCATCATCGTAATACACCTCTATATACCGAGGTATGTGATCCTCGTCGTCACTCGAACTCGCATACCAGGTTTCATAGCCATTATCACCCTCATCGTCGCTATGCAGACGCTCATCCCAAAACTCGGCATCAGACACATCGGCGGGGTTTACAATTTGATTATTCATCTTCACACTTGGTTTACTTGTTTACTTCTGTACACTGCTTCTCTCGGTTGTTTGCGGAATGTCTAAAACTCGGTGCAAACCCCGCTTTATACCCAACTAGAAATCTGAAATACACCCTAATATTGGCAGGGGTTGGCCAATGGTAAACTCGAATAATATTTTTCACGAAAAGGTGCAAACCCCAGGTACAAAACCCCACCCGAACTATGGTTGGAAACGCTTGAATTTTCATGGTATTTGAATGGTGGTGGGGTGGAGGGCGCCTGCATATAAAACCCCAAAGCTCATGGTGGGTGTGAACATTTGCAAGGTGTGGGTTTGAATGCGGAGCTGTAAACTCATTGGCAAAAAAAAAATGGACAACGTCAGGTATATGAATCTTGTCGAGATGATGGAAGATGCATACAAGTTATTGTGTACACTCCCTCCAGGAAAACAGGGTCCGATATACCTGGGATAAAAGCTAATAAATCCCTCCAGGAAATGCGAGTGAAGATATTTTTATTCGCTGGCGTGATATCGCACTTGAAAATGTTCGATTCTTGAACAACATTTTGATGCAATCAAACCCAAGTGTGAGTGAAGAACAGCGACTACAACATATAGTATCACTCCTCCAATCGTGGGTGGTGAAATTTGAACGACACCGTGCGACTATTGTTGGAGGTAATATTGGCGATGATATTCAGAATTGCGTTCGATGGGATGATATGGAAAGTGCCTTCAAGTGCCGTATATACACGGGAGCCGTGACAAATCTTCGACATAAGGATTTGGCGAGATTTTTGGCTGACGCTGAGGTGGTAACGATGCAACGCTTGAAAAATGTGCTACGTGAACAGGGATGTATTAAGGTGAATGTGGGGGTTTCGTGTAAATTTGAGAACGTGAAAAACGATCAGATCAGCTTGGAAGTGAAGAACTTCAATACACGCAACGCTACGATTCTTCCATCAACGAACCTGAAGACCTGGTTCAGCGATAACGTAACAAATGCTCTGCTGACCATGGTGGAGGATTTCGAACAACGAGATTCTGGTTGGAGTATGATTGAGATCATAAATGCAGTGGTCGGCATAAACCGATACGAGCCTCTTCGCGGTGGACTCTCAACATATACAGCGCTACCTGAGGATATTCAGCAAAAAAAGGCGGTGGTCAACGTGCAGAATGATGATGATCGGTGTTTGCTGTGGTCCGTTGCCGCAGCTCTCCACCCCACAGGCGTTAACGCAACCAGACCACACAGCTATCGACGGTATATATCGGAGCTAAATTGTACAGGTATTGAATTCCCAGCGACCCTGCATAGTGTACAGAAATTCGAAAAATTGAACAATTTGAGCATTAATGTATATGGAATCGAACCGGAAAATTTTCAGAGCGAGAAAAAGTCCAAAAATAGTGTAATTACCCCGCTTTATTTGAGTAAGAATATAACTAAGAGCAACACAATCCACCTACTCATGATAGAGAGTAAGAGCGAAATAGAAGATGATGATGATGATGATTTAAATAATTTCAAACCACGATTTCACTTTGCTTGGATTAAGAATCTTTCGCGTTTGATTAGCAAACAATTATCAAGCCATAACGGTGAACAATTTTTGTGCGATAGATGCCTGTTTCACTTTAGCGTGCACGGTGCGTATGAAAGTCACAGGCAAGATTGCATGCGAATGAGTAGAATCTGAATGGAATTTCCAGAGAAAAAAGATTTGGAATTTTCAAATTTTCAGAATAAGGGAACTGTGCCATTCGTTGTTTATGCCGATCTAGAGTGTATATTGAAACCAACCGCAAATGAATCTCAAGAGCATATCCCACACAGTGTCGCCTATTATGTACATTGCTCATATGACGGGACATTATCGGGATATGAGAATAAACGCGGGCCCGATTGTGTTGAATGGTTTATCGGACAGCTTCACGAATTATCCATTAAAGTAGAGTCACGCATAAAAAATATAATTCCAATGGAATCTCTGAATCAGGCACAACGCGATTATCATATGCGCGCGAAAAATTGCCACATCTGTGAGAAGCGATTTTCACCCGAAGAAAAAAGATGTCATGATCACTGCCATTTCACGGGTAAATATCGCGGTGCCGCCCATAATCGGTGTAACTTGAATTTCAGAGAGAAACACACGATTCCGGTAGTGTTTCATAATTTGTCGGGCTATGATTCGCATTTCATAATCAAATCTCTAGCTTCAAATTTTTCGGGTAAAATCACACTATTGCCCATTAATAAGGAAAAGTATATATCATTCACCAAGAGGGTTGATGGCACTATGATGAGCTTGAGATTCATAGATTCGATTCGATTTATGGCCTGCAGCATTGACAAATTAGCATCATACGTGCGCGATGCGGATAAAAAAATAACTTAAAATTTTTACAGTGATCAGGGAAAATTCGATTTGATGATTCGCAAAGGTGTATTCCCCTACGAATACATCGATTCTTGGGAAAAACTCGATGAGCCGGAATTACCCAATGAAAAATATTTTTATTCGAGACTTAACGATTCCCATATTTCCAATGAGGATTATGAACATGCGAAAAATGTTTGGGCCAAGTTTGAGCTGAAAACTCTGGGTGAATATTCCGATTTATACCTGAAAACCGATGTGCTTTTATTGGCCGATATATTTCAAAATTTCCGTGATAGCAGCTTCAAAACGTATAACTTGGATCCTCTGCATTATTACACCGCACTGGGGCTTGCTTTTGATGCTATGTTAAAGCAAACGAAAATTAATCTTCAACTTTTAGACGATCCGGAAATGATATTATTCATCGAAAAAGGTATAAGGGGTGGTGTGGCACAGTGCTCAAATCGCTATGCCAGAGCGAATAATAGATTTATGGATGAAGATTTTGATTCCAGCAAGGTGGAATCATATTTAATGTATTTCGATGTAAACAATCTCTATGGTGCAGCTATGAGTGAGCATTTGCCGAGTGGAGCGTTCGAGTGGGAAAATGATGCCGTTGATGTATTGTCCAATCCGGATAATTCATCAACCGGTTATATTCTAGAGGTAGATTTAGATTACCCCGTAGAGCTGCATAAACAGCATGCGGACTTACCTCTCTGTCCCGAGCATTTCATACCACCAGGTTGTAAAATTAGAAAACTCGCGACAACGCTTCTACCCAAGGAAAAGTATGTTCTGCACTATCGTAATTTAAAACAATGCATTAAATTCGGTTTGAAGCTTGTGAAAGTGCATAGGATTTTAAGGTTCGCACAATCACCATGGTTAAAATCATACATTGACCTGAATACAAATATGCGAAAGCAGTCAAAAAATGAGTTTGAAAAAAATTTCTACAAGCTTATGAATAATGCTGTATTTGGCAAGACCACGGAGAATGTGCGTAACCATAAGACCGTAAAACTAATCACAAAATGGGAGGGTAGGGGTGGTGCGCGTGCTCTCATTGCAAGACCCACATTTCATAGCTGCACCATATTTGATGAAGATATGGTGATTATTGAGCTAAATCGCACCAAGGTATATTTCAATAAGCCAATATACATCGGCGCAGCGATTCTCGATCTTTCGAAAATCTTCTTATACAACTTCCACTATGATTATGTAAAAAATAATTTTTCAACTAGTGAAGCAAAATTAATGTATACCGATACTGATAGTCTGATATATAAATTTACCGTACCAAACATCTATGAAATCATTAGACGCGATGTCGTTACAATGTTCGATACATCGGACTATCCACCAGATAATGTCCATGGTATTCGACTAATGAATAAAAAACGCCTTGGTCTGATGAAGAATGAGAATAACGGGAAAATCATGACCGAATTTATCGGTCTGCGTGCAAAACTCTACACGTTTAGAACTCGTGGTGATACCGATAAGAAACGTGCAAAGGGCGTGAAGGGTTCCACATTGAAATCTATCACGTTTGATGATTACAAGCGATGTCTTATTGACCATCAAAGTTTAGTTGAGAAACAGTGTATGATAAGAAGTAGTCGATATGCGGTTAGCACTATTGTACAGAATAAGTTAGCTCTAAGCTGGTGTGATGATAAGCGGAAATTGATACCCGGTAAAACCGATACTTTACCCTGGGGTTATCAAGATTCCGCAAACTAGTAAATGTCTTCAAATATTTGAAAAGAGTTTTCTCACATTTTCTCACATTTTCTAAAACAGAATAAAATAATTTCCCATCTACTTTGCATGTAAATGTGAGAAAATGTGAGAAAATGTGAGATAATGTGAGAAAATGTGAGATGATGTGTGGAAATGTGAGAAAAAATGTGGGAAATATTTCTTTCCCTCGATGATCACGCAAACTAGCATTAAGATTGAGGAGGGTTGAGGAACAAATGTAAATATGTTGATAATAAATTTATTCATAAAATTATATTACATATCCGATTTATTTATCCAACTATTATGTGAATTGCCGAATCCCAACCATTTTACATAGAGTTGATCACCACGCCTCCGCAAGACCTTTTCTACAAGATAGCCTTCGGGATATTGCACCCTGCTGAGCTCCTCCTCGTAAAAACCGCCCTCGATGGGTTGGTTCAGGTAGTCGATGAGTTTGTATGTTGGAGGGTTGGTATTTTTTACGGCATCAACTGTAAATATTTCCGTTGTCCAATTCGGCGTATACCCCTTTTCGAACACATTTTTATATTTGCTAATGCGAACTTTATCGCCAACCTTAAATTTGCGTTTTCGTTCGCTTCTTTTGATTTGACGCGGCTTATACACACGTCGATATATCTGTTTTTCATTTGCTATAGTTACATCTTTCGGCTTCATTCCAATCGTACGGTGTTTGGTGGTATTATACGATGCGATCAAATCTGGTAGAATGTTAATCCATATATGAGAACCTTGAAGAGTAAATTGCTTCCACATTTTATTCTTCAGTGTTCGATTGAAGCGTTCGCATATCGATGCCTTCAAGTTGCTGAATGTCGAGTACATGTTGATCCCATTATGCTTCATAAGAGTTTCAAATTCTTTGTTGTAAAATTCCTTGCCCTGATCAACGTGTAGATGTTTCGGTATGCGACCTAGAGTTAGCACAGATTTCATTGCCGCTGTCGCGTCTTTGGCATTTTTACTCTTGATCGGTACGGCCCACGCGAATTTTGAAAATATATCAATCACCGTGGGCAAAAATTTTGAGCCCTTGTTGACGGATGAATATGCGGCCATATCGACAAGATCAGCCTGCCAGGTCTCATCCAAACCGCGAATATCGACATAGCGTCGGGGATAATTACGTCGAGCGGGTCTATGAAGTTCACTCGCTATTACCGCCTTCATCCTTCCTAATGTTTAGTGTATTTATTCTGTTTGCTGTTCAACGAGTTGGTCGGAATGGGAATTCCTGGATGTAGTGTTGGCTGAGCTTTTCAACGTTATTCTCCACTATTTCCAACCGCTTATCCAGCGATTCACAATCACCCTTCAGCGCTTCAATCCTTTCTTTTGCCTGGATCCAAATACGTTGGTCTTCTTCAAAACTTTCACTGTGCTCCCGATCCATGCGGGCATTGGTTTAGATTTAAGAGCTTCGAGAGCCTGCTGCATGGATTGCTCGAATGTCTCTTTTATGGATCGTTCAAGAGCGATATATGATTGCTGTGTAATATCCTCAAGACTTTGCAGAGAAACAGCATCGGTTGGTTCCTGTGGATGTGCGATATTACACAATCGATTATTGTCTATGTCGTACTGGTTATCGATGGTAGTTTTAAACCCAACACCGGGAGGTCCACGACTACACACACTTTTGATTTTTCTGCTAGCGAACCGACGACCGAATATGTCTATGCTCATTGTTGAATGATCTAGCTCGATTCGGAGCGAATTCCTCGAAGTAGTCCGTTATGACTGAACACTTCAAGATCAGATCCTACGGCAGCCAGCCGAATCTCCAGAATTTCCTTCTTCACCGTTAGCGCATCAATCTCTTCTGTCATAAGAGCCTGAATGTGTTGATTTCCATCGAAATTGTTGGTATGCTCTCGATCTAGTCGTGCGGTAAGTTGAGATTCAAACTCGCGAAGTGCTTGTAGCGTGGAGTTTGCAAATGTTTTTTCCATAGAATACTCGAGGACACTCAAGGCTCGCCATGTAATATCTTCGAAACTTTTCAGAGAAACGACGTCGTTAGGTTCCTGTGGATCGGCTATATTACATAATCGTTTGCCGTCTAGATCGTACTAATTATCGGCGGTGAATTTGAATCCAGCACCCGGAAGGCCTCGAATCACACTTTTTTCAAAGCCGTTGCTCGTCAGCTGTCGTCCAAATATGTCTATGCTCATTGTTCAACGATCCATGACCGAATGATCATTCTATGATTAATCTCATGCTAATAAATGATTCCCGCCTCGCGTAGCTCCTCAATAATGGAGGATATTTCATTGGTATGGCTAGTATTGCCGGCTGCTTGGGATACCATGAGTAGTCGAAGACGATCAACGAGCTCATTAGGATCATCCCAATAAACATAATCCATGCTTTGCCCCTGCGCAATTTTATGGGTGGGTAATAAACCTCTACCGGATCTTTCTCGGGGTTTTTCCACCGGCGGGTCGATGTATGGGCCAATGAAATCTCTATACTTCGAACTTTTTTCCCGATCATGATGGGGACTTTTTTCGGCTTTGTAATATTTCCGATATGCATTCGTTTTCTTTACGATTTTGATATAATTCAATTTGTCGCTTTTATTTACAATCGAGGGATCGGGAAACTTTTTGAATAACAATTCAAGCGATCCCGGCGTGTTCTCATAGCTCTTATCGTCTACATGTATCTGATTTTCGCCAAATACGATATCCGAATCGCCGATCTTCATTCCACCGACTAGCTTTCGAACACCATATTTCGTGTCCAAGTTCTTGCGCTCTCTGGATGAGGTAAACATGCTCAAATAGCGCGCCGTCTTGACCACTTTTCTCGATACCGATGTGCTTGTAGAAGCGACTGCAAACGCACCATCCCGGTTGTAATCATCGTCATCATCATGAGCATCATCTGTATCACCCACAACGGCGATGGCTGTAACATTGTCTCCAATAGCAACGTTAGCTACCCGGCTCTCCTCAACCGCACTTCTATATGCATCATTATCATCATCATCATCATAATCATCATTATCTTCATCATCATCAGAAGCATTCTCATAATCTTCTGTTTTCACAAAATCTTCCGATTTCTCTGTCTTAACCGAACCCCCGGGCTTCGTTTTCACTTCTCGCTTCATTAGTAGCCGCTGCTGCTGCTTCGATGAATCTACCAACTTGTGCAGTGGTGTGACCAGAGGTTTGGAGATTTCACTAATAGCCTGCTCACTTGTGTCTTTCCCCATTTTGATCATTTTGTGTTTACGTCGAATGATGTCGCTAGCCCTTGCTATTTCTCGCAGCACATCGATTTGCTTACGTATCTTGGAGCTCTCCATGCTGCCAGTTTGATCGATGTGCTGTGACTGTATGCGGTTTATTGATGATTCAGACTCATAAAGCAGTCGAAACCTCTCCTATATCGTCCAGCGATAATCTCGCTGTCTTTGTCGGTGGTTACAAAACTATATCTACCGTCATTCCAACATGCTAAGCACAAATCTTTGAATTGTTGATAGGTCATATCGGTGTTCACGTGATCAGCGTAGATGTGTTTCAAATTCATCTCATCTTGACGAAAAAGAACCAGCAAGTTTGCATTATCACGCGCCAAATGTTTCGGTATTCGAGCATATGTTTGACAAAGATAAAAACTATCGACATCTCTGTGCCGCCCCATGCCAAAATAGGCTCTGATATTACCCTGCTTCTCACAGGCCACGTCATCGAAAATCATAATCGAGTTGGGGTGCGCATCTTTCGGCTCTACAACCTCCTTGTGCTCATCAAACGGAAAATAACCCATCCCCTCGACCGGTTCCAACAACCTCTTCAAGAACTCATACTTGGGCTGATTGAGGGATTTTGAATAGACGTACACATTCTCAAATCGAAGGCCATTAGCGTGGGTGAGTAGTGTGAGGAGAGCATTAGTTTTACCGCAATTCGAAGGCCCGCAAAAGACAGCCCTTACACTATTTGGTAGTAGGGCTCCGTGTCGTTTCCCCTTCTTCTTTTTTCGCTCGACCAATTTATCGAAATTGGCAATGGGTAGTTTAATTGTTCGATCCGGAAATTTCATGATGCTTGGCAAACGTCGCAATGCAAACTAATATATTCATGCATAAAATACGTGCTTTTATAGAATTCATGTTAGTTCATGGTCGACCATGGTTGGACACACACGTAGACAAAGGCGTGGTTGTGGATTAATAAATAAAATCATCAACAATCTCCCCGTCGAATTACATGTTCCTGGTTATCAGTACTGCGGACCTGGCACGAAATTGGCAAAGAGGTTAGCTCGTAGTGATCGAGGCATCAATGCTCTAGACGCTGCATGCAAACAGCACGATATCGCATACTCCAAGAATCACGATAATATCGCGGAACGTCATAAGGCTGATAAAGTGCTTGCCGAGAGGGCTTGGAATCGGGTTTTGGCTAAAGACGCAAGTGCAGCCGAAAAAGCTGTCGCCTGGGTGGTCACCAATACCATGAAAGCAAAATCCAAACTGGGTATGGGTATGAAGAGGGTCAAGACACAGGCATCGCTCAAGAACAAGAAAAGGACATTGAAATTTATTATACAGGCAGCAAAGAAATCCATGAAGCCTGGTTCCAAAGCTATTGAGTCCGCTCTAGCTGGTGCCCGTTCGGCCATGTCGAATGGAAAAGTGCACGTGCCTCGTATTTTACCCGTCCCTAAGAAAACTGGTGGTTTATTACCGTTTCTTATCCCAATATTTGCAGCCCTTAGCGCTTCAGGTGCTTTAGCGGGCGGTGCTGCGGGCATAGCGAAGGTTGTCAATGAAGCTAATTCAAACAAACATCAGTTACAAGAATCCAAGCGACACAACGCAACAATGGAGGCGATTGCTTTAGGAAAGGGCTTATACCTGAAACCGTATGAGAAGGGTATGGGGTTGTATTTGAAGCCAGAAAAAAACTAATAAAGCTACGACGCCGAGCCCTCACAGATGCCGATTTGCTCAACTATGCAAGAGCTTTGAAAATTCCACATTTTCGTGGTGTTTTTATGCGAAATGATTTACCCTGCTCAGGGCCTAGAAAGCGTGAGTCTGCGATCATAAATCTTGATGATAAAGACGGTCCAGGGACGCATTGGGTTGCATACACAAAAAACGGCAACGATGCGGTGTATTTCGACAGTTTTGGTGATTTACAGCCGCCTAGAGATCTCATGAAATATCTCGGTGTTGGTAGCGTAAAATATAATCATAAGAGATATCAAGAATATAAGACAGTAATTTGCGGTCACTTGTGCCTCAAGTTTCTCAGTGGACAACTATAAAATGTATGCGTATTGTTGATGTGGTATTAGTCATGGCTGATTCGTTCACGTTGACACTCTCCGGGGAATCGTCGGTCTTGAGGACTCAATATTTTCCCCCTATTGAGCTATCACCGACAAAGACGTATGTTCTCGGACTGATAGAGCTCTTGACATTCAACGCAATACCCAATATAGATGAGGGGTGTAATAAGTTTTATGCGTCGCCCAACACAATAATTACCATACCCACTGGGAGCTATGAAATTGAAGATATCGCAAATTATTTGAAAAGAGCATGACCTGATGATATAAAATTTAGTCTAAAAGCTAATAACAATGAGCTACTCAGCGAAATCAGATGCAATCAACAGATAGACTTTCACCCAAAAGATTCCATTGGTCATTTGCTCGGTTTCACCCCCGATGTTCTCCAAGGTGGTATTACCCACAAATCCAAGTTACCCGTTCGCATACTCAAAGTCAACGCTTTGCGGGTTGAGTGTAATATTACCACGGGTGCATATATCAACGAGCATCAAGTACATACGATTCATCAATTTTTCCCAACCGTACCACCCGGATATAAGATCGTGGAAGTGCCGACAAATGTCATTTACCATCCAATCACCGTACGGTCAATACATGATATACAGTTGAGAATAGTCGATCAGGACGGGAAATTGGTCAATTTTCGTGGTGAAACTGTAACTATACGATTACACGTGAAATCTTTGAGATAATATGGGAATTGTGTTTGAGGGGGCAAGAAAATCTGGTAGTAGTTATAAAAGCTCGATAACATGCCCAAGCATCATCAGTCATCGTGCAGCTCCGATTCGGATGACACATCAGAACGCTCAGTTTCTCCAGAGCCTAGGACTTCGACTTCGTTGTGGTGGAAAATAAGAATTCGTTGCTATATCTGCATATGCCCGGCACGAGAATGATAAAAATCCAAACACCTGTGACCTTCGACGAGTCGATTGCCCACTGTGAAATACATGCACATCAACCATATGCCGCGTCTACATTCAAAAATGATGATGAGATCCGCATAGCTGTGCAGAATCAAGATGCGTGTGTATTACCTAGCAAAAGTTCGCTCTACATCTATGGCCGGATTACAAAATCAGATGGCAGCCTTGTTGGTGAGAGCACTCATTTGGTCAATATGGCTGTGTGTCACATGTTTAGCGAGATTCGTTACGAGCTGAATGGTCATGAGATTGACCAGAATAAGAATGTCGGCATCACGAGTATTATGAAGGGGTACTTATCACTCACCCCAGGACAACGACATCTCCTGGAGAACACCGGCTGGTTGGAGGATAATAATAAGCTAACCAACGCCGATGGGTACTTTGATGTTGTTATACCACTGACTTTTCTACTCGGATTTGCCGAGGATTATAATCGAATAATCGTCAATGCAAAGCATGAGCTGATTTTGACCCGATCGAACAATGATATAAGTGCCATTTATCAAACCACCGTGGAGGGAATCAAAATTTCGCTCGAAAAAATTGAATGGTTATTATTACCATACATCAGACTGTCGGATCCTGCAAAGATCAAAATGCTCAATTATATAGCCAAAGATCCAGCTGTATCTATGAGTTTCCGCTCGTGGGAAATGTACGAGTACCCGATGCTGCCTGCAACAACGAGACATGTATGGGTTGTCAAGACATCTACACATCCAGAGAAGCCAAGACACGTCATACTAGGATTCCAAACCGCAAGACGAAAGGATCCGAAGAAAAATGCCAGTCAATTCGATCATTGTATGATTAGAGATGTAAAACTTTTTCTAAACTCGCAATGCTATCCCTATGGAAATTTGAATCTTGATATTGCTCACAATGAATACGCTATTCTCTACAATATGTACACTAACTTTCAAATTTCATACTATGATAAAGAATCCGAGCCTCTTTTGTCGAAAAATGATTTTTTAAACACAGCTCCACTCATTACGATAGACTGTTCCAAGCAAAATGAGTCGTTGAAGAGTGGTCCGGTGGATATTCGTTTAGAATTTGAAACTAGTCTCGCATTCCCGGCAAATACTTCAGCCTACTGTATGATTATACATGATCGCATTGTTGAATACAATCCAATCAGTGGCACCGTCAAAAAATGAGCTACATTTTGAGGATTCATCATGCTTGAGAACTATGGATTAAGCTTATTTTAAATAACTGAAGGAACAATAAATAAATAAATAAATGTAATTGCAAATTCCTTGTTATTTATTCAACCCTAACCCATTCCCATGTGTGTGTGTGTGTGTGTGTGCGTGCGTGCGTGCGTGCGTGCACTCTTCTTCTCTAGAGCCTTTCCATCTCTCGCAGGCAGGAACACGATATATTCGTTGGCAATCGTAGCGATGATTCTGCAACCAAATTTCGTTTTCACAAGCCTCAGTTTTGTGATGTCGTACTTCTGTCCAATCTCCAGCTCTGACATCTTTTTCATCTGCATATCATTGTCCATACGGCTAGTGCTGTTCAGGCTGCTGAAGTCCATCTGCAGGGAGGTGAATATTACGGACTTAGTTTTTATATATTATAATTGAATATGATTATCATGTAATAGGATTCTTACCTTGCTCGAGAGAGTTTGCGGGTTCGAATATACGTGGAAGATGCGTTAATGGCGAGAATTCTAGACGTACGAATGCGGCTCCCTGCGAGCTCTGGACTTTTAAGCCATCATCCCCCGCCCTCGAGACATGTGGGGAGGGTTTTCTATGGCCCTCCTCCAAATACCAGTTTTTCAACCGTTGAACGTTCTCGAAGGCGCAATGGTAGCCTCTCGGTACATCGCCATGACAGTCTCCATGCCAATGAAATACATGCGATTCCAATCGTAGTATTCGAAAATTCGGACACCCCAGCTCATCCAAATCAATCACCGCTTTTGAGTCGTCATTGAGGATTTTTTCAATCCAACGATTCTTCTCCAATCCCTCCACATAAATGCAACTCGCATCTTGCACAACTTCTCTCACGGTTTTCTTCGCATCTCTATACGGCGTTTCCCCAGCAATCCAGGGTATTCCATGATGATGCCATGTCAGCCACATATTAGGATTTCTGTACTCGCTTGAGAGAGTCACGCAGGAGCATGGTGCTTTGAAGAGGATCCGTGTACCAGCCTGTCTATATTTCTCATGCCCGTGAATGCTTATTGCGGCCAGCTCTTTTATCACAAATTTATCACTGAATCGCCCAAACCCTTGTACATCCAATATTAGCTCCATATTAACAGCTACGCGTGCGGTCTCAGGCAAAGCCGAAAATTGACTGAGCTGCTGATTTATTGCGTGGAATCGGTATGCATGCAGGTGTGCAGACGGTATCGCGTGAACGAATGTGGAAAACCCATTTTCTTATTGCAATGTTTATGGTAGACTGATTTTATCTGCATGATATGTATGAATTAGTGGTTGTGCACCGACCACTTGCAGATTAACAAAATTCTAGCGCTCTTGAGCGGCCAAAATCATGCTGATTTATTGCGTGGGATCGGTATGCATGCAGCTGTGCAAGCAGTACCGTGTGAACGAATGCGGAAAACCCATATTTTTTTATTGCCATCTTCATCTTTGGCTGATCTTATCTTAGAGCAGCGGAAATCACATTGATTTATTGGTCGAGTCTTGAGACTAACCGATTTTATGGTGTAGGAGGATGTCTTGAGAGCTGTTCTCTGGTTGGTTGGGCCTCATTTTATTTCGGGGGTGGTGTGCGGCCAATAGGATGCAACCCAACTCTCCCCCGCCCCGTTTCCAGTTCGAAAAGATCGGTGAATAGCGAAAGTTCATAGAATCCGAAACAGTTTGAAAAGATCGGTGAATAGTGAAAGTTCATAGAATCCGAAACAGTTTGAAAAGATCGGTGAATAGCGAAAGTTCATAGAATCGGAGTAAAGCATCAAGAAGAAGAAGAAGAAGAAGAATTTCCGAAACTAAACGCGTGGGAGAAAAAAAATAAAATAAGGTATGTTGTTGGTATTGAATACACAAATTTTAACGGATTCTAATACAAGAATGTGTGATAAATCCAGATGAATCCAACTCACGGAAGAGTTGCACAGCGGGCAGCGCAACTGCGGCGAAGGGCCGAGTTGAGGGCGCGATTCCTTCAGAACGCGCAGGTGGTGCTGCGTTTTTTGCGCGACAGTCATGTGGATGAGAACTTCATCAATGAAACCGCGGGCGTGCACTACGAAATGATCGGAAAAATCACGCGGCAGTATCAAATTAATGATCATTGGGCGATGCATGCGGCCACTACTGAAAATGCCACAGCGTCGCCCATTCAATGCTTGGATATTTCATCTTCCGTGCGGGAAGAAATGGATCGATTGTCGGTAGATCGGTAATCGTTACCATGGTGCGAAGGCGAATCGGTAGTGGCGCCACCGCGAGACGAAAAAATTGCAGCCATCCGATTGTCGGTAACAGAAGATCGACAATCTCAGATTCAGAATCGTTACCATCGGACTACCGATAACGAAAGTGGTGCCATCACAAGGCGGAAAATTGCAATCGCGAGACGGAAAAAATTGCAGCCATCCGATTGTCGGTAACAGAAGATCGGCAATCTTTGATTCAGAATCGTTACCGGCGGGACTACCGATAACGAAAGTGGCGCCATCGCCCAGTGGCAAATCGCAACCATTCGATTGCCGGTAACGGAACATCGCCAATCCATGATTCACGTTACCATGATTCAACATCAGTACCATCTGACTATCGGTAACCAAAGATCGGCCATCGTTACCATCATCCAAGAAATAGATCGGTAGTGGCGCCATCGCATGGCGGAAAATCGCAACCATTCGATTGTCGGTAACAAAAAGATCGGCAATCCACAATCGTTACCATCAGACTATCGGTAACAAAGATCGGTAATCGTTACCATCCGATCGTCGATAACTTATCGGCGCGGTCGGTAACTTACCTACTGCCTGATGGCCGGTAAAGAAGGCTGGATCCAGAACTCTCATATACCGTGAGAATCACGTGAATCCGAATGGATCCATGCTACCGAAAAGCGAATATTGGCGAATATGACGTCATTTTAGCGGGCTAACCATTCGTTGCGCTGAACAATCCCTAGGGTGATTTTGGCGCGCGGTCGATGCAACTCGGCAGCCATTGTTGATAGAAGCCGGCTGACTGTCAATACATCGCGGAAGGTAGACATGTGGGGTTATGTTCGTTTATTTTAAGCAAATGATTAATAAGGTGAATAAAAACTACGTGAATAAGCTATGAATATTTATCAAAAATCTATTAATTAGTTTTGAATGATATCTTAATACAATCAGGGAATTGGTTGTTCTCGATGAACTCTTTGATTCTAATTAATTTGCAGTTATAGCTTAAGTTAATTCGTTGATTGTACTATGATATTATTCAAAACTGATTGATCGATTCTTGATAAATATCAATAACTTATTCACGTAGGTTTTATTCACTTCATTTATCATTTGCTTAAAATAAGCGAACATAACCCCACATGTCTACCTTCCGCGATGTATTGACAGTCAGCCGGCTTCCAACAACAATGTCCAACAATGGCTGCCGAGTTTCATCGACCGCACGCCAAAATCACCCTAGGGGTTTTCAGTGCAACGAGTGGTTAACCTGCTAAAAATACGAAATATTCGCTTTTCAGTAGCATGGATCCATTCGGTTTCACGTGATTGTCACGGTATACACTACTCATAACTTTTGGATAATGAAGCAGGAAATGATGTTTTGGCTTTAATGTTGTGCCAAATATTTTCAGATACAGCAAATGATGTTCTTCAATCAATGCAGATAGCAAGTGAATGTGGTCAGAAAAAATAAATGGTTGTAAACTTATGACGATAATTTGTCTGAGCAGTTTATATGATTCCCAATGAGCATTATTTTCTTCAGGAATCAAATCACCAATAAGTCATCCTAAGTACATAATGAAGCACTTCATCTCAGATGCTGACAATCTCAATCGGTTTGCCTTCAAGTCATCATGTGAAATTAAAGGAGGCACATTTGCGTTCGATGGAAACTTGAAATATTTGATCCTGGAATTTAATTGTTCCAACGTAAAGTATTTCTTGACTACTATGAAATGACGTAATATTGGCGAACCCTCGTAGATACAAAAACCGTGTAATTCATCGTGCATAGCATCTACTGACCAGTTTTCTGCACAGTGGTAATTTGGCACAGAATTCCAAACACATCGTTCTTTTATACCCGTCAAAGCTACGTTATTTTTGGCTACGTCAGCTTCATAATTCTCCTTTGTTCTTAATTGACTCGTCTTCAACACATAATGACGTCGATGTTTTTTTATCGACCGTACACATTCTGCAAAAATGCTTCGCATCGAAACTCTCCACATACCCAAGCATACTATTGAGACCCAAATTATCCCCCGTTATTAATATCAACTGGAAATAAAGTGTTAAAGTTTTCTTTTTGACTTGGATTTCAATACCCTCTGTTGCAAGTAAATTAAGTTCTTTGATTATTTCTCTGTACATCACATCTTTTCCAAAATGTTTGACATCGTCCGAATGACTAAGCTGTACTAGAAATATTTTATCTACTTGAGATTGAAACTGTGGTGGCAATGAGGGCAAGGTAGCATAAAGAGCAGAAATTTTATGAATTCCATTATGTGATCCTAACGGATTACCCGTTTCAAAGTCGTCTTGGTACAAAAATAATGGGAACGTAATTTGATTTGTTTGTGGTGCTCTTGCTTTCCAAAAATCAGTTTGAACTACATTCCAAATGATATCAGTGTCATCTAGTTTTAAATCACAATAATATTCATAAATATCTTCAAAACAATTTGGCAATTCCAAAAACAATTTTAGTGTATGACTTAACGGTATAAATCGAGAATATATTTTTTTGTTCTCTAATAGACCAGATCTGCTTTTAGTTTCCATATAACCCAGTAGAATCTGCTTAAGTTCAATGTCAATTCCATACAACTGGAACTGTTTTAATTTTTTGTATTCTGTATCGACTCGTGAAAAAACTTTTTGAATATTTTCAATTGCAGTGGATACAATATCTTTGGTTGCTTCAACTGTTATCGAATTTAAAACTAGTTCTATGAGTGAGCAGATGTATTCATCATTCATAAACTCACGTATAGCATGGATAATGCGATGTGTTTGAATGCGAGACAATCTTGAATCGGCATAAAATTTTGAAATGATACTCAATACGTTTCTAATCAATTTATCTTCCGTAGAAGAGCTGTGACAATTACATCTTTACTCACTTCTTGAGAAACATCGAGTGTGGATTCCCTATCTACCTGTAGCTCAATATGATTGTCAACGATAGATTGTTCGATACATTTTGTAGCTTGCTCATGCGTTGATAGATGTCTACGAAAAGATCGTTGGTTGTCATAGGATCGATTGCAGGAAACTTTTGTGCATTTGTATATTTTTACGATACCATGAGAGTTGTGAACATATTTCATGTGTGATATTAATCGTCTAATTTCAATTTTTTCTTCACACACCGTGCACGAAAGCAACATTTTGAAAAAGAGAAGATTCAACTGATAAGAATAGTGCAAATAGACGAGTACATATAAGTAACAAGAATGTCAACAAAACTGAAACCGTCAAGTGCTACACTAGAAGAGTTTCTCCATCGAGACTTTAATATTCATTTAATATTTAATATTTAATTTTCGATTTGTTGCCAGGTTAGATATAAGAGACATGAGAGAAACAAAATGCTTGAATCCTCGATATTGCATGTGAATTGTTGCAAGGAAACTCGAATCGATTCAGGACATGTGCTCAGTCCGTTGTTCAATCTTTTCTGTACGCAGTGTACGCTTGAGTTGAATTTTAAAAGAGGAACAAGCTCAACTGAGCGACTAGTGCGAATCGATGCAGTCCAATAGATACGGTATAGATTGAGTATTTGCCGGAAAAAGATGAGTTGATAAAGCTAAAACCTAGGAATGTTACGTCAGAGAAAACTTTCACCGTTGGGGTCGGATTTTTAAGTACGCTTAGCCTAAATTTGCTCACTTAACGTTCGATTCGTCAGCACGTCAGATATGACAGACTCCACACTTACGAAATGTTTCGGACCCTCAATGTTATATATAAGAGCTGTTGCAAGAAAACCCATACAACTTCTGAGTCAGGGGAGTACTTTGCATTCAATGCGTAGCATATTTTAAAGCACATATCAACAGCACCTACCAAGTTACTTGCAGTATATTTGACCTCGTTGACAACGACATAGATTGCTGCAAAGTTCTTCGGCTCCCCAACAGCTACGATCATTGGCTGGCAAGTTAAGCCATATATGCGAGTAATTTTTCCTTGTGCTTTTCCAGTGCTGTTTCCAAATCGGATATTACCTAACACAGAAATCAGATGTAACCGCCAATTTTATTTATCATCATTATAAAATATTTTGTTGACACATGCGCACATATGGATTTTGTAAAAAAATTTTGTTCGTCAGGAAAAGGACAAGAATGATCACAATAAAAATAGTGATCTGTCCATCTGAACCTCATATTGCAAGTAGTGAAATAAATACCTACAGCAATTTTCAATATAAATCCTTCAGCCTGTTCTTGCGACGATGGTTTCCATTTTTTTGAATTGCCTGTTTTTACCAATGAAGGTCTAAATAAGTATGGCAATTTCAACAGTCCTAGGACCTCGACTGGAATATCAACTGAAATAGTGAATGAGAGAATAAAATAATTGCTGCAGAGCTGCACATTGCCTGAATAACAATAAATGACAGAAGTAAAAAATTCATTAAATTCGATATAGTGGTCAAATCTGATGTTTAAACTCAAATGATTAGATAAATGAGAATCACAGGATTCAGTAATTTCAGTGACTTCAGTTAGGTATCACGTTAAATCTAATTATATACAGGGCGATTCTTTTTGCGCGCACCACCTGGTAAGGGCGGATTCCTTGTGAAATTCTAAGACTAATTTTCCTTTACCAAAAAGTCCTGGGACTAATGGTTCTCGGGCTACAGAAGGTCTTAGTTGACCAATCACAGAGCCTACAGCTGCTCAAGTTAGGGCCGGGTCAAAAGTAATAAAACTAGCAGTGCCCGTGGCGTGTAGATTTTCAGTGAAATAAAAATAAATGATTAAATCTAGTGACAAATTCTTTCACCATATGGCATTTAAGCTACAGGTAATTGTGAGTGTTGACGACATCGTCGCCGGGAGTTGTCTTCGCACAACATACGCTTTCGGTATCTGTGACCGCAGGACGACCGCTACGAGGTTTTGTCCTCTAGGTCCACCACCACGTAGTTTTTGTCCTGCAGGTCCGTCGCTACGTAGTTTTCGTCCTCTAGGTCCACCGCACCGTAGTTTCCGTCCTCCAGGACCACCGCTACGTCGTTTGAGTCCTCCAGGTCGACCGCTACGTAGCTTCCGTCCTGCAAGTCGACCGCTGCGTAGTTTTCGTCCTCTAGGCCCACCGCACCGTAGTTTCCGTCCTCCAGGACCACCCCTCCAGAGTTTCCGTCCTGTAGGTCGACCGCACCGTAGTTTCCGTCCTCCAGGACCACCGCTACGTCGTTTGAGTCCTCCAGGTCGACCGCTACGTAGCTTCCGTCCTGCAAGTCGACCGCTGCGTAGTTTTCGTCCTCTGGGCCCACCGCACCGTAGTTTCCGTCCTCCAGGTCCACCGCTGCGTAGTTTTCGTCATGCAGGTCCGTCGCTACGTAGTTTTCGTCCTCTAAGTCGACCGCACCGTAGTTTCCGTCCTCCAGGACCACCGCTACAGAGTTTCTGTCCTGCAGGTCGACCGCACCGTAGTTTCCGTCATCCAGGTCCACCGCACCGTAGTTTCCAACCTCCGGATCGACCGATTGTAAGTAATTATTGATGAAGAATTGATGTTGTACACACGACGTTGACAATAATTCATGCATCATTATTCAGTAAGTTGTTATAACGCAAGATTTATGATATTCATACCAACGGCTAATGATCAAAATCGGGCAAGATTCAGAAATAATCAAATATCTCTGTGCCGAAAAAAACACGGATTTACAGGAGAGACAAAAAACCGAATCAAAAACTTCTAATTATTTGTTGTCAATTTGAAAATTTTATCGTTTTTTTGTAGATGTAAATGATAATTAAAAGAGAATATTTGAAGTTTAATTTTTAAGTGAATTTCTGAGATACGAGTTAACCCCCAAAAATCGAGTTCGAGGTTACGTAAGAGTACCCTCGATGAGCTCTTTCGCGAATAATTCTTTGTATAAAAACTAGAGGCGATTAATCCTTGGACAGAAACAAGAATTATTGCATAGGCGTACTAATTACTGTACAGAACATACTGTTTCACAATCACGATTTAGAAAAATCGCTATTGTGATTCTTTAATCAGCTGGGAATATCAGGGCTGAAGTGAATGAACCAAAATTACTGTAATTCTCAGATTTATTTGTCGAATAACTCAATAAACAATTCAAAATGCTTAAAGATAATTTTAAAATAATTTTAAAATAATTTTAGCTCATCGAGGGTACTCTTACATAACCTCGAACTCGATTTTTGGGGGTTAATTCGTATCTCAGAAATTCACTCGGAAAATATTCATTTCATTAATTAATTCTTGTTTCTGTCCAGGAATTAATCACCTCTAGTTTTTATACAAAGAATTATTCGCGAAATCGAGGGTACTCTTACGTAACCTCGAACTCGATTTTTGGGGGTTAACTCGTATCTCAGAAATTCACTGAAAAATTAAACTTCAAATATTCTCTTTTAATTATCATTTACATCTACAAAAAAACGATGAAATTTTCAAATTGACAACAAATAATTAGAAGTTTTTGTTTCGGTTTTTTGTCTCTCCTGTAAACCCGTGTTTTTTTCGGCACAGAGATATTTGATTATTTCTGAATCTTGCCCAATTTTTATCATTAGCCGTTGGTATGAATATCATAAATCTTGCATTATAACAACTTACTGAATAATGATGCATGAATTATTGTCAACGTCGTGTGTACAACATCAATAATTACTTACAATCGGTCGATCCGGAGGTTGGAAACTACGGTGCGGTGGACCTAGAGGACGAAAACTACGTAGCGACGGACCTGCAGGACAAAAACTACGTGGTGGTGGACCTAGAGGACAAAACCTCGTAGCGGTCGTCCTGCGGTCACAGATACCGAAAGCGTATGTTGTGCGAAGACAACTCCCGGCGACGATGTCGTCAACACTCACAATTACCTGTAGCTTAAATGCCATATGGTGAAAGAATTTGTCACTAGATTTAATCATTTATTTTTATTTCACTGAAAATCTACACGCCACGGGCACTGCTAGTTTTATTACTTTTGACCCGGCCCTAACTTGAGCAGCTGTAGGCTCTGTGATTGGTCAACTAAGACCTTCTGTAGCCCGAGAACCATTAGTCCCAGGACTTTTTGGTAAAGGAAAATTAGTCTTAGAATTTCACAAGGAATCCGCCCTTACCAGGTGGTGCGCGCAAAAAGAATCGCCCTGTAGAACAAGTGATTACATGCTTTTGATAATAAATTTTCCGAATAAATTTTTCAACTATTTGAATCGTGATTTAAATCAGTATTTGAGATTGAATCCATATCCAAGCATGAAGCAAAATATTAATTCAAGTAATTTCAGCGGTGAGAATATTGGTAACCGCAATTTAATCATCACAGGCCGTATCTGAAACTACTGGCTTACCAAGAATTGACTATGCATACAAACCTTCCAGCTGCAATGGCGGCACGCGTTTACTGTTTGCAAGGTGTATCACGCTTGGTGCTATTTTAGGCCAATTTTTCAAAAAACCCTCTGCGTCACTACACACTTTCGATAATTGAAAGTCTAGTTGTGACTGAAAAACATTGACAAGACTTAGGTATACTGTCAGGATATTATACTTTTACAGGTTTCCGTGGTCAGTATGCGTAAACTTATGATACGATTTAAAAGTGACACGGGCTCTTGGTCTATCAGGAACATGTACCAAACATCAACGGTGAAGCTGAACGGTCCCGAGAACCCACACACATACGCTCACGTGCGTGATGATCATTTGGTGAGGCAGAGTGCTATTGGCAGACGCTCATGCACATGAACGTGCTTATCTGGGTTTTTGAGACCTTTCAGCTGCATTGCGAAGGCTCGGTATTAGATTAGATCGTAAACGAACCGCATATACCAATTTCAATTCAAATTCGAACAATTAAATACCAGAGAAAATGAAAATCGCGCTTGTAAACTATGGTAGTAAATACATTTAACATTTTTAAATTATTAAATTCGAAATATACCAATATGGAACAAAGTTAATGAGATTCAGGGTAGGCAAAAATTAGAACCTGAAGTAGATATTACAAGAACTCACCAATGACGATCCAATTGGTGTAAACATGATTGGATATTCTTGGTAGTACGTGGCAATAGACAGTGTCTTTTCTCTGACGTCATACGTTTTCTCCCATAGAGCTCTTGCCAATTCTATATCTTCTGGAGATATTGTTTGTAATTGCAACAGAATCTTTTCATTGTCTTCGGTATTGTTTAATGGTTTTTGCTGTTCAGCCGGTAAGATGTGTTTTTTTAGGTATTTTTTAGTGTTTGTATATTTGTCCCACAGCTTTCCAGTTGCCTGTTTGGTTGCACGATTGTATGGCACAAAATACATTGGTTTACGCTCGAATTGAAAAGCTTTGTCAATCTCTGAAGCCCAAAAGCCTAATGTTTCTGTCGTTATTCTGGAAGAAAGAAAATCCAATATTACTTGAGAGTTTGTACTGAAAGCTTGACTCAATATTTAAGAATGGGATTGCAATTGATGTACCTGAGAACCTGAGAAACATATAAATACAGTGAAACCTCCCAATAGCGGACACCTTCGGGACCGGATTTCTTGTCCGCTATTCAGAGGTGTCCGTTATTCAGAAAATAGCTCATTTGATATTGCACAAACTGTATTGCGGATAAACATATACATATGTATATACGTACATAAACGTGAAATGTTAGATTGATGCAAGCATTCAAAATACTTTAACGAAGAAAAGAACAACCTTTTTTGCAGTAAAATATATAATAAAATACATATATATATATATTGTAATGTAACTTTTGATTAGTGGGAGGAAATCCCCTAGTTACGTCACTCTTCGGCGATTTTCGATACGGTACGGTAAAACTCTAGGTTGGGCGCCAGATACGTCTTAGTATCAGTTTTTTTTTTTTTTCTTTAACAAAATCTTTACGATATTTTAAATATATAGAAAACCGACGGACGACAACTCAGCCAGCTCAGCTGCGATGCTTTAAGGTAGAGGGGCAGGGTACACCAGTTATAATGCAAAGTAACTTTCAATGAGCCTTACGGCCTTATATTGTGCGATAAAAATTAATTACACTATCGGAACGAAAGGTTCGTCCGAGACAAAAGAACAATAGGAAACACAATTGAATAAGATAGTTTTTCCAGCAAGTAATAGATTAAATAATTTTACAGACTACAAACGGATGAGAAATTCCTAATAGCGATACGGCTCAAGCGATAGGTTGTAATAGTATTTCACGGGAACAAATGTGCGTCAGGCTGCTTCGATATAATGTTAATTAATTATACTCTACTCGTATCACAAAGCGATACTCGATACTCGGAAAGAGAAAAGATTCCGTGCTCGACGACACAACCGATCCGGTAGGACGAATTGAATAGTTTTAAAGAAAGCCAAAAGATACGCAATTACGGCGTAAAACAACAATAAGCCTGAGAGATGCTATACTAAAATATACTATACTAAATTAACGTAGACGCGGAGCCACGCGGTCTCCGCGGCTATCTACGCTCGGGTTTTACTCCAGGAAGGTTTGGCAAACAGGATGTTTTAACACATGCAACAATATACAAGATAGAATACAGAATGAAGGAATAGAATTAGAAATAGAGAACCAAATTTTGATAACGATAGGCGTTACTAATTAGAGAAATAAACCTCACACATGCGAGAAAATTTAACTACTAAAATGGCCAGCCACGAGGTTGTTTCGAGAACGATATTACGAGATACGAGACCGCTTGGTCTAACGATATCTCAACAAGATACTATTAAACAAAAGAAACTTCCTCGTGTCTTAACAATAAACAATATTGGCCTTACCTTATCTTTGTTGGCTGCAATAGCACTTAACACAATTTTTTAAATTTAAAATAAACTTCGAGAAGACAATTCGAAAACGGTACGGGAGAAATGCGGGAGCGTCCAGTCACAACTATAGTCGAGCGTAGAGTAGATCGAGTGCTGTACTTAGCTTGACCAGCTAACCTCGGTCTCCAAAAATTAGATGATCCTTATTGGCGATATAGGTCAGGTGACATCTACGCATCCTAATTGGTTTTGGTTTCTCGACGGTAGTTTAGCCGTTTGGTGGTAGCGCGGGGTGTCGGAGGGATCTCCCTTGGCTCTGCCGCTGTTTTTGGTACCCCTCTCCTCACTGCCGTTTTTGGTAACTCCTCGACGCTGGATATATTGAATATCTCGCTCGTCCAATGATTCTGGTGGAGGGTGACGACCTTACAGCTGAGGTCAATTCGCCAGGACCTCCACCAGAGTTGCCGTGCTGAGCAACGAGAGCCTCGATCACGGAAGGAGCTCCTCTGACGGAACGTCTGCACCGGGGGTTTTCATGGCCAACCCGGCCGCGGTAACAGTGGTCGAGACGGTAGGTGGTCCAGTGCTGGTCCAATAATCTGAAGATGGGAGGCTGTGAATGCGTTTCTCACGCGACCTTGTACACCACCCTCAGACATCCAGCCTCGGTAGCGGTAGTTTCGTCGGATGGCGGGAGGACTTCCAGGTGCTTCACGCACATCCCCGTACGCCGTCCATCCGCTGGAGAGCTAAGGTGACCCTCGGTACCGGTAGGATGTGCCTTCTTCGACGCTTTCTTGGCGAATCGAAGAACGCACCTCGTGCGGTACTGGCTTCGCCTCGTCGTGTTTTACATAAATTGTTACGAAATGAAAGTATTAGTTTAGCCTAAAGTTTTCCCTAACTGTTTGCTAATTTCCCAGAGTTTTACCGACCAGACGTTTCGCATTTCCCGACCTTGTGACGGCATTACGAAATGCAACGTTACAATATATATATATAATAAAATAGCAACGATTTTGTTAACGTAACGTACACATCTACGTATGACTATTTTTTACTCGTTAGAACTTAGAAAAATCAACAATTTTTGTTTGTTTCTTCTCGGTTTGTATTTTTTTTCAAAATGCATTTCAACTTGAGATACGAGATTCAGGCCGTCGGCATCTTCTTTATGTAGAAAATAACGTTTTAATTTTCCCACGTGGTCCAAAGCAGTCTCACTTGTAATAACCGGTTCAGGTTCATCTCTTTCCTCATCGTCGTCTTCTGCAACATCAGATATGACTTCATCACTCGCAGATCGGAGTAGTTCACTGATGTTCATGGAGGTATCCTCCGTTTGTAGAAGATCATCAATCCCTGCAAAATCGGCTCTAGCGTCTCCGAATTGCCGCGAGAGTTCAGCTAGCTCAGATTGAGCTTCGTCCACTTCCACGATTGACGTGTTGACCGCATCAGTACCACCCCCGAGAAAGCCTGCTTTTATGAAACAGTTGCGCACGGTTTGCGGTGTGATTTGTTTCACGGCTGACTTGGTCCATAAAACTGCGTCCAAAACCTTAATACTTTTAGAAAGCTCACTCGATGACTGGATGTCATCCGATTTCGCCAGAAGGTGTCTCAAAATTTTCTGCCTATAGTGAACCTTGAAGTTTTTTATGATTCCTTGATCTAACGGCTGACAAGCTGATGTCGTATTTGGAGGCAGAAAAATCAGTTTAACGCTTTCAAGTTTGACATCAGGATGAGACGAAGCGTTGTCCAGAAATAAAAGAGCCTTCCTTTTCTGTCTTCCTATTTTATTGTCGAACGCTAACAGCCATTCCGTCATGAGATCTCTTGTCATCCAGGCTTTTTTGTTAGCGCGCCAGTCAACATTCAACAAGTTGATGTTAACATCCTTAAAGCACCGTGGTTTTGCTGCTTTGCCAATAATCAATGATTGTTCGAAGTCACCTGCCATATTTACACACAACATAATAGTGATTCTATCCTTTGCTAATTTTCCTCCACTACAAGTTTCCCCTTTTAAGCACATTGTTTTGCCCGGCAAGGCCTTGAAAAATAGTCCCGTCTCGTCACAGTTGTAGATATCTCTCTCGTCGTACCCCACACACATATTCGGCAACTTATCAATCCACTCAGACACTATGCTCGCATCTACGGAGCCGGCTTCCCCGCACACATTTCTGTAGGATATGTTGCGTCGGGCTCTAAACTTTTCCAACCACCCATTCGAAGCTTTGAAATCAGTCATTCCCAAGCCAGTCGCTATTTCCAACGCTTTTTCTTGGATGAGTGGCCCAGAACAGGAATCTTGTTAGCTCTCGCTCGGCAAAACCATTCATACGTCAAATTATCGACAGCAAGTCCCTGGGTCTTGGGAAATGATCTCTTACTTTCTAGATTTTTTATTTGCCGCCCACGTTTTTAAAATCTCCGTTTTATTCTTGAGAATGTCACTGATCTGTGTTTTTCCCACATCAAACTTAGAAGCCAAATCGCGAACGCTTAACTTTTCTTCTTGATTAACTTTAATAACCTCGACTTTGTCTTTTATAGTCAACCGTTTCCTTTTTTGCGACATATTGACGGGTACGCATAAAATATGAGACTGATCTGTTCTATGCACTGTCCAAACCACTGCGACCATGTACGTAACGCGGAGGATTGCAGAAAAGCTGCGACCAGTACGAACATGTTTTATTAGCAGGCTCCAGCGCGCGCGACGGCACGTCAACAGCCAAGAGTTCGGAAAAAGATGTAAACAAACTGAAAATTCTGTGAACGTGTCCGTTATTGAGAGGGTTTTTCATGTAAAAATGCATCCCTGACAGTGTCCGCGTCCGTTATTGGGAGGGTCCGTTATTGGGAGGTATGCTCCCCATAAGAGGCAATGCTTTTCTGCCGGGGATTTCTAACTTGTCCGGTATAAAAAGGTGTCCGCTGTTAAGAGGTGTCCGTTAAGGGAGGTTTCACTGTACAACAAATACTCTTGACATTCAAGACAAATAGTGACAGAATACGAAATGTAATGAATTGTGTTATACCTAATGAAAATTAAAACTCTATATAATGAGCGTTTTTTTGAAAACAGAAATCTAATCTCCTACATACGTGCAGTGCAAGTGCTTTCACAAATACAATCAAATATCCTACAAACAATAATTTTTTGTGCAAGTTTTCAGCTGAAAGTTAAAGAAAGTGTTACATACTTCAAATTTTTCTGCATTTCGTGATCAATGATGATGCCAGCTATCTTCTGCCTATCAGGCTCAGTAGACCTTATGGTTTTCAGTAGAGCTTGTCCGGTCACACTCTGGGCCAGTAGCTTCTTTATATGCTAAAATGAGGTCACAAAATTAAAATGAAGATTGTCATAAGCTGTGTACTCCAAAACCACAAAGATATATTTAAATCAGTTCTGAAAATTCTCATAGTCATTGAGACATCGACGTAGCAAGAAAACTATGTACTCATGATAGTGAATTGAAGAATCTTGATGGAATTGAACAATTATTCATAGTTGAACTTGATTCAATTTTAAGAGATATGTTGCTTATTACAAGTAGTGAAAAATATTAGTGACAGTCAATATAGCGCAATGTACAGACACGTGGTAACAATTTTTTCTCCTTTTTTTAAACTAAACTTCCAAAGCATACAAACAGTGTATAACTACCTGTCCATCTGCTCGTCTACAAGTTGTAGATCCTACTGAACTATCCCTCGTCTAACGAAAATTGTCCACGTTACTGTCGAAGGACAATGTCGATGCAGTACCTTGGTACTCTTGCTGCAACTGATCAAAATAATGTACTTTATAAGAAGTCTAGCGAAAAAAATTACTACTATTTTCCACCAATGTTACATACTTGACGAAAAGTACTATTATTTTTATTACGATTTCAGAGTATTTTTCAAATTGAAGTAAATTATAATTGAGTTTGTCGAAAATGGAAAATTGAATTGAATCGGGAAATGGACCATTTGAAAGAGCTTGAAGAACTCTAAAAAGTACTTTCTCATTTTTTTTTTTTTGTTAAATTAATCAACCGAATCTTGGGGCAGTTTTTTTTGCTCTCCTGTAATCATAATGATGGCACTTGCACCGTTCTGCCATGTCACCCTTCTACGATTTAGGGTGAATATTGTACGGATCTTCGCGATTGCATAATTACTTTAATGTATGGCAACCAGCGTCAATGGTTACAAAATACGAAAATACAGTCAACAAACAATATCACTGCTGAGCCTCACCCCAAATTCATTGTTTGTTTGGTTGAATTCCTGACGTTTCCTCAAAAATTTACACCTCGGCCCCAATTTCGGAATTAATTCCTTGACTGCCTCAGAGGGCATTGGTAGAAGAGTTTTCTTGTCTATGTCTTCATCTATCAAAAAAGCGAAATCAGATCAAATTTTTATAATTTTTTCACGGAAGAACGTGAGACGAGGGTCCTCAACAATGGTCGAAATGTTAACGAAGGGATGTTTTTTGTTTTCTTTGTTTACAGACGTACTAGTCATATAAAAATCTAACAATAGTGGAATCCAAGAAAAAATACATTAATGATAAATATTGAGGGGAGGGTATACTCGATTTTTATCGGCCTATCTTTTTTCGCGAATATCTCCGAAACGGAGCCATGAATCGAATTGTCCTTTCGGCAGCCGATGTTTGACGAGTAATGAGTTCGAACTGGTACGTTTTATCGGATGGAATCGGGATTTTTTTTTTTTTGATCAAAAAGTGTGGGCGTATTTCGACTTATATCACAGCCTACGCATCAAAAATACAAAATCGGCCGTTATAGCCCGATTCTATATGGAATTCCGAAGACAATCATCCCAAAACATCTTTGTATTCGACAACGATGAAAGGGCCAGTTGTAATCTACGATTTTGTGGTAATTTTTTGGCGATTGTCAAGGGCTGTGAGCGGCAATGGCCGCTAAATGTCATGATGTTAGTTCTCAGAACGCCCGTGAGATGACGTCGCGCGGCACGTTATTAGATTATTAGTCAGAGATGATTGGACTACAGGTCGAGTGACGTAGTACCAGGTGTATCAATGTAACAGCGTGGCGACATCTCACGGACGTTCTGGGAACCACCACATCATATCAACAGCTCTGAGCGGCCGTTTCCGCTCACAGCCCTTGACAATCGCGAAAATTACCACAAAATCGTTGATTACAACTGGCCCTTTCATCGTTGTCGAATACAAAGATGTTTTGGGATTATTGTCTTCGGAATTTCATACAAAATCGGGCTACGACGGCTGATTTTGCATTTTTGATGCGTAGGCTTTGATACAAGTCGACATAAATGGCACGACAACACTTTTCGATCAAAAAAAAAAAAAAAAACCCCGATTTCATTCGATCAAACGTATCAGTTCGAACTCATTACTCGTCAAACATCGGCTGCCGAAAGGACAAGTCGATTGATAGCCCCGTTTCGGAGATATTCGAGAAAATAGACAGGCCGGTAACAAATCGAGTATACCCCCCCCTTAACAATATTGCGTTTCCAATGCCATAAGATCGTAAGCGGCAGATAATATATCTGAATTCAGTGCGGTTTTAAAATTATCATTATTATTATTATTATTATTATTATTATTATTATTTTTTTTTTTTTTTTTTCAAGCGATTAATCATACGGCTCACTGTCTCGATTGATGTCACGCGAAAACTTGCTTGTCCAACTACAGAGCTCAGAATCGCTTTATCAGTGTCTCGATTCTAAAAACCGTCGGTGGCTGACCGCTCCGCGCTTAGCGCTCGGGGAAGAAGGAAGACTATTCTCAGAGGTCACCCACCACCTAGTTGTGGTTTCGCACAAGAAAAATTTTGGGGTCGCCAATGCCGCGCCGTAGCAATCAGTCTCGGTCGTAAAAATCAAAATTCCAACATAATGCCCCATATTTCGACATATTTAATCGAGATACGAAAGTTTTCGCGTAACTCTAATCGAGACACGGAGCTGTACGAACAGCCACGTTTTTTTTTCTACTTTGGCTATAAAAATGATGTAAACATATGCATAAATTGAATATAAGAATCTAACAGCCGAAGAATTAACTACTTAAATAACGTCGCTCGCGACTTATGGCATTAGACACGTGGTGCTACTAAAACACAATAGTGTTAAAATAAATCTTGTACTTGCCTTTGAAGATCGGGTACAGTTCCTTTAATTCCCAGAGACAAAGTTGATTTTCGACCCAATGGTCAACTTCCACTTCCGACATATTAAATTTTAAAGACGTTTATAGAAAACCGAATATTCATATAAAATCGGAGAGTAGGATCGAACAATAGAAATTGATTGAGCTTCTGCACAGAGACGATATGCAACCGAACGACGAATGCAAAGTGGAGTGTCTCACGACGGGCCCAACACTCTTATAGTTTCGCGGGCTGCTGCGTACGGCTTGCCTATTCGGTTGAGGGCCATCTAGCGCTAGTGTCGCATGATCACATCGCAAAATACAATGCACAACAATACTGAACAAAGCAATATGACGAAGTTCCAATTTTCGCCGAGGGTCTTAGTGAGGTTCACCGATATCCCGTCAACGGAGGAATGGCGATGTTTGATTGGTGGTGCTGTATATTCACGTTTTTCTACGGAATTGAAAGATCATGCCACATGAAGAATATTCCCGATTATTTTTCTTTCAGGAAAACGTTTTGAATTAAATAAACAGGGACCGATTGAGCACAATTTTTTAAACAATTATTCCAATTTTTCTGGAATTACGAAAAAAAAATTATTCAATCGGTCTTCGGTAATCAAAATTGAAACAGTTTCTTATTAGCAACAAAATTCGTTGTAATAAATATTCTTCACGTGGCGAAATCTTTACCAGTTTTCAATCGAAAATCTGTAACCATTTTGGTGAGGTCGGAGTAAGACCTTTATACTCATTGGGAATATCCCACGCAGTGTTGCCAGTCATTAACCCTTTACAGTCACACTACCAAAAAGTATCGGGGCAGTCACACTGGGTCGATTCTACCCAGTCAGATTTCAAAAAACGATTGTGAGCGAACTATCCGTCCGAATTATTTAAAAAAATGCTATACGAGCTTTGAACAGGCTAGATGATGTGCGAAAAATTGTTTTATAAAAATAAACAATGAGAGCATGTTAAAAAAAATTAAGAAAAAGATGAAAATTAGGTGTTAGACATTTGAGCCGAAATTATCGACGGTCGATTCGACCCAGTGTGACTGTGAAGGGTTAATTACATTTTTAATGAAATTACTCATTTAATTACCCATTACTTCGGTAATGAGTAATTAAGCCTCATTGAATTACACATTACTTTGGTAATGTGTTTATCCCTTACAATTTTTAATCTATATTCTATCAAAGTTTACACATATTTATTATGGTTCGGGTATAATTCCGAGCGAAAGCTATCGGCCGCGTCTTTTCTATTAATTGTTTTTGATTATAATTTTTTTTCGTGTATTGCCGAGTAGGTGGAGTGGGTTCGCTAAAAGAAATATGGTTATTCAGCTTGTCATATACAATACACATCTTCCCTCTTCATATAATTCACACGCTGCTAGACATTTTTCAAAATCTGATACGTTTTGTTGTCTGTTCCCGGCGATCGGGTACCTCATGTAAAATTTCCATTTTTTCTGTAATGTACCAGCCAACGCGCTTCGCGCAATAATTATCCAACGGTTGCTTACAAAGTATTTTATGTCATGTCTTTGCAAATGACTGCAGAACTGTCAACAACGTTCATACATTGTCGTAGTGCGTACATAATGCGCACAATGTACGAACGTGTGTTGGAGCGCAGTTCCCAGCAACCTCACGGTATACGTAAGTATAAAGCCCGGTGCCCACTACACCGCGGCGGAGCGCGGCGGACGGCGGAAAACAGTGGTGCATCGTCACTTTTCTGTAGTTTCTTGTAAAAGTGTGCATGATTTTCATAATAAAATACGATGAGTCACTGTTTTCTGCCGTCCGCTGCGCTCCGCTGCGGCGTAGTGGGCGCCGGGCTTAGAAGTCATGCAGTCATGAACCATAACACCACAATCAACTGCGAAAATGAGGATTCAATTTTTTTTTTGTGAGCCTTTGAGATTAATTATAAAAGGTTGGAGTACAGCCTATGTCTGACAAGCGTAAGTGTTTTTTCGACTGAATACGCAGTTAGTAATAACAGCACCACTGTAGATTCATATACCTAGGTATGTAGGTACGAAGGTCATGAATAAAAACATGCGATTCAACCATAATGTTGCTGCTACAAACCGATGATACCATTCTTATTGTCGGACAGAAAGTCCGGGGACAGGCTATTACATTTATTTTCAATATACAAAGTCGTTGAGCATAATACAGTGTTCCATAATACACGTTGGAAAAAACAATACGTCGCTTCATGTTTCTAATGCGAAGTCTCATTCGCTCACAACTTCGGCACGAGTGTGATATATGTGTATGTATAACAGTATAGGAGTCATTCCACGTCAAGGGGGACACCTTTTTGACCACATGTGCTTGAAAATTGTCGTAATTTTTTTTACATATCCTCTGGGTTAAATAAATGGATGAAACATTTTCTTACTCGAAGGGCTCAGAAGCTACAAGGGCTCAAAACTCTTAAGGCCCGTCCCTAGTCGCCCACCTCCTTTTGATACAATGTGACACATTTCGATTATTATCCGAGCCCAGGCGTCGAAAACGCAAAAAAAGGCCAACGTCGCGCGAATTCTATTTCAATTCCGAAAACATACGTCCAAAAAAATTTTCGTTTCGTGCGAAAATAGAGCCTACGTTTGGTTTTTACATTTTTCGAATTCGATTTCCTCGGCGAATAATGTAAAAACTATCTGTAGTCTCCATTTTTGCATAAAACGAATATTTTTGTGGACTCATGTATTCGGAATTGGAATAGAATTCGCGCGACGTTGGCCTTTTTTGCGTTTTCGACACCTGGGCTCGGATAATAATTGAAATGTGTCACATTGTATCAAAAGGACGTGGGCGACTAGGGAGACTAAAATAAACGTAATTCCAGAAAGAATTTTCATTCTATTCTGTAGTTTTTGAATAAATCGAAACTTTCGGTACATGCTCTTTTGGTCGGCCAAGAAGGACTGAAACCTGGCTTTGATAGGCTATAATATTATGACCTAAAGATAGGTGAAGTTGGAATTAGACCATCCATTTCAGTATCACGCTGAACTGCAGCTGAAGCTGGCGGCCAAAAACGAAAATCCAGGAAAGAATTGGGTCTGGGGACCGCTAGACATTAACTGTCAAACGCATACTCGAAAAATTCTGGAAAATTCGGGGATATCGTTGTTCGATCGTAGAACACAATTCCGTTCTAACTTTGGCGTAGCACAATGCGGTTGTTTGTATATAAATTATTAAACAATTGGCTGAAAATTCGGGTACCGCGAACCTTCAGCGACGTAATGGCAACCAAAAGAAAGGTTTCATTCGACTCTAGTAAAAATATTATGAATCACCATTTCGAACGGTAAGGCTGGCCAGAAATTCGGGTACCTCGAACTCTTAGCGGTGTAATGGCAACTAAAAAAAGGTTTCATTCGACTCTAGTAAAAATATTATGAATCACCATTTCAAACGGTAAGGCTGGCCAGAAATTCGGGTACCTCGAACTCTTAGCGGTGTAATGGCAACTAAAAAAAGGTTTCATTCGGCTCTAGTAAAAATATTATGAATCACCATTTCGAACGGTAAGGCTGGCCAGAAATTCGGGTACCTCGAACTCTTAGCGGTGTAATGGCAACTGAAAAAAGGTTTCATTCGACTCTAGTGAAAATAGTATGGAGTACCGTTAGGAACAGCGAGGAAAACCGGGAATTCGGGTACCTCGAACTATCATAGCTGTAAAGGCAACGAAAGAGAATTTTGGTGCAACTAGAAAGTTTATTGCGTGAGCGAACATTACGTATCGTAACACAAACCAGATGACGTAGTGCAGTCAACTATTACTGTTGTTGTGATAACAAATAAAGAATGCCAACATAACCATAACGTTTTAGTACTTTCCTCAACAAAAATAATAGTTAATAGTACTATAAATCTTGTACTTTTCTACCAACATATCCATATTGTGTAACTAGACCATCGGTATATAGTACTGTGAACCATTTTTTAATAATCTCTACTATAAAAGTAGGTGGTCTCTACTATAAAATGTTAACTATGTTGTTATAGTACGCTCAACCAAATCTTTTTTCTCAGTGTATGGTTTGCGACATGGATTTTTATTAGTCCTCGGAGCTGGACCGGATAGCTAGACTCCGAGGTCCCTCCACTCTACAATTGGACAAAAACTGAGAGTAGCAAAGTTGGGCGCCAGGCGGATAACCGCCGCTTACAAAAATCTAAACAAAATTATTATCTACGGGTACCTGAAGCGTCGGCTAGCTGCAGTACCGCGGAGAGGGGTCGGGATCAAATGAAGGATTAGCAGGGCGCTAACAGACGACTCGAGATTTAGAATTTAATAACAAAATAGAATTTATTGAATAGAAAAAAATATGAAATTAACAAATCGTGTACCCGGGGGTACTTCCCCGCGGGTATTAATTGGCTGCAGGTCGTGTAAAGGCGACTTGGCCGCTTTTGCCGAGTTTTACAATAACAAATAAACTACGAGCTTCCACGTAGGAGAGCAATAACAAAAAGAAAATAAAGCAAAATTTAACAACTCGACAAATCTGGTCCTCGGGAGACAATAAATTAGCTAAAACACTAAATACTCTCCACGAGGAGAAAATCACAATAATTTAACAAATAACAAAGTTAGAGCCTACGGCCCGACCTAAATTAAATTAACAAAAACAAAGGCCTCGCGGCTAAAAAAAAAATTGAACTAGGACGTAAGACGTTCCCGATCGTGTATAGGCGACCGGTACGCCCCCGTGAAGCGAAGCCTCACAGTAAAATACAAATATAATTATTTACAATTTTTCAAATTTTTACCTAATTCTAACTTAACCGAACTCTGCGGCTTGCGCGATTAATAATGTAAATAATACTAACGGTCTCAATAACAAATTATGACTCGAGCGCGAAATACAGGCCTTCGGCTAAGCCTCGAGCTTCGTCTCTCCCCGCAGGAGGAAAAGAGAGCGACAGTGACCGACTATCACTATCTCTGTCGCACTCGTGTACGACAGGTACTGACTCAACGAAACTACTAAAATATGCAATAAATTCACGTACAACAAAGACTCGAACTCAAACTTTAAGGCATGGAGACACTGGTGACGGCCTACCTTTCGGAGACCGGCTTAATTCGATTCCCAACGATACTGGATAGCCTCGTGGCTGCACTAAGGCAATATGGCGGACCGCCGTTGCCGGGTTCAAATTAGCGTGGGTGAGAATGGCTAACGCTTACCGTCTTCCAGCCACCTGACAAAGAGCACCTTCTCCCGGCCGTAATTCATCCTCACTTTTTTTTTTCTTTTGGCGTATTCCCTCGGGGATACCTAAGCCTCCTCTCACTCACTCTTAATCTCGCTAACGTACTAAAAAAACAAAACCCGTGGGGTTCGAACGCAAAGAAAAAAATGTAGAAGCAACAATACTTGTCTTAGGTAACGCACGAGTGTTCGAGGCGCTAGTCTAACGCAGTGTGAGAAGACCGCATGGCGCCGGTAATCAGCGCCCTCGTGTTACGGCCAAAAATCGATTATCGCATCGAGCGCGAGATCCCTTAAATATGGCGACCTGTTGTCGCTTCGCGCGTAATTCGAAGTCCACCACGGCGTCATTAGCTCAGTGAATCGGAGGACTACGGGTTGCAGCTTCTTCTTGGTGGCGGGAATCTCTTCCACCACCGATTTCCCTCGACGCAGAGTGCCCTAAGCACTCCCCCGTGTCCTCACTTTCAACGTTGGAGGTAGCCCAGCCGGAACTAGCCTCCAGAGCTTAGGTGGTGTCCGTCGAAAGGATCCAAACACCCGTATCTAGCGTCGTGCGTCCGTCGGGGTGCGTCTCCGTCTGAGTATCTCAACCGTCAGATGGGCCTCGTCTCCCACATGTCAGAGAAAAGTCGGAAAGAAAAACAAAAGAATAAATAATGTGTCACATAGATCTAAGTCGGTCACGGTCGCCTCTCGGAATTTCTGTCCGGCCTCGGGGCCACGCTACTCATTCATACTTTTTCAGACACTCCGTTAAGGTCGTCCAAGGGGTAAGGAGCGCCTAGTAACATGCAATGTTACAGGTTATATATAATCATGTAATGTTATATATAATTATACATAATTATACATAATTATGTAATGGATTATAGTATATAGATCCATCTATAATTATGTATATATATGGCTATTAGGGTGGTCGTTGGAAATTAAATTTTTTCAAGCGCCGCCTAAAAAGTTTCCTTATCGTGTAAAAACATTCGGGCAATTTTTTTATCTCAAAATGAAAAGAACACGTGCCGCAAGATGATCAAAGTTTTTTTTTCATGAATCTGCAGTTTTTTGGAAATGTCTCACGAAATACGCAGATTTGATGACAAACCCACGGAAAAAAAAAATTATTTTTCCGAAAAAAAAATTAAATTTTTTTTTTTCGACTCTCTTTCTTCGAAAAAAATCTTTGACCGTGTTCTTTTTATTATAAAACGAAATATGATTATATATAATCTATATATATACAATTATAACCTTTGGTGCAAAAACCTTTCGCCAAGTCCATTAATGTGTAGATGTCTCCACCAAAAAATAACCATTGTTGGTTGATGATTATCAACATACAAAAGCATTGAAATCAGATACAACTGCCAAGTACCTGTAGAATAATAAAAGTTTGGAATGGAAAAATTTGTTCAAGCTAAATAACGTCGTACTCGTTCGCTCGCTGCGCTCGGTCACTCGATCGGCTTGTGATTATTGGTTGGAGAAATAATTCGGATGCAAAAATTGAAGATGACAACATTCATCGAAAAATATTCATAACGAAAAAATAATTTAAAACAAAATTGCAAAAAAAAATTTGGAGGTAGTGGTAAGTTGGCGGGCCAATGTTTGAATGGCTATCAGATGACATTGACATAGTTCGCAATTGATATTTCATGGTTCTTTTTCTACAAAAGGCCCCCTAAGTACCACTACCTCCAAATTTTTTTTTGGAATTTTGTTTTAAATTATTTTTTCGTTATGAATATTTTTCGATGAATGTTGCCATCTTCAATTTTTGCATCCGAATTATTTCTCCAACCAATAATCACAAGCCGATCGAGTGACCGAGCGCAGCGAGCGAACGAGTACGACGTTATTTAGCTTGAACAAATTTTTCAATTCCAAACTTTTATTATTCTACAGGTACTTGGCAGTTGTATCTGATTTCAATGCTTTTGTATGTTGATAATCATCGACCGACAATGGTTATTTTTTGGTGGAGAGATCTACACATTAATGGACTTGGCGGAAGGTTTTTGCACGAAAGGTGCTTTTTGGGGTTGATATCACTACTTTTTGTAAAATTTTGCTTGACCACCTAATAATTGTGCTCGCTCGCTACGCTCGCTCGGTTGTTTTGTACTATTTCATACCGCCCGAAGTCCCTCGATAAGCAGGAACGTCAACAGCAACGAGCACGCGTGTGCTCATAATTTCCCCCAAGTCTAAAATTTGTAAACTGACGCGTAATGTACTTTCATTGCGTTTACAAATTGTTCCATTACAATAATTCTTTTTACCTACAACATCTAACCCTGCGTGCAGTCCTCCTCCTTTCCTTCTCATCCGGGCCTGGGAGCGGCAAGGCGGAGTTACTTGCACGCAGGGTTATATGTTATTCATCACAACAGTATTTCAAAATTCGAATATTATTATAAGTGGTAACATAAAGCTCGTCAAAGTCTAACTCATATCGTCAACCTCTAATTCGGGTCTGAACAGAAGGTATCAAAATATATAGAACTAAGCCTATTGATGCAAGACTAGCGTAGAGCATAAAATGGAAGTTTACGAAGTCAATCACTTGCATTCTGCTTTCTTTGTTTGACTCTTGCCGTTTCTTGTATCAAATCACACTATCCCGATATTTTGCAACCCCAGCGTTACCTCTCACCATCCTCTCTTCTTATACGGCGACCCGCTACAAAATTAAACAATCCATAAAAAAAGGTTTTTCTCCGAAAATTACATTCATAAATGAAAATACGCTGAGTCTACAATGAATAAATAAATATAAATGAGAATCGCTATCATCTGAGAAAAAGGGAGTCGATCGATCATTTCTTTAATAGCGAATAAGTATTTTTATTCAATTTGTCGTCATAGCACTAATCTGAATTTGAAGAAAGCTTAAGAAAGTCGAACATACAGACACAGGTTGCATACCAAAATCTAACAAATTTTTTGAAATTTGACATTAAATTATGAATATACATTATATACATGGATTGAAAAATTATCCCCACCGAAGGTCAAGGCACTACGTCGACGTGGAGTATAGAATAAAGCCTATCGGAGTCCAACACACAACGTCGACTGACAGTCTCGATTTGACTAGATGATACAGAGTTAGATTACAAAACTCGTCGGAATCCGACGCATAACGTTGACTCACAATTTGAGTCTGAGCAGACGAGCCTTCGGAGATGAGCTTAGCATAGAGCCTGAAGTGGAATTTGTTGCAATCCAACGTTTGAACTCGGCTTCATTAGTCTGGCTCCTTGCCGTTCCTTATATCAAATCATGCTATCCTCATATTTTTCAACCTCAACATTTTCTCTTGATTTTCTATTGTCAGACTTCCTCAGGCAGTAACTTGCCAAATAACGAACCCAAAAAACCGTTTCCTCCGATAATTGCATTCATAAATGAAAATAAGCCAAATCTACAATGTATAGGTAAATAAAATTAAGAGGTAATAGCCAGTTAAAAGTCATCTGACAATCTAGTGTCATTCAAGGTAAACCAAACCTAATCGTAAAATTACTTTTGTTCGTCTTAGCAACACCTTCTACACTTTTACCAGATTTTACACTTTTCACTAGAAATTTACACCTCCTATTGGGCGAGTGTAAAAAGTGTAAGTTAAGACGAACAAACCTATTATCCGTTCACAATTGTTATTTTATTTATCACCATGAATTTTACACGTCAGTCGATTCGCATAACCACAAAAGCTCGAGATCGTAGGATTTAAGATTAACCTATCGAAACAATTTTGTTGGTGACTATCACATTAATGTACTTGGCGTAAGGTTTTCGCACCCGAGGGAATTTTGGTGGGTATTCACTCATTTTTGTACCTTCAAATTTTGTATCAAGCATTGCTTGTACTCAACGCTTGTACTTTCTTTCATTTCCTCTATTTGGATTGAAAAACATGAAATGACAATACGCGTCTGCTCGTGTTGCAGACGGTTTCTGTCTGCGATCCGACCGCTAACTACGTCGTGATGTCGTACTAACGGCAACTTTGGTGTAGATTTTCTCTTCTATATCATATTTCCAGCTGCGTAAGGACGTATGTTCTGTGTATTAGCATAAAACATACGTTTTGCGTTTAGCGACGAAATGTGATTTTATGGGAATGGTTTTAGTTGGCTGAATTTTGGTCTGAAGAAGACCAAAGAGAACATTGTACGTGGAAACGGGGTATCAGAATCTGAAATTAATTATATCTCAGCACTTCAGACACCGATTTAGTCGATCTAGGGCTCAAATGAAAGCTTTTCATGGCCACATCCTAGATAAAATTAGTTTCAATTCGTGTATGTTGTGAGGTGAAAGAAAACGAAGATACTAATTCGCGTTATAGGTTAGGGTCGATGCCTCTCGGGTACCGATATAGACTCGTTGAGTCTCGCGCGTGAAAAAAAAATTTTTTCATGTACTTGGCGCGAGACTACCGAGTCTCTTCATATATTTATATCGGGCCATTTTATATATATATATATATGTTTATATATAGATATATATAATTATATATAATCATATATATTCATATCGGGTAATTTTTCATATATAATTATATATAAACATTTTATTTATATATTATACCGTGACAATCACGTGAAACCGAATGGATCCATGCTACCGGACAGCGAATATTGACGAATATGACGTCATTTTAGCGGGCTAACCATTCGTTGCGCTGAACAATCCCTAGGGTGATTTTGGCGCGCGGTCGATGCAACTCGGCAGCCATTGTTGATAGAAGCCGGCTGACTGTCAATACATCGCGGAAGGTAGACATGTGGGGTTATGTTCGTTTATTTTAAGCAAATGATTAATAAGGTGAATAAAAACTACGTGAATAAGCTATGAATATTTATCAAAAATCTATTAATTAGTTTTGAATGATATCTTAATACAATCAGGGAATTGGTTGTTCTCGATGAACTCTTTGATTCTAATTAATTTGCAGTTATAGCTTAAGTTAATTCGTTGATTGTACTATGATATTATTCAAAACTGATTGATCGATTCTTGATAAATATCAATAACTTATTCACGTAGGTTTTATTCACTTCATTTATCATTTGCTTAAAATAAGCGAACATAACCCCACATGTCTACCTTCCGCGATGTATTGACAGTCAGCCGGCTTCCAACAACAATGTCCAACAATAGCTGCCGAGTTTCATCGACCGCACGCCAAAATCACCCTAGGGGTTTTCAGTGCAACGAGTGGTTAACCTGCTAAAAATACGAAATATTCGCTTTTCAGTAGCATGGATCCATTCGGTTTCACGTGATTCTCACGGTATATAAACATTTTATACATAATTATATATAATATTTTTCAATCGGGCTCGCACAAAAATATCAACAGATTGCTTACTAGCGTGGTTCATTTGAGACGAACATTTTTTTTTTCGCCAAAACATGAAAATTTGGTTACTCACATCGAAAAAAAAATTCCTTTCAAAGATGAGCCCTTAATTTTAATTTTAAGTACTTCCTGTCAATCGTTGAGTTTTTCCCATTTAGATAACATGTAAATCATTGGTTTTTTTTTTTAAATTGTTATAGCTCAGTTCGGTTTGATGATTTTCTATTGCGATTAATCGCAATCTGTAGTGTATTAGAGACTCTTTAAAAGTGTCTATTAATATTTTTCTGTAACTTGAACCGTCTCGTCAGTGTCGGCTTCGAAAGACCAATGTCCACGAAAATTGTAATATGCGGCAAGGTTGCAGAATCTATCCTCAAATTATAGATACGACTACGTCGTGCATTGGTTGAATTGAACGAATAAAATTTTCACGAAATAATCGTCTTATCCACCATTTCAGCTTTTCCAAAATTTCTACAACGATAAACTCGCAGAGAAGGTACTTATACTCAACACGGTGAAAGCTGGAGCAAGATCTCCGCCATAACTTTTAGTACGTGCATTAACGGTTAGTTCAGCTAACATTCGCAAGTTAGGCGAAGTAAACGAATGCGCAGTATACGAACGGTCTGCGACAGTTTAATACGAGTATCGTATTATAATGTTACGGGATGGAGACCTGTTAGCTATATATGGAAGTAGAATGGGGCTGTAGGGCGTAATGTTTGACTCGTTGTGGTTGTGATATACTTCGACTAACTATTTTATTCAGACGCTTAAAACTAATTACAATGGTGGCAGTGTAGTGTATGTGGGTGAGTGGTGTAGCTTGTACTGGTAAATCGATATGGAATCTGTGGAAGGTACTGACCTTACGTATGTAGTTTTGGATTCACTAGATCGGTCCTCGCGGCCGATCGTCCTCGGCTAGCTTCGCATATTTCCGATTTATTTGAATTTGTTCGGTTTCGGGTTTTTGTGATTTGTGATATCACCGTGTAAACATGGCCATAGAGAAGGAAAAAGACAGACGATTGTGGGACCAATTTCATACCGGTCAGAATCAAACACCCCGTGTGGTGAGTTCAATTCGGCACGTATGATAAGAGTAAGGAATATGAAATAAACCAACAGACAGAAATGAGTCATTGAATATGGGACCCATGGAACTTGAGCTTTTGACTTCTCGTTTCGCATCAGTTTTATTTAATACACGGGGTCATTATTGTTTGAGGAGGAATCGCTTGTCAATTACAAAGAAACTTTCGCCTTGTTACAGTATATTGAAACAGACGTGAGTCTAGGGTTTCTACGAACAAATTGCCTTCGACGATGAATACAGCGGCGAGGTATACATAATTTCGACTAACCAGACTATATCCGACATAAAATAAAAACCTTTACTTTCCTCAACTTTCTGTTATTAAAATTCTGAATCTATCTTCCAAGATTCAATTCTCACTTCTGCAAATATATCTTCCCACAAAAAAAAAAAAATGATCTCTGATTTTCTGTAACGGTTTTAAAAACCACATGCCATCTGAATCTGAATTATTCCAGATATTTTCTTATTGCTTGAAAAAGTTGACCTGAGGTGTTGAAAATATTTGAATACAGTTATTTTGGGTGAACTTCATCATCTTTTCACTAAATGTTCAGATTCAGGTAGCGGGTCCAGCAGATTTCAATAACATGAACGTCTACGGTGTTGTTATACAAAGTACAAGGAAATTCCATTTGCAATCCACATTTGTGTAACTGTTACAATATATCAGAAAGAGTAGTCAGTCTGATCTGTGGTATCCTATCTTTCTTATAAATTTTTGCTCGTGTGGATTAACTCAGCAAAGAAAAAAGCAGCCAGCGGCGCAAACATTTTTATACTAGTCTGGGTATGGAAGCGGGCACGGCATTTATAGCTGACAGAAGCGCGATAAGACTCTGCGAAAATCCAGACCGCACTGTTCATTCAAATATTATTTGAGGGTATCTTGGGGCCTGCGTCCCTCTGCTGGTATTACATAAGATTTATTCTTTTTCAAATCGATCAAGGGTGACACCCTTATGTCATCGGTTTTCTTGAAGAGGCTTGTGGTATTCCTTCATATGAAGTATGAAAAACCGCCATATGATTTTGCTTAAAAATTTTGTTCGATTTTGGATGCGGTATGTTTCATGCCTGAAACTTTTGTAGCATAGTTGTAAACTACAAATTGTGCAGCATGTATTCTTGTCATCAGAGTATGAGCGTGTAGACGTAACATTGAAGCCTGACTTTTCCGTATAGGCCGATCATCCATCGGGAGGCATTAGCGACAGGACGACGGAAGAGCGCGAGTCCTCTTCGCCCGGTAATGGATCGTAGTGGCGGGGGAAGCCGGCGTGAATCCGGAGCACAGACAGATATCTCTGCACTCCCGGCTCAATGGCGATCGGAAAGTTATTTGGCTCATAAAGTCGCCCATACGTTCACAACTTTACCGAGCAAATTTGCTTTACCTGCTGGAATCCCAGGGCGGCTTAGACTATCGGACAAGACAAGAGAGGCTAGACGAGTCATGCTCTCGGATATTAGCTTCACCAGCATGGTGCCTGAATTATCTAGGAGCGCTGATCATCTGTGTCACGAGCCCCATGCTCAGGTAAACAATATATCTTGAGTCATTGGTCCTGCAGAACATGTGTGAACACCAAAAAGTCATTGTTGGCAATATCTGTTTTGTTGACAAATCTACTAGGAGCGACGATAATTATTACCAAGGCGCAGACTTTCGTGCTGGATTCGTCACGGCAAATTGCGAGCGCTCGGAAAAATGAGCGATGTTCAATTTTTTATGGACTTTGAAATTTCTCTATGTCCCTATAAATTATATTATATCGGGGGCTCGATTCCATAACTTTATCACTGCTATCACTGGCGATAAATAGATAGATCTATTTATTGACTGGCAATAAATGGATAGATCTATCTATTCATTGCCAGTGATAGCAGTAATAAAGTTATGGAATCGAGCCCCAGGAATCGTATGTGATTTTGATGGTGAAAATAAATTTCATTTCGCTCACTGTTAGCATGATTAAACAAAATTATGTCACACATGTTGTAAATCAGCATTTTCTAAATTGAGAAATCTACGTCAATCTATAATTTATAGGGACATAGAAAAATTTCAAAATCCATTAAAAAATTGAACGTCGCTCATTTTTCCGAGCGCTCGCAATCTTGCCGGGACAAATTCAGCACGAAAGTCTGCGCCTTGATTATCACATAATAATACATGGTCTATACATTAGCTACTATAATTTCTAGCAACATAACGTTGCTGGTTGCAATTAAAACAAGGAAAAGTGAACATTTATCGTAATTGAAAAGCAGACTGCATGGGATAAGAAAAGAAAAAACATTTGATTGCACTTTACTTTGCAGCAAGTATTCATCTCATGGTGAATTAATTGTTTGCTCACGTGCATCTTATAGCCTTAGCAGCATTCACTTTCTTATAATCGATTTACTAATATATTACGACCAAATATCCTGCAGATTTGTGTAGCTTCTCTTAATCAGTAACCATATGGAATGAAATATTGCCGTGATAGAATATTTCCTTCACATTCGCTGTATATTCAGGTTTTTTGTTGTGAATTCAGAGATGCATTTTTGTGAGTTTTGAACCTGATTTCAGTCTGCATTTACTGTTCAGTTTATTTCTCAGCGAAGTAGTTAATTTGATCGAGAACGTAAAAGCAATCAAGTAAGTCACGTACCTGGCCCTGTTGAAGACTGAGGAACGTTTTGAATCAACTTTCATTAGTCATTAATATGAGATTGGCGTTCATATAACGTTAACGCAACAAAGTAATCGAAAAATAGTCTATTGTGTACCAAGGAGGCAAAGTAAGTCTTTTAACACCGAGCGTAGGTTTGCAATACGAGTCATGGACGAGTTGAAGACGAGTATTGCAAATACGCTTGGCGTAAAAGCCCTTTGCCTCCATGGTGCACACGATATTTTATACAACAATAGTATATTGTGTAACTGGGGGGGGGGGGATTTCGAGCGAATGCTCAAAATGTCTCACCGGAGCTAAAAATGGCCATCCCCTCTAGTTGCACACTGTATTTTCTTATAATAAGAGCATGAAATGGGCCTTCTCTGATGTGCGTCGACCGGATTGGGAATGGCGCTGGGGTGGAAGAAGATGGATATTTGGGACTCACGGTCGAAACACGTAATTTCCTACACGCCCGACAAGCGTGAAAGAAGGCTCATTTCATGCCTGTGTTATGAAATAGTATATTACGTACCTAGGGAGGGAAAGTAGGCTATGTCAAACTGCGTGTGAGATTGTGTGCGGCAAATACACAGTTTGGGATGCGCTTTTTCACTCCCGTTTGACGTATACTATTTTCCACCACCCCCTGGCATCGGAAAGTACGATTTTCCGCTCACGAGAGGGGCCGAAGGTCGTATTTTCGGTGCGGGTGTGTTAAAAAGCATGTTTTAAATGTTCATTTGTTTCCGCGCAGTGCGTGTTGGCCTATAATACAGTGCACAGTTTTCCATTTCGAGTGAAATATGTGTACTGCTATTTCGCGATTCGATTTTTTGAGCCCTGAACGAACCTAGTTTATTCCGATAATTCTGTTGCGTTGACGTCGCAAACTTCAACTTCAGTTATTACTGCGTGCCTAGTGCGGATCAATAAACATGTCTATCCCTGCATATAGTTATCACATGTTCCGCGTGAAGCAGATCGGTCACTCCTGAAAATTTGAAAAAAATTTCACCTCTTGAAATAATCATCTTCAATTAGTGTGGAAATTATGAATCGTTGAAAACAACCTCACACACGTCTTGCATTACAATTGAAGGGCCGGATCGAATAAGTCGAGCCCCGAGTTGATACCTGATGCGTTTGAGGCGATGCAAAACGCATGGCATGGTCATGGTAACAGCTGCCATGTTGCTGTCAGTCTACGGAAAAGCGTCGTTCCGTAGGTGCGTTTTGCATCACCTCAAACGCATCGGATATCAACTACAGATATATGCCGTCGTGGACTTTTTTGTAGAAAATTTAACGCTCTACAAAAAAGGTCCAGTCAAGCTCTGGTCTATTTACCGTAGTTTAAGCAGCGTTCGACGCGAAAGGTAGGGGAACCTGTTGTACCTCGGACCTATTTTTGGTTTTCATTTATTCAAAAATGACTCGTTGTTAGTAACATCGCTAACTAAATTGAATGTTATTCCAACATGTCTTAGACACGTGATTATTCTTTGCTGTAATCAGAAAAGACGAATTTCATGTTTTTCTCGGCGTTTTTGAAAAAAGTGGATTCATGTCCGAGGTACAACAGGGGGGATGTACCTCGAACATATGTAGGTTGTACCTTGGACACACACCTTAATCATTGTGAAAAGCTACCTATTCAGACATTCAACCGACAAATTCATTTCGGTTACTTATATTTTTCATTTATTGCAATACTTAGAGCACACTGTGAGACGAGAAATCAAATTCGTTTATTCAAATATATGATCACGTATACTTGGCTTAGTACCTATTTAATAGTTAAACATTGCTTAACAAGATCAATTTTTCATAAACAACAAACAGCTTAGTAATTGATTGTACAGTAATGTTCAATAATGGCTTCGCGGTGGCTAACTGTTTTTTTCGGACTTTTTTGGATACAATCAATAAAATAATATTATATTATTTTTATAAGGGGTCATAATTATTATTATTACGATTTCGACTATCGGCACATCAAATACGACTAGAATGGAGTCTCGTTTCCGAAAAAGTCCAAAAAAAAACCGTGAGCCACCGCGAAGCCATTAATGAACATTACTGTATGTATTTATTATTAATAATATGTAAATGTATGAACAGAACAATAAAATCTAGTATTCGAAACGCAGGAACATTTTGCGAATTCTCTCGAATAATTAACATCATAACATTAACAAAATAATGGCCCTTGTCAGTCTTTTATCGATTCACATCTAATAAAGTCTCTTTAATCACCCCAATATTTGGCAATCTCTTTAACTTGGTAGATGTTTCTACGAGAATGACATTTTTCAGGGCGTACAATTTTTTGTACAATGTCGTGCCAAGGGCAGGATATCGTGTCAATCTTTTCCGGCCATGTCCAATTCTTCAATGTCTTTCGCATAGAGCTCACTACAGCCGCCTTTTTGCATGATCTTAGAATCTTTCCAGGAAAATATTCGCCCTCATAAAGGAAGATGACAAAATCTTCTACGTGATATCCTGAATCACCACTTAATCCACGAGTGATATCTAATGTGGATGTATCGCTTTTGTATTTACTGGAGTTCATCGAAACATCAACAACCGAAGAACTTGCTAATGAAGATTCGGAACTGTAGAGTATTCTTTTTTTAATAGCAGCAACTTTTTTAGCGACACGCTTGGTTTTCTTGGCTGGAATTTTATTTTTATGCTTCGTTCGCTTGGGGCTCTTCATTTCTTCTATCCTTGTTTTCTCTGGGGTGTCAGTTAATATACGAGATCGACCCTTTTCCCACCCCTTGCGGGTATTTTTTCGGGGAACAGCTTTTGGATGTGGCTGAATCATAGAAGGAGTGACAATACTTGAGGTTGACGCTAAAGATTCGGGCTGAATATCTATGTCGCGTTGTGGAGAAAGGGCCTCCGAAGTTGAGGGAACAGAATTGGTAGTGTCGAACTCAACTTGGGACACAACGTCTTCAGCAATTATAGACGGGTCTGGGCGATCTGTAACGTCGGATGGCGAAAATTCATGATCCTGGAATATATTTTCATTTAGCGGGACAAATCCTGTGACCTGAAACCCCTGAGTTATGTTCGCTGGTGTGAAAGCTGAAGGAAAAGCTTTGCCTACTAACTGAGCAATATCGTAGATAGTGACGGGTTTTCCAAAATTTCCAGGAGTCATCATGAATTCATTCATCGCAGTATTGTAATATGCTTTGAATGGGCCGAATACGGTGCTATCCAGTGGTTGCATTTTGTGACTTGTATGAGGATGAAAAGTCACCAGAGTTACTCCATTATCCTTTGCTAATTGGATCACAGGGACGGCAATGTGGCTTTCGTGATTGTCCATTAGTAAAATGCAAGGTGAATCTTCCGATGGTTTGGCATAACGAAGAAAATGATTGAAGAAAACCGCAAATAATTCTTCATTCGACCATCCCGATGGGTTTGCAGCACCAACTGTTCCAGGTGGAGCACCGTTTATCATAAAATCTTTGAAATTAACACGGGGAAAAATTAGCATGGGTGGGATGAAACCACCTCCAGCATTTATCGCTGCAATCATGATAACATTCGTGCCTCTTTCCGCGCTTGTCATAGAGCCGACCTGCTTTGATCCTCTTGGAGCCAAAATCTTAGGTGGAACGTGAACCGTTGATAATCCAGTCTCATCGCAGTTCCAAATATTCACAGCTGGCGGGGACTTACACTTAGCCAAAGCTGTTTTATAATTCTGAAATGTTGATGCGACATTATTTCTATTGAATGCAGTTGATTGCGATAAGCTTGTGGCTTCAGGTTTTCGAAGGGATATCTCATTTTTGTATTTCTTTCGAAAAAGACGCAACCAATATTCCCCGGCTATTTTGTTTTCATCCCAGCTGGAGGGATATTTCTTGTTATTTATGTTAGCAAATTTATATGCTAATTCACACACATTTTTTAATGTAAGGCCGTACTGCAAAGTCGCTGCATCTTTGATGTGTTGTAACAGTATATTTTCTTCTTCGTCATTAAATACTTTTTTTGTAGCATTATTTTTACGAAGAGAGTAGTTTTCTTTACCAGTGTTGATGAAATGTTTTAGATGCCTTCTAAGTGTACTTCTAGATACCCCAGTATGTTTTGCGGCACTGTATAGAGTCATTTTTTTTTCTTGTATTAATTGGATGCCACTTTGGATTTTTTCTTCATCTGGACCAACCCTTTTCACTCCTGTCTTGCTGCGTGGCATTTGTAGCTATTTCGACGACAAAGCTATGGAATAACGAAAATAAAAGTCGCGTAAAAATACACAGAGTACCTAAATAAACTTCAGAAAAAATAAATCGCAATTGAGTAATCTACATAATGTACCTTGGACATGTCCAAGGTACAACATAGTTCTCATGTCCAAGGTACAACACCATGCTGCAATATAACAAATGACTGCCAGATTTTTTGAGGTTAGGAATGGAATGTTGTTAACTATTATTCGTCAACGCCAAAGGAAGAAGAGTTCAATTAGAAAATAGCTTCTAGCCTTCTCGAATACAATAAGACTGGTACATGCAAATATATCAACGTGAAAAAACTTACTTTTGCAGGTGAAAATTTTCAATACCGTCTCACAGACAAACGCGTGTTGTTTAACGTTTGAAACTAACTTAGAGGTGTCATCTAACGGAACATATATGATTTACCATTGGTGATTTCAAGTATAAAATACGCGAAAATACAAAATGAAGCATGCGTCCGAGGTACAACGATGTCCAAGGTACAACAGGTTCCCCTACATAACCGTGTTTTTCTCGAGATTTTTTCGGATTTTTAATTTTTTATTCAGAAACGAGTGAAAACTAGATGTCACAAACGGTATGGTATATTATTTACGTCTATCGCTACATCATAGTATTTTTTTCACGCTTTCCACAATTAGTGTCATTTGAGGCCCCAAAATTGCATAAAGTGACTGGTCTGAAAAGTTTGTTTCGCGCTCAGCGGTGATTGTATACGTTCAGGGGCTTTTCCGATCGGCTCGAGCATGGAAGGCGTTATTCGATTCGGCCCTTCAATTATTCAAATAACTTCTGTACGCTAGGGTTCGAGTCTCGACATAAAATTCTAACTTCCTGGAGTCTTCCAGCATGTACAAGTAAAAAAATTCAAAAAATTGACTGTTTAGCTTGATGTGGAATGCCCCTGATTGAATTATAATTCACACAAGATGTGCAAACCTTCTTGCTCTCAGCCACTTCTAACGTAATGTTTATTTGTGCACTATATAATTAATGTAGGAATAACGAGCCCATCTTGGTGCAAACTGTGGTAAAAATGAATATAAAACTGAAATGTAATTAGAAACTGCGAATTTTTTTAAAAGGTCACTTTTGTATTAATGCCAGACTTGCTTGAATGCACGAGGATGCGGTCCTCGGACACCCGAAGTTAACCGACGAGAATCCTTGGGCTCCCTAGTAGGATACTGGCCCCGGTGTCATGGGGGAACGGGTCTTCCCAGTCCTTGCGAATGTCGGCTTTCAACCGACCTGTACTCCTCGCGTTATCGCGGCTCGCTGACTTCTATACCCTCACCTGGTCTCGAAGTCACCATTGGATCATCCCGAAGACATTCGTGGAGAGCAACAGCAGCCTCATTTGACACTTGGCGAATGCCCATGGTGACCTCTACTCCGAGGCCTACTTGGTCGTCGATGCCGTCATCGCCCACCCACGTCCATCCACCACTGATTGCTGGAGCCTCGTCTTCGGGCATATCATCTAAGAACCTACGGAAGAGGTCACGGTCCAAAGTGACCTTTCAAGGTAACCCTCTATTTTCAGTGTGCCGTAAAATTAACACGCTGAAGTTTTATGTATCATCCGTTCCTCCATGTATCAAGTAAATTCCGAAAGAGCTTATCGATGTGAGAATAACTTCACATATTAAGAGATTTCCGTGAAAGATCGCAGTCAGTCACAGCCAACTCGACACTACCCAAGTGTTTCGTCTGTTTTTCGCAGGCTGGCCATCCTCTCTTTAATTCCAAACTGTCATTTATTTAATCATTTCACGGCCTTCAACAGTTTAAAATTCAAAAGGCGATGGCCAGCCCGCGAAAAACAGACGAAAAACTTGGGTAGTGTCAAGTTGGCTGTGACTGACTGCGATGTTTCACGGAAACCTCTTAGTATACCTATACCTTCACTGAGAGAAAAAATTCGTTGGATTAAAAAAAACCTTGGCCGGCCCAACAAAATGCGGCGGTTACGGGCGGCGAAATAAATATTATATAAATGTGACAAAATATTGGTTGCTTGGACTGAATCAAAACTCGTTCAATTAAACGAATGCATAGTCAATTCAAAAAATGATCAATTCATGTGAAAATAAGATTTAGTGTACTGACGCGTACCGTTTCGTTGATGTGAAAAAAATTCTTTTTGATCAATATGTCGCCTTCTTGGACTGAATAAACTTTTGAACAAAGCAAAGTGATGTTCTGCCTGTTCGACTGAAAATCTTTCAATGTAACTGAATATTTTATTGGAACCGCTATTGATCAGTCCCGTAAACTTCCTAAGCATAACATATAAATAGTGAGAAAAAAATACTCACGTACGTATGAATATTTGAATTCACATTTCATAACTACTATCGACATGTAGATCGACAAGTATCTCTAGTTCGCTGAGAAAAAACGCCCTCCGATATTTTTGACCTAACCGGGATTTGAACCCAAGTCCGCTGGCATTCGCCATATTACTAATAGGCCAAGCAATAGAGATTTTTTCGTGACAAAAATACCAACAGGATGCCGTTGGTGCCATCATGCGGAAAACAGTCCGTGGTTATATTCTGTTGTGTTTTCGACTAGCAACTGTCATTGCAAACTTTGTTATAAACATTTAAAATCCAAATAATCCAAACATATAGAATCCAAACTACTGAAGCAATCTTGATGCTCCCGGAAGATAAATTGTAGAGAATCAAAATGCAAAGAAAATAAGCTATAGGAACAATTAGATCGGGTCATTAGTAACGGAGAAAAATCGGAAAACCCGGAAAAATCAGCCTTTTTTCAAAAAATCATAACTCTGCCATTTTTTGAGTCGTAGCACAGACCCTCCGCGAAGTAGAAGCGATTCATATGTACTTTGTGTGCGCAAAAAACAGGCGCTGTAGGTTCATTAATTTTTGCACAATTGCAATTTGAATTTTGAGAGGCGTATGTATAGTAATACAAGCGCGCTGCGCGCAAGTCATGAATCTTCACATTCGATTATCTCAGCAACTACTGAAGCTATTGGACATTTTCTTTTTTTTTCGTTTCTGGGGTAACTATACCCGCGAAAACTGATTCTTCACATGGATTTCAGTAATAATAATATAATGTCCAACGCCTCTCCTGGTCTGGCGTTCTGCCCCCACCACTCGATCTTTTTCACGCGGTCGGCCGTTTTCGGTCATGTTTGCACGTATTTCTCACCTGTTTGGCTGCATTTTAACGCAAAATGAGAATAGACGTTTTGTAGTAGCATACTTCTATTTCCGAATTTTTTTTTGTAAAATTGAAATCGGATGATCTCAAGAGCAACCAGGCACGCTGCAAGATGGTGCAAAAAAAAAATTCAAATTGCAATTGTGCAAAAATTAATGAACTCAGAGCGCCTGTTTTTTGCACACACAAAGTACGTATAAATTGCTTCTACTTCGCGGAGGGCCTATGCTACGACTCAAAAAATGGCGGAGTTATGATTTTTTGAAAAAAGGCTGATTTTTCCGGTTTTTCCGATTTTTCTCCGTCACTAATGACCTGATCTAATTGTTCTATAGCTCATTTTCTTTGCATTTTGATTCTCTACAATTTATCTTCTGGGAGCATCAAGATTGCTTCAGTAGTTTGGATTCTATATGTTTGGATCATTTGGATTTTAAATGTTTATAACAAAGTTTGCAACGATAGTTGCTACTCGAAAACACAAGAGAATATAACTACGGACTGTCTTCCGTGTGTTGGCACCATCGGCATCCTGTTGGTATTTTTGTTAAGAATCACTCATTTTCTGCTCTATTGCTTGGCCTATAATCGTACGCTCTATACCCACTAAGCCAAACTACCCCACACATATTCATCTCATACTTTCCTATCTGTCGAAACTTAAGATCAAGGTGTCGAATTCAGAGCTAATAGACATTTCAATCTCAATATCATGATTGATTAGTATCAAGGCGGGATCACGGCTGGAAAATGTTGTGATACAGTAGAACCTCCGGCGCTGTCGCTTAGGTGACCCCACCATGCCCCTGTAGCAGTACCGCATCTACTGACTACCGTGACGCCCTAGCGTCGCCCGTGTATGTTACGAAACCTCGGGTGGCATCAGGTTAATTCTACGGCCCTGTACTTGCTTCCAACAGTAGGCCAATACGCGGCAGTGCCGGGGATCGTCGGTCCCGACTAGCGACAGTGCCGGAGGTTTTACTGTAAATATGAGCGTAACGTGTACAGATTAGTGCGATATCGCAAATTAAGTGATTTTATATGAAACATATGGAATAATAAAACTTCGTAACATAATTTTCACTCATATTAGGAATAAAAAGGAACGATTTGTAAAATCCGTTCCGAACGCAAAATCGGTTCTGCCGAACGATTCAATTTGTTCGCCACAATCATCACAAGTTTCAAACTAAAGTAACATTCAATCAAATCAACCGAGCGCAATTGGGAGAGTTGACAGAGTTATAAGTTTGAATTGAATAAATACGGATGACTTGATTCTATCGAACCGCTTGTTCTATCGAACGATGCATATCGATTGTTTCAAGCAGTTCGAATTCGATTGATCCATCACTATATATTTATTCAAGGCAACGAAGTGTGTGATTAATCCAATTACATGCATCCGAACACATTGCCTCCCCAATCAACACATCTGTCTACCGAGAGGAAATCTAGAAAGTATACAGTGACTGCGCACGCGCCAAATTAATTTAATTTCATTGGTCGCTAGGATCGTCCCGCGGAGGTATTTCAACCTGTGAGGCATGGGTGCCAACTTGAAGAAAATTAAGCGAGATCTGTTGTCGACTCTCGCGCGTAAAGTAGTCAATCGAGGTTATGTTGCTTTTTATTTTAATTCGACGATAATTAGCGAAAAAAAAAAAATAGCACGGACGAGCAGTTTTTAATAACGTAGTCCATATCGGAAGATTATTCAGTGGTTGCAATGAAAGATTTAATGTGAAAACAACAATTAATCGCTACTACAAGAATTATCTTGAAGTGATTTGTTGAAAGATGAAATCCAGAATTAAATCTGAAAGGTCATTATTAGGTGGCAGTCTGGACAAACTGAGGCAGGTGAGTGAAAATAACGTTTATTGAAAAAATATTCTTCATTCACATTAGGTAAAAAAAAAAATGGATTGTTGAAACGGATCAGAAGATACTTCCGGAGTGGACTCATCCCAGTGCAGTGCTCCGGACGCCAATAATCAGTGTCGATGAACGAATAAACGAATAAAATTAATAGGAAGGAACACAACAAAATGATACGGCTTGTCCATGAAATTTACGAGTACAAGGAGTGTAAATTCACAGCAGATGTACCTGACTGAAACTCTCATAGACCCTTCGTCAGCTTTGTTAAATGCAACTCCGTAGTACAGCGAACGATGTTTGACCAAAGAAGGATGCCCCAAAAATCCAAGAATGAAAAGAGGAAAAGAATAACAGTCAATCACAGTGTAGTTTACATCATCAAAGTACAATGCATTCAATTAGTCGAATCCAAAATCAGCAGAAGCAGGTCTGATAATAACACCTTTTATTTTCAGCTAGGAAACAATCAAACAGTGAAGTGGGACTAAAGTCGTCGACGTTCAAGTTTTCTCCTCGGAGAAGTCATCGGGGTTCGTGAGTACAATTCTGATTCTGTGATCTTTGAGTGGTACAACATTTTGCCATACATTCAATGATAAAATTCGTTTTTCTAGGAGGCTCGATCAGCAGTAGGAAAATCGTATGTTACCTGGTAATCAAAACGTTCTGTCAGCAAGGACCATGTTTTCTTGATCGGTGCCACCATTTCAACTATTCGATGTGGTCGTTCTGTCAGGCAACAGGAGTTCAAGTGATTTTGTTGGACCATCACCTCCATCTTTACATCATTGACTGGGGCGAAATTGAAGAGCTCGCACAGTACAGACGTGAATGTTTAAATATTTGACCATTTTACTTTGTTCAAGCCAATAATGATGAGTTTGTTATTCGGCCATTAGTGCTACTTCACAGCGTCAAGGAATTATTAGAACACATGAATATTTTTATTTTGAACTTGGGCTTCGTTACTTTTGTCATTTGGTTCAATAGGTTTTGCTAGCCGAACTGATACAATCGAAATCCAGGAATGTTCAACATTTTTAGTTGAAAATATCTCTAAAGTTAGTTTTGGTTTATAATTTCACCCCGCTAGCTAGTTCCAGCTGTCTCAGTTATCTCTGTCGCTGTGTCTGTACTTGTGTCTTCTTGAAAATACTTAGGCAAACCTCGTCAAGGGCTACAAATGCATTTTTTTTTTTTAATACACGTTGCATTACAAATAATCGCTTGTTCAGAAATAATTTCGATCAACCGAAAGTTGATACATTTTTAATTTCAGTATGGGGCCCTCTCTATTCAGTAACTCGAACACTGTCGATGATTTACAGAATGAATTCTGCTTATCATTAGAAAATTTTTACGATTGACAATAATCTGCCGTGGTAGGAGGAGATTCAAGGGAAACTTAATTAAACTAGACTCGTGAAAGAAAAATATCACAATTCAATCACAGATGATAAAATATTCAAACTTCTTAAACAATTGGTTTCATGTTTTTCTATTCTAGAACTCGTAAAATTAATGTTCCTTTCTGTCGAGAAAGATATTTAAGAGAAATGTTGCATGAAAAATATTTAAAATTGAAAGAAATTATAACAATTTCTTCGGTCAACCGACAAAAGTGGCGATGATCTCTGCACTTGAGATGAAATTAAATGGGAAATGTCAATGAAAGGCAGAGATGCAATCATTTGGCTGTTGTAGACTCATTCTTGAATTTTCCAACCAAACAGCATTCATTCACCAACATTTCCTGTTAATCAAAAGAATTTGGATTATTTCTACTGTATTGAACTATCATGATTGAATAAACTGTTTCCACCTACCTGCTTCGTTTTTTCCAAGCACCCATCATTTAGACCACTAGTTTCCAGTTTAATCGGATAAACAATTCCTCTAAAAATGATCCGATACATCGAATCGAAGCCAACAATCAGCTGTTCGGAATAAATTTCCACAGTTCTTTCAGAACATCAAGTTTTAATCTCGACAATAAAAGCTTTCCAAGCCTTTCTGAATCACTACCGCAATTAATTGAGATCTTTACCTCAAAAATTCGTATCAATTACATCGCCGTCAAAAACAAATTTTGACAGCTGAAACTCGGGGTGGCCAGCCTGCCTCAGCGGACGACGAAACTCGCGCGTGCGCAGTCACTGTATACTTTCTAGATTTCCTCTCGGTATAATAGCTCTTATAAGAACTCTTGTTTAAGATCTAAAAAAGAGTCCTTTCAAAGAGTTCTGTTGGAAGTCTATTAGAAGTCGATATTCCGATGTCTTTCAAGAGAGTTCTAAAGGAGGTCTAGAATCAGACTCCAGTGAAGAGGCTCTGAAAGAAGTCAGACAAGAGCTCATGTTTCATAAGTTACGCGCGTAAACGTAAAAGCGCGCTAAGATAAGTGGATGCGGTAGTGGAAGTGCATAAGCTATAACCCATCGTTTTAAATATTAAAAGTAAGTATTTAACACACGAAATTGTTACTTTCATCATATATCAAGGTCAGCGCCGTGCGAAGGGGGCACTTGCCCCAGGCGCCAACTTTAAGAGGGAGCCAAAATGCCAGAATTTTAGGGTCAAAAGATCTTGACCCACGTAAATAAGGTACCGAAATCGTTTCAGTCCAAGCAAGCTAAGCGAACAAATAAAAATAAATTGCATTTTTTTTTCGAATAATCTTTTCTTCGATGAGGCGTCTATAAATAAAAACGATTGACACATGAGAATTTTATAAATGAATTCTGGAATGTTAAAATTCCTCGCGAGGATAAGCTTTTCATGGCGATCAATGGGCCAGTTGCTCAAGGCCCTAAATATATCATAGCAGTGCAACGGAACTCTGGACGTTTATTGTTACATTATATAAACGATGCCGAGATATAAACATTTCGGCCATATGATCAGGCCCATGGACTAGTCGGGGTATTCGGTATTGAGCGTTAAAACCAGAGAAAAGTCAATAAATGTGATAAATTCCACGCGGAGCGGACCAAAAAAAGACCTCGATATCACGGATTTTTCTCATTTTTGCATGACCTTTAGTATCCTCAGAATTAGCATTTTTTATGTATATACGGCATATATGTGGCTTTTGTTACCTATGGCGTACCAGCTGTTCAAGTTTTTGATTTCTTACGCTCTTTAATGTCTTTGGAGGCAAATATCTTAGAAACGGAAATGAAGTATCTGGTTGCCCAGTCCATAAATTTGACATGTGAATGGGAATATTTCGAGTTGTCGAATGGCGAAGAAAAAACCAATTCAGACTTGCGGAAGAAGGTTCAACCGTATGTATTTTGAATGTTCGGTTGTCTGCGGTGCATGAAAATATTTCCAATGAAAAGGGCGTAAAATTTTCATTGAAAAATGTGTTGAAATTTTTCTGTTAGACTATTAACTTCTCGGGTATTCTCAAAAAACCGTTAAGAACGCGAAATATCAAAAATACCATGAGTTGCACTGATAAAAATTAAATTGCGGTGGCTTTCGACTCATTTCCACGGAAATTACCCATTATTGATTAAAAAAAATGGTCGAAAATTTCGGGGTACAAAACCACACCGGAAATTCGTGAATTAACTCATGTATATATCAAAATAATAATTCTGAGGGTACTAAAAGGGTCATGCAAAAATGAGAAAAATCCGTGACATCGAGGTCTCTTTTTGGTCCGGTCCGCGTATGGAATTCATCATATTTTAATGAAGTTACATAATTATCTTTGTGCCTTATAGACTAATAATTCCTTTCATTGTAATTGCTGAATAAACTATTTGATATTCTTCCAAGAATACTTCTTACATCTGAGAAATTAATTTGTAACGGCGGTCGATCACTGCGTGCGAAATAATGTTTACGAATCGCCGCGCCGCCTTTTCATAGAATCACTAGAGTGGTCCTCATTTTGATCACTTTCGAATTTTGATTTCTTTGCCCCGGAGAGAAGTTCCAAATAATTGAAAAAAAAATATCCTCAAAATTTGAACTTTTTATCTCAATATTAACATATGCCGCAAAGCTTCTGGAGTTTCCCGTCTGATTAAGGCTTTCCGAGGGGGTGGTATGGTGGGGGTAACAGCACGTACACATGTACACACCTACGAGAGAATTTTGTCCCCTAAATGCTCGAGTATGAAAAATTATTTCGCGAATCTGATGCGTACGAAATGTTCCTTGTTTAGAATTGTTTTGGGTGAAATAGTGGAGGTTAGTCACAAATGAGTCTGGACTTTTAATGAAACGTTAATATAACATCCTCGTGACAGCTGGCACATGGATGCACACACTGACATAGCAAAGATGGCCGCCAGGTGAGACGAGTGATATCAAATTTTGGCAACATAATGATTTGTTGCACTCGACATGTACTGAGCATTATTTCGACAGCAACAATATCACAGTAGAAATAGATAAATCACCATCCAAAGTTGTAAAGCGATCTGCGTACGGCGAATTTAGGGGCCGAAAATTTCTAGCCAATAGATGGCGCAACTATTGGCTCGTTGACTCAAGCCGACTCAAACTGTCTGAACCCATCGCCGAATACAAATTTCCGAGGGCCTTGCCTGTTTCACACACACAATCACACGCATTTCCATGTTATACAAAACGCATACTATGACGACTCGAAACTGTGCGCTACGTGAATATCCTACAGATTGGAATTCGTTCCACGGTCAGAGATTGTGAAAATTAATTCTGCAGGTTCTTGTTGAATAAGGGAAGATCCTACAGAGATTCAAGAATTACTAAAAAATCGATTCTTCGTTTGTACCTGAAAAGTACTCCGGCCTTACCCCGCTTTGTGAGAAATATTCAAGGCACTCCGATTTTCTTTAGTTGACGGACAGCTGATTTTATAAATAAAATCAATTAATTTTTTTTTTTTCATTCGTAACAAACTCCTAAAATCTCATAAAACCATTGGGAACACCATCGAATGTAAGTTTCATAAATTATCAAATCAAAGTGTAAGCCACGTGGTCAAACATATGGGTACTCCAGGACTTCCAAATGTAATAGAAAACTTGAGCGTGCAAGAGATGAAAATTTTTTCTAGAGCATCCACAATTTTTCTTAAACCAACTTCTATGAGGCAGTCAAGAGCGAAACATAAATGTATCTGAATCAGAAAAAGCCATTATTACTAGGCAAATCATTTGTCACTCGACCGATCAGAAATCCCCAACAATTGAGTAACTCATGCCTTTCCATGAGACATTAGCCAGAGATTAGCTGCAGAATAGGTGCTCACATGGAAAACTGAGATCGCCAACGAAAGTCTTCGCACAAGACTAATCCTAAATCCCTGGGTCGGATTTTTTTAGTTTTGGAGTACACTTTAACTTAATTCACAAATAATTTCAAATTAATCAGAATGTTAAAGTTTTCAGTTGCTGTAGGGTATTCCTTCAAGGAAGTATACCCACCTTGAAATTATTTTTTTTTAAATCACTGCTACACTCTGAGAAAACATTTTAGTGACTCAGTTTTTTTTAAGTTCATTAGTGCTATTTCGATACATAGTTCGTGATTTTTTCAGATCTTATGTCCTCCGCTGAACAAAAATTTAGTCCATCGAAGAAAAAATAGTTGTCGTCGCGTACAGGCTGCTGCGTTGCATGAAATTTTTTAAAATTTGGAGCAAATATTCTGTATGAATGTAATTTAGGGGCAAACCAATAATATTTCATGAATTTCAGTTTTAGGCATGGAAATTTCTGATTGTGAGACTTTTTTTCCATCGTTTTTAAAAAAATATTGCACAATCAAAAATGTCTATGTCTAAAACTTGAATTTATAAAATATTATTGGTTTGCCGCTAAATTACATTCATACAGAATATTTCCTCCAAATTTTAAGAAATTTTATGCAACGCAGCAACCTGTACCCTACGACAACTACTTTTTCTTCGATGGACTAAATTTTTGTTCAGTGGAGGACATAAAATCTCGAAAAATCATGAACTATGTATCAAAATAGCACCAAACGAGTATAAAAAAAATGAGTCACCAAAATGTTTTCGCAGAGTGTAGCAGTGATTTGAAAAAAATTATTTTTAAGGTGGGTATACCCGTTAATGATAAGCACGGAAGACCAGACGACACATTTGGGATGGGCACAAATAGTAGTAGGATTACTCCAATCGTAGGCATATGCCAGTTCAAAATGTCTAAAACTAACATGATGTAACATGATAAATAATTTCGATTGCAACCAATGATTCTCGAAAATACATTTTTTGTTCTAATTATGTTTGGTGAAAAACAATCCTATAGAAGCATGCCGGGTAGCATTTCACGCCGAGAGACAATACTATATTCAAAGAACTTATAATAATAAATTATTTTGGATTTTTCGAAAAACTGAATCAATGGCCGAAGGAGGGCGGAGAGAAATAAGAGGCATCGGAATCTCTGCTTTTTTATGAAATTTTATTATTAAAATATATTATTAATATTTAAAGAAATGTACATTTGTACATTGACCCGTCATCTACTAATTCAGTGAAAATATTGGTAGATGACGGGTGTTGAGCCGCCCCGGTGTCGACGGTACCGGCGGCGGGGCCCAGCTCGTCCTCCTCGGCCACGACCCCCACCGCGCTGGTGCTGGCCCTGCGGCTGCTGCTGCTGTTGCCGCGCCCGCTGCTGCTGCTGCCCTGCGACAATGGCTCGCAAGGCAGCCACCTCCGCCACCAGTTCAGCTATTAGATCCTATAAATAATCACAGAAGTCATAGCTGGAAATATGTATAGAACTGCATGTATACCAATAACTGAGGCTTCAAGATGACATACATTTGCACCAGGCGGTGGTCGAGCGTCCTGCCCCGCCGCCCCGTCTTTCTCCTTGTCCACTACCACCTCCTCCTCCTCACCCCTAGCCCTGATGTCAGGGCCGTCTTAAGCCACTCGGGGGCCCTTGGGCACACAGAGTTTGGGGGCCCTTTTGGGGATCCAAAAGAACGCGAGGGAAATCATCAGAATATACTTTTGCTTAGTGACTTTATTGGTTATTATGGTTAGCTTTATACAAATCAAATATAAATGAAGTGATTACTGTTTTGAGAATTGGACTTACGTTCATGTTAGGGGTTTCTTTCGAGATTTCTGTTGTGCAAAATTTTCTATTATGTCCTCAAAGTCCAATTTTTGAAGGACATCACTTTCTATGCACATGATTGACAAATTAGTAAGTCGTTCTTGTAACATAGTCGTTCGTAATTCATTTTTTATTCTTTTCAGCTGTGAAAATGAACGCTCTCCACTGCAATTGGTGACCATTAGGCAAAGGAATATCCTTGTAGCAACTTCCACATTCGGGAAAGTTTCTTTTAATTTATCTGCCTTTATTAGAGTATGTAAGGCTGAGATACTCAAGTCCGCCGATTCATTTGCAAGGTTTTTCAAGTACTGCCTCAAATGAAAACATTCTGATTTGAGCTCATTAGCGTTAATGTCTTCGTGATAAAATTGTGCAAATTCTTTTCATTTATTTGTCAACTGAACAGAATCGATTGTTTTTAACTCAGAAAGAAAACTAAAACGTTTGTTAACTTCCTTGTATGATTCCAAACGTTGCTTTAGATGAACATCTAATGTGTCGATTATAGGAAGAAATGTTTCTATATGAAATTTTCCTTTGCCATTCAACTGCACAGCCTCTGATAGTCCTTCAAAAAAAGTGATGCGTGTGCTGCGAATTCTTTTTCTTTGAGAATTATCTTTATAGTCAGCATTTGGATTTTTTTCTTTGGCAGCCGATTCGTACTGATCGAAATTACAGCGTGCGCTACTGATATGCTCGGCAAGAGATGCAAGAAGTTGTGTTGCAACGTCCATTGTCAAGGTATTATTCTGTAAACTTATGCTCGTTTTATTAATAATTCCCAAAATGTCATCCCATATCTCCGTTAAGAGAATGGTCTCCAGTTTTTCCAATTTTTTGGCAAGGTTTTGAGCCTCGTTTCTTGTTTCTCCTGGTTGATCGGTGTTTCTGGCAATTGATGACGAAGCTCCAAAAATATGATTGTAACCATTACTCATAGCGTTAAGAGCATCAGCGCTTGCAGACCACCTGGTTTCAAAGAGGGACTTCAGAACTTTATTTGCACCCAAACATTTCGTCAAAATTTTCCATCGATTGGTCGAACCCGAGAAAAAAGTGAACAATTTTTGGATGAATTGGAAGTATGCTACTGCTTCTGAAACACATCCGACCGTCTGAACACCTACTAAATTCAGTGAATGTGCGGCACACGGGACAAAAATAGCGAATTCACATTTCTCGTTTATTCTTGCCTGAAGACCAGAATATTTTCCAGCCATATTTGCTGCATTGTCGTAGCTCTGCCCGCGACAATTCTTTGTTGGAATATCAAGGGTTTCCAAAAAGTTCAGAACGCCATCTGCTATATATTGAGCCTTATGCTCCTCCATGGGTAGGAATTGCAAAAATCTTTCAATAGGCTCTCCGTCTTTCACGTACCGAGCGATGAAAGTCAGTTGGTCAAAATGGGAGAGATCTGGTGTGGAATCCACGCTTATTGAGTAGTATCTCGTTGCTTTTAGTTCGTTAAAATTCGTCGCTAATACTTGCTGTCCCATTATATTAATAAATTCGTTGCAAATATTTGCAGATGAATATGATCTCACGAAAAATATCCAAAGATGTGAAAAGAGCCGCCAAGTACCAACGCGAAAATCACAATTGCTTTATGAGCAAAACGTTTCGCTAGTCTCTGTCGTGAAATCAAGAAAAAAGCCAAGTACCGAACGTACCCCTGCGATCTCTCAGCAAGTCTACGTCGTGAAACAAATAATCAATCCATTAATCAATCGTGAAGTCGGGAGTTTCGTGTGAGGATATCGAAACATCATTCCAAGAGCTACGTACTTGGCGGGCACATTCAGTTTTTTTCCTTTGTGTTTGTTGTTTTCGCTTTGGATTGATAGTACTTTATCGTATTTTGCGGACCATTTTTTTTCCGACTGTTTTCCACATTGTTTATGCATCAAATCTGGCATCTAAAATACATTGATTGATAGGATAGGACACGACTCCTTGCAGTTTTATTTTGTGTTTGGCTGTTTGTCTTACAGTTTTTCTGAACTGTTCACAGCTGCTTGTATCGGTACTTGGCGGCTGATGGATTCTCAAAGTACTATGTTTCCGGTCGCTGGATATAGTATATACATGTCATGAATTTTGCATTGACTGACGAATGTCTGATTTACAAATAACATACACACTTATTCGAAATGAATCTTCCAATTTTGTAGGACGTCATTGTCGTGGCAGTTGGAATATTAGCGCGTGCGAGTTTACGATAGCGATTTAGTGCACTGAAGCACTCCCGTAAACTCGCACACGCTAATCTTTCAACTGCCACGAATATGTAGTTGCGAATGATTATTCTTCACAAGCGAATGAGCAACAAAATATTTTTGCACTAAAGTTAAGCCGTACTGTTACGAGGATGACTTTCAGATGTTGAAATTAATCCTTCCCATTACGTGTATGCGCTAGTGCACTCGCACATACGCATGCATCGTGAGCAAGATTGTATGACATAGTATGGGTACACCAAAGCAATCATTGAGTGAATTTGATATTCACCAAACTGTCATACTCTATGCTACTTATAGCATACACGTATATCCGAAATAGGTTTTATACCGAAATAGCAAAGTAGAGTTTTCTTGATAATTCAACAGTTTTGCAAGTGAATAAGTTTATTCTTACATTATTAATAATATATACTCAAGCTCTACGGTATGTCACCTATCATGGGTGAAATTAACGTAGTATATCGCTCATTGGCTCCATAGTGAGGTACGTGATTCCAGAGTTCCGAGTCTGGGTTGCGATTCTGTACTTCTCCGCTAACTCCGCTAACTCAGCGGAGGCCGTTGGTTGGCTGATGAACGTCCAATCGGAGATCGTTCCGGATCGGTGGTCGTACGGTGGCGCCGTGGGCTTTGCCCGGCTGCTAGTCGTAACAAACGCGAGGCCTTAGTTACACTTGATTTACATGCATGTCACAAGTGTACCATAAGGATAAACCGAGGAGATGAAAAGAAAGAAAGAGAACGAATAAATGGATCAAAATATTGGACTGCATTTATTCATTGATTTATTCGTTCTCTTTCTTTCTTTTCATCTCCTAGGTTTATCTTTGTGGTACATATGTATGTATATCAAGTGTAAGTGGGCCTCGCGTTCATTGCGACTAACGGCCGGGCCAAGCCCACGGCGCCACCGTACGACTGTACTGACCGATCCGAAACGATCTGCGATTGGACGCTGCTCAGCCAACCAACAGTCTCCGCTGAGTTGGCGGAGATAGCGGAGTTAGCGAAGTTAGCGGAGTTAACGGAGTTAACGGAGAAGTACAGAATCGCAACCCTGATCTGATAATTTAATGACAGTGGAACGACCACGATTTTTATTTATTATACAAGTAAGTATAATAGTTCCGTAAGTTCATGCACATAATTAAGGATACGACGAAGTATTTTCTGATACGATTATTGGTTGGAATAACGAGTTCTTCAGTGTATTTAATTGCTGTTGCATTGAAAACTCAATTTTCGCGTGAAACGAAGCCGGTTGTCCGTATAGCTCTAAGAAACCGAATGTGACCGCCAAGTACGTAGCTCTTGGAATTATGTTTCGATATCCTCACACAAAAATCCCGACTTTGACCGATTGATTGATTATTTGTATCACGACGTAGACTTGCTGAGTGATCGCAGGGGTACGTTCGGTACTTGGCTTTTTTCTTGATTTCACGACACAGACTGGCGAAACGTTTTGCTTATAAAGCAATTGTGATTTTCGCGTTGGTACTTGGCGGCTCTTTTCACATCTTTGGATGATTTTCGTGGGATTTCACTTCTTTTTGCAAGTACGAGAATTGAGAAGGGTTGCTCATTTAATTTCAGCAGGGTTATACGTTATTATAGTTTGATCATCACAAGAAATACATTCGAAATTTGGGCAAGGGAAGAAACCTTCAGTGAAAGACGAACACATTCACTTCAATTGTCAACTGTGACAAACATAAATTTATTAAGTAGAACTTAATTTCGTCCTATACAGTACCAGGTTGAAGTTCGTAACGTTATTTCAACAAAATATTCGCTAGAAAATTCTCAAATTCAAGGCTCGAACGTTTCAAATGGATCAAGAACCGTGCATAATTCCTCCAATTGTGTGAAACATGTTTATCTCGCATATTTTGGAGTTCTAACATTTGAATCACGAAACATTGCATTTCTTCAACGAATATTCTGTTACGTTAACGTTACGAACTTCAACCTCATTATACAGTATTAACTTAAATTTAGCACTTAATCAGTAATTTTTCAGCCATAGTTCGAAAGACTGTGTTGCCTGACGCAGTAACAGGCTCATGTGTTCTGCAACGTTGATTGTTCGGAGCTTGCATGCTTGTATACTGCAATCCAATTCAGGTCCCTGTGAGAATCATACAAATCAATAATCGATTAATCATCTAATAGAAATGTCACAGTGATCACCAAAATATATCCCATGTTACTGTGGTGAAGGTAAGCTGGGAAATGTCGACTCGTACAGCATACCTTCTAATATGTGATATCCACCAACAAGGAATGACATGTAGTATGGAATAGGTAGATTCGCACTTAGTGTGCGAATTTCGATTTCTCATGTCTGTTAGTAGTGTGCGGAGTGGACGATTCACACAATGTGGCGCGCAGTGGGCGGAGTAGCATCTACTCCAGATACATTCGCGCACTCAACGCGCTAATGTATCTGGAGTATATTATACATTCGCGCACTCAGTGTAGAGAATGATTTACTCCGTACACTGTAAATAGCGTATCTGTAGAATATTGTCTAAAATACAGTATTTACATTCTCAGCCGGTTTTCGGTTACTGATAAACAATAATTTTAGAAATTATTTTCAAACGAAAACAACTTAATTTTTTTACATATATTTTATTATTCATATACATATATAAATATAACATTCAGTATAGAGTATTTCCGTTATTTTTTATCTAAATTACACATGTTAATTGTAACCGAACAATCGAAATTCGCACACTAAGTTAAAAAAAAATAGTATACGACACGCGTGCGCGTACGTGTATCGTAATGTACTATTCTTCTATTCAACTTTCGCAATTTTGTGACAAGTTCTGTTGTAACATACATATTTACTGATTCAATGATCGCGTTACCAATATGTCAAATTAACATTACATGTTATTTATAAATGGTAAAAAATATATGACAAATAATATAATTTTATCAAAATCGAATGATCCTTGCTTTTCTGATCAAGATAACCTGTATCTGGAACTTGCGTTTCTATCGATAGACTACGAAGAGGGATGTATAGAAGTGAAAGAAAAAGCGTTTTTTTTGTCTTTGATTTCCTCATTTCTTTAGTTTCGAAGACTAATAAAATTTTATGCTATTGAAAATCATTTTAGAAAGTATTTTTTTTTAGTGGGGGGGCTTCGCCCCCTGCACCCCTACCAGGGGCTCTGCCGTCTCTGCCCCTGGACCCCGTCCACCCCCTGCCTCTCGTACTTATATCGCAATATATATACTATACTTCCCTATTTTCTAGAGTTCTCTACAGGTCAAGAATTTCGCACACTGAGTTTAAAAAAATAGTATATGACACGTGTGTGCGTACTTGTATCGTACTGTACTATTATAACACTTTTAATGATTAGCAATTTTCAAATATGTTAGTCTGTTTGGTAATCAATTTGCGGTGCTGATGTATAGGTAGGTGAAGTTAGTGTTTGGTAGGCTGGTAGAAGTTGGTTCATTTGAAGAAGATACGTAGAGTGTTATAACTTTGGAGCAGCTGTGGGCTACCTCTGTTTTGGTACATTGTCTTGCCGAAATGTCATCTTCATCTATTCCAATGGATTGATAATGGGATAGGAATTATCTAGGTGACTGTGAAAGATATAAAATAACATAGAACTGAATGAGAGGTTTCAGTATGTTACTACCAATTTTCTTAGCATTGTTATTACTTTGGAGATATGGGCTGTAGGCTGCCTTTGCCTTGGGACGCTGTTTTGCCAGAGTGTTATGTTCGTTTATTTCAATGGAGTGATAATCGGAACCTTGGTTTTGGGACGTCGTTTTGTCAAAGTATTATCTTCGTCTATTCCAATAAATTAATAAGAGGATAGGAATGGTCCAGGCGACTGTGAAACATACAAAATAACAAATAATTAAAGCAGGGGTTTCCGTATATTGCTACTAATTTTCCTAGCGTTGTTATTACTTTGGAGCTACGGGCTGTGGGTTACCTCTGTTTTGGGACGCTGTTTCTGAAGTGTTATGTCCATCTATCTCGATGGATTGATATTCGGAACCTTCGTTTTGGGACGTCGTTTTGTCAAAGTGTTATCTTCGTCTCTTCCAATGGATTGATAATAGGATAGGAATGATCCAGGTGACTGTAAAAGATAAAAAATAACAAATAATTGAAGCAGAGGTTCCAGTATATTACTACTAATTTTTATAGCATGTGTCATCACAAGGGACCATTCTGGATCTTGAACGTAACATAATCTCTAGCGCCCGTGTTATCGTTGCGCTTCCACGTGAGTCCCCTTTCATCTCCGCTACCGCCTATATTCTTTGTTTCTGTGTGGGAAATACGAGGTCGCTAAGCAACTTGAACGTTTATCATCGACAATCATCAATTGAACTCAGGCAAAATTCGACGCTGCGATGATGCTAACTAGCAAACGAATGGCCGGCGTTACCGCGGGTGCTAAGAACTCTTGTCAGTAGTGCCTGATCGGTAGGTAGCGTTATCATAGAGTCGCGTCTTCAATTGTTGATTTCAAAAGATATATGGGCCTGCGGAGATGAACGGGTGTATTAGAGAAACGCGGACACCAAAAGTTAACGTCGGCGGTATGTTAACGCCAAGACATCCAGAATCGCACCTCAAGTGATGGTAGGAAACATACAAAGCAATAAACAACTAACGAGTCATGCATTTAGTGGAAATAAAGAGGTCGAGGCTGTTCTATTCATCTATTATTGTGTGAACGAATGTAAAGTCTGATGAAAATAAATGTACGTACTGTAACGTGGCAAAACGTTAGGACCTCCTCCTAACCAACCTCACGAGCGTATTTGAGTCCCGTAATCCAGTCAGGCATATTCGTTTCGAATTCCTACCGCCTTTGTCTTAGCGTGGCCATATTGTCTGAAGATCGCCGCACGCGGCTGACCGGCAACGGCCAGCGCTAAAAGGACGAACGGCGAAGATAGGAAGATAAGGTCAGGATCTAATTCATTCCGGTAAGGCGCTCGATCACGAGACAACGTGAGCCCCTAATCGTCGAGTCCAGAGAGAGAGAGAAAGAGAGTTTTTCCAAAGTTATTGATGATATTGTTTTATTGTGACCCCCGCTACCGTTATTGGACTACTGATTTGGATCTTGGATTGGATATTCTATTGAGTCGGATATATACGACCCTCGCCTGTCCCCGGACTGAGAGCCGACCACGAGGCAGAGGAAACGTGTGCGATCAGGTAGGATCCAGCCAACGTATTCGGTCGAGTCTAATCCTAAAACCCTTCAGTCCCGTATACAGTCCCGAGAGAAAGTCCGGAAAACCCCCGAGAAAACCCCGCATCCCTAGTCCCGAGAGTAGTTGAGAAATTCAACGAGAGTCAGGAAAAGATAGAGAGTATCGTTTGCCCCCACGTGGTAGTCGACTGCGCGAACGCGTGCCGGTCTCTCGCCACCGCGCAGTTATTCGCAAAATCAGAGTCGGCGCCATATTGCCCGAGTCCTCTGACGTCACGCATCGCAGTCGTCTGCTGCGTGTCAGAGAGCTCTAGTGGCAGAGTACCGAGTCCCGATCCCCTTCCCCTTCCCCTCCCAGCTGTTGAGCGAGCAGCTGTCAGTCAGAGACTAGAGCGCAGAGCTCGAAATCAGACTTGACAGCAGTACCTCCAGCTGGTTGCAGTGGAGAAGACGAATTCCCTACGTCGGTGATAACGTCAATCGTACCCAGTTCAATAGTAGAGTCAGTTATATTATTGTTATGGTTAGTTCTAGTCAAGTGGTCATATCCAACATAAAATAGCTGTGAGCTTAAGCCGAAGCCAGGTGACAGGCTGCGCAAATTAATGTCATCTTTTTCTTTTTTTTCTTTTTAATAAATAAATAATTTCAAATAAAGTTCATTCGTGTTGAGTATCTTTATTTCTCGCCCCCACGAACTATCCCTCTACCAACTAGCTAGTCGGAGCGAGAGCGAGAGAGAGAGAGGGCTTCGGATAGAAGCTTGGCGCCCAACCTTACATCGCTGGTCTGGAGGAGGTGAGCGTTGGCGTCTTATTTGATAATAGGTCGTAGTTTCCGCGGGTAACACCCGAGCTCGCGGAGACCGCTGTTACAGTACATAGCGTTTGATGTAAGTCATCGTAACCTTTTTTTCACTTGCTTCGGTTAGTAGTGATGAAATAAGATTTTGCCAGGTTCGTTGGTTTATTCTCTATATTTGAACCCAGCTGAGAGAATCTGTTCCGTGCAATTACAATAAGCCACCATGCATATGTCAATAATTATTATTAATAACAGTGATCGGCATGCAACCATGGTGCGCGCACTATTTCACTCTTATTATTATTCACTGATTCACTGATATAAAACCATTAGCATGGCCGATAACACATTATATAATCATATAATATGAATATACAGGGTGGTCCATTTTAATCTCCGCAGGCGAATATCTCGAAAACTAACAGTTATAAAAAAAAAGTTTCAGACAAAACTTGGAGGGTTTCGAGGGGTAAAGTTAATGCTGATATGTGTTGACTTGTGGACTTCGCCAATTCCGGGATTTCGCAAGTAACTTCGGATTTTAGATGGGGAACACATGTTTTGGTTGGCGGCATCTGATAGCGCAATCAAAGACTCATTCAAACACGCAAGCAGAAAAATTGGAAAAAAAATGTTGCAAAAAAAATTGGAAACAAAAATTTCGCGAATTTTTTTTTTCTGCAAAAGATTGTTGTTTCACATTCATTGTTTATCACTATAGCTCAAAATTTTTCTCGCCAATTTTGAAATTGGAAAGTTTGAATGTACCAGATTAGTGAAAAAAATTCGTAGATCAGTAACGCAAACAACTAACCGCATTAGTTCGCCCGACAACAATTACGTCGGGCGAACTAATGCGGTTAGTTGTTTGCGTTATTGATCTACGAATTTTTTTCACTAATCTGGTACATTCAAACTTTCCAATTTCAAAATTGGCGAGGAAAATTTTGAGCTACAGTGATAAACAATGAATGTGTTCGAAAGCTAGCGACGAAAGAACAATCTTTTGCAAAAAAAAAATTCGCGAAATTTTTTTTCCAATTTTTTTTGCTTGCGTGTTTGAATGAGTCTTTGATCGCGCTATCAGATGCCCCCAACCAAAACATGTGTTCCCTGTCTAAAATCCGAAGTTACTTGCGAAATCTCGGAATTGGCGAAGTCCACAAGTCAACACATATCGGCAATCTTTCCCCTTAGAAACCCTTCAAGTTTTGTCTGCAACTTTTTTTTCATAACTGTTAGTTTTCGAGACATTCGTCTGCGGAGATTAAAATGGACCACCCTGTATAACTATATAATATGATTATATATCAAATTATGAATATTTTAACTGTCAACAGCGCGATCCGACAGCCATCCGACGGCCATTTTGATTTCGTCGACCCTAATTCAGATTCATGACAAAATCAATAGGAGTCGAGATTTCAATGGCTTATGTACCCACGTTTCGAACTTCAAGTCGATCCGTGTCACCGTTCGGTCGGAAACGTGGTCCCAGGCAAGCGTCTAGCGAAAATCTGTGACCAGGAAGAAGGAGAAAGAGAATTTTTTCCATCAACTTTCGTGACTAATATGTCGGAAACCAGTGTACCGATCTCGATTTAATTTATACAGCGAAGTCGTGTGGTGGGGGAATATCTATTTTGAAAATTTTATCAAATAATATTCACGCGTTCCGAAGTTATGACCGGGTGCTTACAGGTATAAGAGTTCCCGCGAGAAAATAGTCTCATGGCTAGCTCTCGCCTGCCTACGGGTACTTCGCGGCGATTCGCTGCCGCGAATCTTGATGTACTTCGTTTTCCACGATTTCCGAAGTTTTGCATATGATCAGCAAGAAGAGGATCGAATTCACTTATTAGTTCTAAGCATCCCAAATAATTCCCGTTATTTTGAGACCCCAAAATTTCATTATCACCACGAAACCCAAGTCACTGCAACAATTCTTTTAAGTACATTCTTCTAATAATTGACCTGTGCACTATATCTGGAAAGAAATCCACTATCAACTCGTCTAGTAGTTTTGCTTCTCGCGACATAATTCATCATCGATAGTCTGTGCTGTAAATTGTTCTCATGCTCCATTAATAAGTTACTTATATGCTTCCAATCTTTGTAGCCACTAAAAAAACTCAAACTATTGCCCGTAGTATTATTAAATAGGTGGCAGCAATAACGATATACAGATTTCTTCGACGGCGAATATAGTAGCCATTTTTTTTCCACACACTCACCATTCGTCAATTTGCGAGTAAAAACATGCCAAGTCAAGTTCCTAGTTTTTGTTTTACCGCTTAGATCAGGAAAACTTGTGGAAGTTTCGAAGAAGTCATAATTTTTATTTTGGAAGAACTCTGGCCCTCTGCGACTCCAGATATCGCATACTTCTTCGGTTAAAATTCCATCACAGTACGTACCAGGGTCGTAAGATATATTTTCTACAATACTTGTGGTTGGTAAATCGCAGTAGCTTGAACTGGGAAATTCAGGCGGTGGTGTGTGTGTGACTGTCTTTATATCTGGAACTGATGAACTCGAAACACTAATTTTATCTTCTACGTCAAACGTGGGCCCTGCTTCTGAGCTTTGAGATTTAGAGGCATCTTGAGATGATGAGGTCGAAGAATCAGTCTGCCTGTTAGTTTCTTCAAATGTAAAAAATGAGGTTAGTTTAGGTAGTTTGCTAATATTTTCTTTTTCAGCTGCAAGTTTTTTTCTTTTCTCCGAACCACTTGAATATGTTATTTTCGACATAATTAAATGAGACTATAAAATTATACACAACACTTTAATGAAGATACTTTATAATTTATAATATATAACTTATTGAGAATTATTAAATAACTTATTCAAAATGAGGCAGTAAACAAAACGAATCGTTCAAATTTGAGACATTAGGGGAATCCCCATCGAATTGACAGCGTCGACATCTATGCCTATGTGCATGCGTCACCTACCACCGTGCCTACACTGTCATAGACATAGAGCATGGACTGCGCATTCGGGCCGAAAATCGCTCGGTCGGTAGAAAGAGACAGCATATAGACGCGGCCAAGATCTGTCTTTTTTCTAACCAGGAACGTGACTCTCATATTGAGGGTCCTGGGTGTAAAATTTTTTTTTTGTTTGAAAATGGAAAGAAATGAGAAATTGAGTGTTTAGTAACGAAAAATATATTCTTTTTACAAAAAAACAAATATTGTTAATTTTTAAATAGTACAAGCTTAGTATTAACAGCCCTAATCCTTCTTTCTTGCGGAAAAGTGTTTGTGCTTTCATGGTGTAGTCGGATGTTGAAATATTTATCTGAAATTTATTAATCATAAGTTTTTTATGACTTTGTAGACAATTTTCTTTACTTTGCAAAATCCAATGAGGGATTTTTTGCGCTGTTTTATTGATTAGGAGCAGATTTAATGTTTTCAGTTTTGAAAACTTCAGTTTCTCCGAAGATACGCTCTGCGATCAAACATACTTCGATTGCGTCTGTAGAAGCACAAGTTAAACCTCCTCGATTCTTCTTCACTTGTAACAAGGATGATGATCGATTTCTTGTTAGAAGTTGTTTGCAATGTACACATCTGACCACCTTAACAACCTTTTTAGCCACAAATCCAGCAATATGAGCAACCGGTGTGTTTCACGTAATTCAAGTTCACGTTCTTATAAACAGGAGGAATGTTGTAATTATGCTCAAATAGAACTAACGAGTCCCGATGATCTAGGCTGGTACAATTTTCTGCGTTTTTTTTTTTCGTATGGACTGTGAAGTACTGCGGTTAATGTTGTTAACTGAAGTATTATTTTAAAATTCTGTTGACATAATTATATTTTTCTCCATGACTTTGCCCTCCTTAAATTTTGAAGTACCGAAATCTATATCATTAACAGTAAGAGGACTATTTTCCTTATTATTTGGGTCTGCAAATGTTAGTGATCTTTCATCCTCAGTAGGATTTGCATCATTCCACTTTGCGTTCCTGCCGTTGGAAGTACTTTTTTTCTCGAGAACTTCATTTTTTTTGCCTTCTGTAAAATGCAAGTATCATCTTGTGCAACACAGCTTGCATAGTTGGAGGTACCGACTTGAGCATAGAGTAATAACCATCTGAATGCCGATTCAAATTGTTCGGTTGTGGGATTATTGTTCCGAAATCCGCGAGATCTTATACTGGGTAAAAAAGCTCCAGGTGATCTTGCGATAACTTATACGTCAGGAGGTATTTGAGAGATGCTCGCTCTGAGGATGAATACTTTTCAAAAATGGCCACAGCACCACGCATTGATATCAAGAACCCAAGGAAGCCCAATCTTCTATTGCCATGTATAATTAGCTTTTTCGTGTCACGAAGTGATTTAATATACTCTTCATATTCATTGATTTCCAAATGTATCCTGGCAATATTGTCTTGAGTAATTGGACTTTTACTCTGATTTTTTACAAACCGCTGTCTAGAATTCAACAAGTCAAAGATATTGTTCATCATCTTACAGAATTTTTCAGTACCTGACGAACCAAAAAACTCCGGCATTTTAACACTGGTTCTTAAAATAGTACATTACGCAACTAGTGCGCAAAATAGGTGATTCCCGCACGAGTCGGATTTGTCGCCCGAGCGAAGCGAGGGCGACAAAAAGACGAGTGCGGGAGACACCTATGCGCACGTGTTGCGTATACTATTTTCCCTAACGAGCTGTGCAAAATTCGACAACAAGGGTAATGCGTATGGAATATTAAATTATTGAATATATATAAAGAATTGTATATAAAATAGATGAAGTGATCTAGGGAGACGGAGTTTGAGGGGGGGTCCAGGGGCGAAGCCCCCGCCAAGGGGGTTGGGGGGGGGGGGGGGCGGAGCCCCCCCCACTATATCAAAATGAATTAAAATTGCATAATTGAATAGAAAAAAATTTGCACAAAGTTTGATCACAAGAGCGATGACATTTTTTTCTCATGAAGTAAGTTTAGCAATCATCTTGATACACAGATACGGAGGGGGGTCTATAAGTTCTTCACTACACAGAAAAAAAACGAAAAAAAGAGTTCAATGAAAACATTTTTTTAGCTTCTACTAAGAGTTCTGGCGGGATGAATTCGTCGTAATCAAGACTTGATTCATCGTCAAGCTCCATTATTGCTCAATTTATAATTTAACAAATTTGTTCTTTTATTGAATGGTCACTCACGAGTGTCACAGCAAGAACTGAGCTATCTGAGATTATATCAGATAATAAGGTCAAGAATCGTAAACACAAAAAGATTGTGAAGTGTTTGAACGTGCAGGCCTGTGGGTGCAAGGATGTAAACAAAGCACTTCGCGTCATTGACACTCGCGAATAACTCTCAAGCGACTTTTATATGTAAATAGATTTGAAGTGTATTTATACCGTGAGAATCACGTGAATCCGAATGGATCCATGCTACCGAAAAGCGAATATTGGCGAATATGACGTCATTTTAGCGGGCTAACCACTCGTTGCGCTGAACAATCCCTAGGGTGATTTTGGCGCGCGGTCGATGCAACTCGGCAGCCATTGTTGATAGAAGCCGGCTGACTGTCAATACATCGCGGAAGGTAGACATGTGGGGTTATGTTCGTTTATTTTAGGCAAATGATTAATAAGGCGAAGAAAAACTACGTGAATGAGCTATGAATATTTATCAAAAATCTACCAATTAGTTTTGAATGATATCTCAATACAATCAAGGAATTGGTTGTTCTCGATGAACTCTTTGATTCTAATTAATTTGCAGTTATAGCTTAAGTTAATTCGTTGATTGTACTATGATATTATTTAAAACTGATTGATCGATTTTTGATAAATATCAATAACTTATTCACGTAGGTTTTATTCACTTCATTTATCATTTGCTTAAAATAAGCGAACATAACCCCACATGTCTACCTTCCGCGATGTATTGACAGTCAGCCGGTTTCCAACAACAATGTCCAACAATGGCTGCCGAGTTCCATCGACCGCACGCCAAAATCACCCTAGGGGTTTTCAGTGCAACGAGTGGTTAACCTGCTAAAAATACGAAATATTCGCTGTCCGGTAACATGGATCCATTCGGTTTCACGTGATTGTCACGGTATAATGATATCACCCCGATTGGTTTTAATCAATACAGGGCGATATTTAGAAACTGAAATGAGGAACAGAGGAATCTTTTCTACGAAAGTTGTATGGTTCAGAGGGGGAAAAAGCTTAGCCAAACCAGATTTTTTTCAGATGACCTTGCCGAGCTAAAATCAAGGTCAACTTGTTTTCTTTAAACGGAACCCCATATTTTCCGTTGCGGAATCGAATAGGGCATTCAATCTTGCATAAAAAATCATGAGGATACATATCATCTGAAGTCAATTGTTGCGGGAATAAGAGCTGTGCAAGATGGGACTATCGGGGCGCTGGGCTAGTGCGGCGTTGCGGGAACGCCCAACGTACGTGACCATTTCGGCCTATCCAACGTTGTGGATAGTTTTCATTCGAAGAATCCGTAACAATGCGGGCGAAGTGAGCACGAGCCCCGTCTTGCTGGATCCACAATCGGAATAGAAAAAAAAAAAGAGTCATTTACTACTTGGATCGAGTTCCAGGACTGGGTTAAATTGTGTCATACCCAAGTGTTCCCGCAACGTGGCACTAGCCCAGCGCCTCGACAGTCCTATCTTGCACAGCTCTTATCTTCGCAACAATTGACTTCAGATGATATGTATCCTTATGATTTTTTATGCGAGATTGAATGCCCTATTCGATTCCGCAAAGAAAAATATAGGGTTGCATTTGAAAAAACCAAGTTGACCTTGATTTTAGCTCGGCAAGGTCATCTGGAAAGAATTTGGTCTGGCTAAATTTTTTCCCCCTCTGAACCCTACAACTTTCGTGAAGAAGATTTTTCTGTTACTCTCTTTAGTTTCGAGATATCGTCCTGTATTGATTAAAACCAATCACCCAGTATACTTGTGAAAAAAAAGATCCGAAATTAATCCGGAAAAAATAAAAATTTGGAGTACGTGGTACTTGGCGGGCCAATATTTCATATCACTATAAGATTATTCACTGAGTTCAGTTGGTATTTTCTCGTACATGTCTATAAAAGGCCTGCCAAGTACCACTACCTCCAAATTTTTATTTTTTCCGGATTAATTTCGGATCTTTTTTTTTTACAAGTATTTATCATTATATACCATTAGACAGAAGACATGTACTTGGCAATTGTATCTGATTTCAATCCTTCTGTAAGTAGACATTTTTGTAGTACTACTATTGTTGAGGAGGAATTTTCGTGAATGGATTTTTTCGGGGGTAGTGACCATATTATTGTACTTGGCGAAAGGTTCTTGCACCAGAGGTACTTTTTGGGAGCGATTTTACTACTTTTTGTAGAATTTTGCTTGACTACCCAATAACTGTGCTCGCTCGCTACGCTCTCTGGTTTGGGTTTTCCTATATCCTAGCTCGCTGGGCTTGCTTAGTTGTCAGCATTCTTCTAATTGTTCATATGAGTATCTCAATGCATGTACGGCGGTGCATTTTATATCATCTAAATCCCCCAATAAGCATCAATGTTGAATGTGGTACCATATTATAGAAACTACCTGATAATTGTGCTCGCTCGCTACAGTCGCTCGATTGGGTTTCTTTATATCCCCGCTCGGTGGTCAACATTCTGCCAATTGTTTCTATGAGTATCTCAATGCATGTACGGTGATGCATTTTATACCATCTAAGTCTTTTGATAAGCAGTAATGTTGAATGTAGTAGTATAATATGAATGTGTTGAAAGCACAGAAGCCTGAAATAATGACACACTCTATCATGCGTTGCTAATTTTCAAGCACTGTAAAGGTATGTTTTTGTGCGCATGTACTGAATATGATATATTTGACCCATTAAGTATACGAAAATATTTGGAAATAAATAATAATATATCGAAGACGTGCCATGTTGAATGAAAGCTTTGTCACCTATGTATTCATGTTGTGGACCGAACTTCATACGATTCAATAACCGTCCCTATAACCCAACCTCAAAATCGCGCGTTTCATCATTTCTTAAGAGATTGTTATAATTTCGCTCTCCACTTTAAATGTGAGTTTTATGATAATAAGTAAGTATACGAAGCATAAAAGAGACGAAAATTTGTAGAATGTTACGATGTACGAATATGAACAGCACTGACAGCTCTGTCTCAGGACCTAGAATCGAATCTCGGTAGTCCGTCTGTCCTGTCCGTGGTTTTGGGCAATCGATTCTCGATCTTACGTCATCAGCATCGACAAGAGCGCCATCTGACAACTGATGCTGAGTACTTATATCTCTGCTGTCTAGTGGTGGCCACTCTTTTCTAATTCTCATCCGCATGGCTTTAATGGACTGAGTCTGGCTGAAGGCGGTGATGATGACGAAAAATTTCGACCGAAACGGATACTCCGAAACTTGAAATAATCATATCTGAGCTCTCCGTACACTGATTCAATCGAAGTTGGACTTGAATGAATGCTCTTCTTGCCCACAATCTGAGATAAATATTTCAATCCCATGGATTTCGCGGGGTGCAAGATATGAGGGAAATACTGTCTCCCCACCACGTCGGCCAGCTCCCGTACGGGTATAAAGACTCGTCGAGTCTCGCGCGGCGTATTACCTTATAGGTATATATATACCGTGAGAATCACGTGAAACCGAATGGATCCATGCTACCGAGAAGCGAATATTTCGTATTTTTAGCAGGTTAACCACTCGTTGCACTGAAAACCCCTAGGGTGATTTTGGCGTGCGGTCGATGAAACTCGGCAGCCATTGTTGGATATTGTTGTTGGAAACCGGCTGACTGTCAATACATCGCGGAAGGTAGACATGTGGGGTTATGTTCGCTTATTTTAAGCAAATGATAAATGAAGTGAATAAAACCTACGTGAATAAGTTATTGATATTTAGCAAAAATCGATCAATCAGTTTTAAATAATATCATAGTACAATCAACGAATTAACTTAAGCTATAACTGCAAATTAATTAGAATCAAAGAGTTCATCGAGAACAACCAATTCCTTGATTGTATTAAGATATCATTCAAAACTAATTGATAGATTTTTGGTAAATATTCATAGCTTATTCACGTAGTTTTTATTCACCTTATTAATCATTTGCTTAAAATAAACGAACATAACCCCACATGTCTACCTTCCGCGATGTATTGACAGTCAGCCGGCTTCTATCAACAATGTCTGCCGAGTTGCATCGACCGCGCGCCAAAATCACCCTAGGGATTGTTCAGCGCAACGAATGGTTAGCCCGCTAAAATGACGTCATATTCGCCAATATTCGCTGTCCGGTAGCATGGATCCATTCGGTTTCACGTGATTGTCACGGTATATATAATTTTTTTTTATTGTACTTGGCGCGAAATTCTACCGACTTTCTTGATGTTTCTCGAGGGTATTTGGTTTGCACTGGGCCAACTGTCGCAGGCTCTTACAATTTCCTGTTTAGTCTTCTAACGCTTTAGAAGCCTCTGAAAAATCTCTAAAACATTTTTTTTCCTCTGTTTCTCCCTCAAGCGAGCTGAAATACCCTTAGATCTAGAGTAAAGTTCTCTAGCCTAGGTTGCGATTCTGTGACTTTTCGCTAACCTGCCAACTCGCTTACTTCTCGCTCACTCACAGAAGACGGTTGGTTGGCTGAAGAGCGTCCAATCGGAGACCGTTACGGGTCGGCCGTACGATGGCGCCGTGGGCTTCGCCGGCCGCTAGTCGTAACAAACGCGAGGCCCACTTACACTGGATACACATGGATTGAGTCATGTGTACCACATGTACCACAAGAATAAATCGAGTAGATGAAAAGAAAGAAATAAAACGAATAACGGCCGGTTTCACCAGCGACGAATAACTTTTATTCGTCGATTAACTTCATTCACTGATTCAGAAATTGCATTTTCACATTGAAAATGTGCTTTTATTTTACAAATTAAGTTATTCTATGGATAAAAATAACGTTTTATAACATAATACAAAGCAGTTAAATATGATTTCATCTATGATGAATTTTCGTCCCGTATATGCTTTTTACTGTGTTAGCTAAATATTTCAACAATAAATCACACAGGTATGTATTATCATCGATACCCTACGAGTCAAAAGTTGAGTTCATAATGTTATACAAGCAGTTTCACCGCATTTGAATATTTTGGTTCATTCATTCGTTCTAGTTCTTTCTTTTCATCTACTCGATTTATTCTTGTGGTACATGTGTATCAAGTGTAAGTGGGCCTCGCGTTTGTTACGACTAGCGGCCGGCAAAGCCCACGGCGCCGCCCACGACCAACCCGTTACGATTTTCGATTGGACGCTCCTCAGCCAATCAACGGTCGTCGCTGAATTAGCGAAAAGTTAGCGAGTTAGCGAAAAGTTAGCGAGTTAGCGAAAAGTTACAGAATCGCAGCCCTGGAAACAGTAGCTTGCGCACGCACGATAGAGATATGTCCTGTAGGCCAGGAAAAACATTATTGTGTCGTAGGACCGACAAACTTCCTCTAATTTTATACCTACACAAAATAACTATTGGCTCATCAACAGGCACTCTTCAATATTTCGGCCCATGTGAGTTTCATCGAAAAATTCGCCTGACGCCAAATGTAGGCGACGAAGATGAATTGATATACGCGAAACGCGAAAATCGAAGAACCGATTTCGAAGATTATGATATATCAGCTTTCTACGCACTGATTGCATTTATTTTAAGGGTGTTCTGGTGGTACATTTGCCATCAAAACAATAAGACAGACAAAAACCGAATTTGATAATTTTGGATGATGTTAATGCGAAAAATGATTGGATAATATCGAGAAGCGGATATCCACACAACCTCAAAAAATAAAAAAACTCTCAATTTAGTGACGGAATTTCGAAAATACCAACAATCATGGAAAGTTGTAAAGGCATTCTACAAGTATGTGCTGAAAATGATCAAAATTGTTCATTTTTGATCCGATTTCAAAATTTCAGGGTTTGTTATACTCAGCGATAAAATCTTTACGAACTTACTGAAAAAATTTTGTATAAAATACTCATATTCAAGTAAAAAATGTAACAGTATATGTATCACATGAATCTCAGAATGCATTCGGATTGTCAACAACTGAATTCTTACTCAAATATGAGTGTTTTATACAAAACTTTTTTGAGTGAGTTCGTAGAGATTTCATCGCTGAGTATAAGAAACCTTAAAATTTTGAAATCGGATCAAAAATGAACAATTTCAACCATTTTCAGCACATACTTGTAAAATGATTTTACAACTTTTCATGATTGTTGGTGTTTCGAAATTCTGTCACTAAATTGAGAGTTTTTTTATTTTCTGAGGTTGTGGGAATATCCGCTCCGCGATATTATTCAATCATTTTTCGTATTAACATCATCCAAAATTATCAAATTCGGTTTTCGTCTGTCTTATTGTTTTGATGCCAAATGTACCATCAGAATATCCTTGAATTCAGAACTCAAACAAAAGCCCCTTGGACCTACATTCTTAACATAATCCGGAAAAACTCAGGCTGTTACGTGCGGACGTAGGTGGCAAGATTCCGTCCAGCGCGACCTATGTAAATCCACCTCCGCGCGGCTGAGGGTTTATTGTTTGACCTTATTGGAATGCAAAAGCACACCCGCTATGCTGATACGTTGTTTCATAGGTTATAAGGATTTGCAGCGGTACGAAATAAAATGAATTGTGCTGGGATAAAATTTTTACGGATGTATTTGAACCGAGATAAATACGTATGATACAGTATAAGGTAAGCCGTTGGTGAAATATAGATTGTTGGAGAAATAGATTGTGGCTTTAACTAGCAGTGATCAAATATGAAGAATAAGCTTATACAAAAGTACGCTAGTAGTTAGCAACGAATTAATTTGAGTTAAAACGAATACAGATAATATCATAATCACGGTCATGAAAACGAATAGAAAAATACATTAGGCAGAAGACAGGATTGGTTTACAGAATAGAGCTTAGCTGAATCTTAGGAATTGGAGTTATTACTAGATATAATGGTGAGCCGAGGACTGTTCCCCGAGTTTGGAGTTGGAGTCATCTTCAAAAACCTACCACTGGTACCGAGCTGTACAGCTGTATAACTCTGACCTGAATCCCAGACGTCGTTGCGAAAGACCCCGAAATATTGCCCAAGATAGCTAACTCCACCGGGCCATTAAATACTCGGTGGTGCTGCTCATCAAAAGGTAGGGGCGTCTTGCACTGACTTGAAGGTCTTCGAGCTGATAGTCAGTTGGGGAAGTGCACCCCTGCACGTCGTCCTGGTAGAAATTACTTTGTCTTCTTCACTCCACAAATTCGACTGACTGAGAAGTGTCGCTTGGTCGATAACTACCGTTAGGTTCTTTGGTGGTAGGAGTGAGAAATTGCAAATCGTAACTTGCAATTTTCTCCCTGCGGAGTCGCATTTCTCGGCTCGCCGTAGCTGAATAAGTAAGCTGGTGCAATGCAAACATCACGCGTGTCCTACGGAGACAAAGGTTCGTGTGAAACAATAGATACGGTAACATGTTAGGTGGAATAGGATTGACCTTCCCCACTCCCCGGAATTGGGTCGCTGTGGTAAAAGAATTGGGTCGAGTCACGCTACTATAATATTTTTTTTCAATCAACTTGACGCCAAACTCTATCGAGGTTCTTGGTACAACATAGCTGAACAAGAAATGAACAAGGATCAGGATGCACAGGTATGTTTGTTGTTTCAGACTGTCCCGTAACTAGAGGGAGCCTTCCTAATCTTCGTTCGGACTCTATCGGTGCTGATAACAGTGGTGATTCCACGGAGTCTTTGATTGACGAAGCAGAAGACTATCTTAGACGCAGCATTGATTCCATGCTAACCATTACTGGATCCGAGTACTTTAGCCGCCATGGTACAACACGCCGTCGAAGAACACGTCGACACTCAGAACCAGACCTTCTTCGCGAGTGGAATCCTCCTCAGGACGCCCGGCCGTACTTACCAAAGGTCATTTTCAAATCTATGTATGATTCAAATAAGTAAATGTCGTTTCTGGATTAGCTAAGAAATAGTTAATTCTGCAGAAGTCATTTTACAAAGTCTAAATGGATTATCATGAGCGGCCTCAAGATTAATTTTTATTTACAATTAGCATCCTCATGCTTGATTTCTAGTCATGTCCTAGTGACTTCTTGTGTCACATAACATGCATCGACGAGAACAACCCACGAAGAATGAATGAACCTCAGATATGATCGATTAGATCCTATTGATCGGATCCGAAAAATGATAGGATTCAACTATATATTTAACCATATCTCACTATCTCCAAGTATATCGAACTAGAGTCAGGATATAGTTCAGTATTGGATACAGTAGGATAAAGTTACATGTAGTTAAATATAGTAGGATATAGTTATTATTGGAGGTAGGAAAGGGGTTGGAGGGAGGGGGGGGGGGGGGGGCCACCCGCCCACCCATTTCCCCCCTTCCTCCAACGGATTACTTGGACTGTGTCCACTGCTCAAAAGATTGTTCATCTCGACGTTTCGGGCGCTAGTATCTGCTCCCGTCCTCAGGATGGTAGTCTGGCGACTTCCCATAACAGAGTGATCAAATTCCGTGCTCCCACCGGTATATGTAGGTTGGTCATTGGTGGCGCCAGCTATGACTGGTGGCCCTTAAATGTTCGCATCCAGGAACACCGAAAAAACGTTAGAATGGGTGAACGATCGAAGTCAAGATTGGCCGATCACGCCTGGGAGAATGAGCACCACTTTCAATGTGATGATGCCCGGATAGTGTTGAAGGAATCCGATCCTATCAAACGAAAGCTGAAGGAGTCAGCCTGTATAGCAGTCACACCGAATGTTGTAAGTCAATCTAGCATAGAACTTAACAAACTGTGGTTACCTTTGTACAGGGATGAGGTGAGGAAAGCTATGAGTAAGCCTAAGCGGCGCCACCACTCATCGCTGGCGCCACCAATGACCAACCTACATATACCGGTGGGAGCACGGAATTTGATCACTCTGTTATGGGAAGTCGCCAGACTACCATCCTGAGGACGGGAGCAGATACTAGCGCCCGAAACGTCGAGATGAACAATCTTTTGAGCAGTGGACACAGTCCAAGTAACCCCTTGGAGGAAGAGGGGGAAGTGGGTGGGCGGGTGGCCCCCCTCCCTCCAACCCCTTTCCTACCTCCAATACTAACAATTCATCACCATTGCTATTGACTTTCAGTCAACAACTTAGTTGGATATAGTTAGATCCTATCATTTTTTGGATCCAATCAATTCGATTTAATCATATCTGATCGGCTCCAACCTTTCTCCGAGAATTTCTTTGTATGCAGTCAAAATTTATGGCAATTCATATTGTCCCGATTGGAGCATTAGAATGTTGTTTGAGGATCCAAAATAACAGTCTTATGTAACGAGCGTCAAAACCGACTTTTTTCACGACTTAGTTAGAATTTTGAATGTCTGGAAATATTTCTCAACAGTAACGGCACCAATGCGGCTCACATGACATAATATGGCTCTGTTACATAGAGCGTATCGTGTCACGCGGCGCGGCAAACAAAACGCAGTAACCAATGGGAGGGTTGCTTTTTACGCGTATATGATGTGTTTTTCGAAAAAGCAGCCCTGCAATTGGTTACTGCATATTGTGTGTCGCGCCGCATGACGCGACGCGGTTTGTGTAACAAAGCCAACTCATAACCGTAGAGATATAACCATCGATGAACATTTGAAGGTATGATATTTGAAAGCCATGTGATAGTAGATTATGTTTTCGAGATTCTGAGACTGGTAGTCAAGTAGGAAAGCCATAAAGACTCCATTTACGTTAGGCTAGAAATCGTACGAAAGTTAAAAGATCAAGAAATGTTTTCATTGTTAAAAGCTAATCGACCGCAATTGACTGATGATCAAATTAATGTAATCTTTGAGTTGCGCGACGAAATATATCGTAAAGATATCAGAAAATTCTGGTCTTGCAACGGATATGCCCATAGTCCGCCTGTTATTTGATTATGATTTTTGTCAGACACACAGATGGCGAAATTCATTGATAGGGATAGGGATAGGGTACGTTTCTTGTGAAACAAAGGGAATCAATCCGATGTGGAGGAGTAATGAGTCCCAACGTTTATTGGAAAACTGTACAAATAATTTAGCGTAATATTTAACGTTATAAAAATCGTCTACCAGCTGATGCAATTGTCCCGACCAATGATATGCGAATAAATCAGCACCTGCGCGATTCGACTAGCGCCTTTCCTGAGAGCTTTATGATATAATGTATATCCTTACTTTTTTTCGTTAAGAGCAGTTATGGTCGCCATTTCTGTTTGAAATAGACAAAGAGAATCCCAGTTCGATAGATATCGAGCTTTTTGAATTATCATTTCCACTATATTCCAAATGTAATTTGTAAGAAGTCTGCGTTAAAGTTCAATGTCCACTTTTTTGCGGCATTAAAATCTAAAATAGAAAATTGTATCAATGCACTATCCGTCAAAAAAAAATTCAGCACAAATTACCGTGGTTTGAAAATTTTCGTATGTTTTTACGTTTTGGGAGTATCTCTTCTCAATATCTCAAGACAGATGAAAGATACGTAAGCGGGCTTGAGTTTATTTGGGAGAGGATACTTCGATATATCAGAACCACCTATGATAACAGTATCTATTATTTATGAAAATGGACAAATATGTGAAATCCAAGTGTTGGGCATTTATTGGATAGAATACTGTGTAATATGTGTAATATGTGAAATTAATTCATTAGAATTCGGTCGTGATGATGAATGGCGATATTCCCATAGAAAACGTTGATGGAAGATTGAATTACAGCTGTCTTGACATAATTAGACATTTGTAAAGCCATCGACCATGGATAACATACTAATTGGTTAGAACATAGAAAGCACTATCGCTTATTTCCTCTTGAACTATCCATAGAACAAGAAACACTCTCGCAATGGCTGATTGACATCATCTTGGATGAAGTCCAGTAATTGATTCTACTCACATGGAATCCACGCGTGAAACTGATCTCTTATGCACAATCAATGTGATAAAATAGCATGTATTTTAGTATATTATATATGAGAGCAGTAGGTAAGTTACCGACCGCGCCGATAAGTTATCGACGTTTGGATGGTAACGATTACCGACCTTTGTTACCGACAGTCTGATGGTAACGATTTTGGATTGCCGATCTTTTGTTACCGACAGTCGAATAGTTGCAATTTTCCGTCGTGCGATGGCGCCACTACCGATCTGTTTCTTAGATTATGGTAACGATTGCCGATCTTTGGTTACCGATAGTCTGATGGTACTGATGTTGAATCATGGTGACGTGAATCATGGATTGGCGATGTTCCATTACCGACAATCGAATGGTTGCAATTTTCCGCTGTGCGACGGCGCCACTTTCGTTATCGGTAGTCCGATGGTAACGATTCTGAATCGAGGATTGCCGATCCTCTGTTACCGACAGTCGGATGGCTGCAATTTTTTCGTCTCGCGGTGGCGCCACTACCGATTCGCTTTCGGATCATGGTAACGATCCCCGATCTACCGACAATCGATCCATGATGGCCGCTCTGGAATATCTAATTCTCAGCTTACATATACGAATTTCTCAGCTGAAATGCTCAAAGAGTGGCAGGGTATGTTATATGCAAGCAGTGACGCGAATCATCTGATGATATATGTTTTTTTTATTTGGTATTTTTTAAGTCTAACCTATTCTGAAGTAACAATTTTCTTGAAACTAGCCTAAACTATATTTCTTAAGTCTAACCTATTCTAAAGTAACAATTTTCTTGAAAGTAGCTTGAACTATATTTCTTAGGTCTAACCTATTCTAGAGTAAAAATTTTCTTAAAACCCACATACACTATATATTTACAAAGAGGTGGCGATCATGCACCGAGGTTCACACGTATCTGAAACATACAGGTATTGCAATAACCGATCGTTATGTAATGAAAATGATGATAACTTACCGAACGATGAGTTGAGGTGTCACCTCGGTATTTCACCACC